>JAANYP010000514.1:0-13395 GCA_020465985.1 Centrapalus pauciflorus
ATCACGATTTGAAGGGATCATACTGGTGGCCAAACATGAAGGCTGACATTGCTACTTATGTCAGCAAGTGCTTAACGTGCTTAAAAGTTAAGGCTGAGCATCAAAGGCCGTCAGGATTGCTAGTCCAGCCAGAGATACCCCAATGGAAGTGGGAAAATATCACCATGGATTTTATCACTAAGTTGCCAAAGACTTCTGGAGGTTATGACACCATCTGGGTGATCGTGGATCGGCTGACCAAGACCGCACACTTCCTGCCAATCAAGGAGACTGAAAAGATGGAAAAGTTAACACGAACCTATCTTAAGGAGGTCGTCTCAAGGCATGGGGTGCCAGTATCCATTATATCAGACAGAGACAGCCGATTTACGTCAAGGTTCTGGCAATCATTGCAAGAAGCACTAGGAACGCGTCTGGATATGAGTACAGCCTATCACCCGCAAACGGACGGTCAGAGTGAAAGAACGATTCAAACATTGGAAGATATGCTAAGGGCATGTGTCATCGACTTTGGAAAAAGTTGGGACAGACACCTGCCATTAGTTGAGTTTTCTTATAACAACAGTTATCACTCGAGCATTAAGACCGCCCCATTCGAGGCACTCTATGGACGAAAGTATCGATCACCTCTTTGTTGGGCTGAAGTAGGGGATAGTCAGATTACTGGACCTGAGATCATCCAGGAAACTACAGAGAAGATAGCCCAGATTCGGAACCGATTGAAGATTGCGCGGGATCGACAGAAGAGTTATGCAGACATCCGACGGAAGGATTTGGAATTCCAAGAGGGAGATCTAGTGATGCTGAAAGTCTCGCCTTGGAAAGGCGTAATCCGTTTCGGAAAACGAGGAAAACTCAATCCTCGTTATATCGGACCATTCAAAATCACCAGAAGAATTGGCCCGGTAGCTTACCGACTCGATCTACCCCCGGAGCTTAGTAACGTTCATAATACCTTCCACGTATCCAATCTTAAGAAATGTCTGGCGGATGAATCACTCGTGATACCCATTGACGAGCTGGAAATAGACGATAAGTTGAATTTCATTGAGCAACCGGTGGAAATAATGGACCGAGTAGTCAAGAAACTCAAGCACAGTCGAATTCCAATAATAAAGGTCCGATGGAACTCTAAACGAGGTCCTGAGTTCACTTGGGAACGCGAAGATCAATTCCGAGAGAAGTACCCCCAGCTGTTCTCAAAAGTCCAAGCAGAGGAGAACACGAGCTAATTTCGGGACGAAATTCCTTCAACAGGGGGAGACTGTAACAACTGGCCTGAAAATAAGGTATGAAACTCAAAAATTAAACTAATATAAAACTCGAATAATGAAGTAATAAACTCGAATGAAGTTATATGAATCTCGAATCATATAATCAATAAACTCGAATGGTGTTGTATGAATCTCGATGAAAGAAGTAATAAACTCGAATAATGATATAATGAAACTCGATTAGTAAAGATCTAGACTCGAATAACACTTTGATGAAACTCGAATAAAGAAGCAATTTTTCTCGGATGAAGCAGTATAAAACTCGAATGATGAAGATACAAATCTCGATTTCTAAGGGATGAAACTCGAATAAAGAAACATAAATCTCGAATAAAACTACATAAAACTCGAACAGTTAAACAAAGAAACTCGATTAAAGAAGCAAGAAACTCGGGCAATGTTGTATAAAACTCGACTATAGCTATATGAAACTCGAATGACAAAGGCACAAAACTCGATCAAAGTATGATTAAACTCGGGCATAATGTTATAAAACTCGATTGACACTGCAACAAACTCGATTCACACTTGAATCGAGTTTAACATTCCAGAAAATTTTCTAAGTATGTATATATATATATATATATATATATATATATATATATATATATATATATATATATATATATATATATATATATATATATATCAGAATATATTACTATCACCTTTTCGTGCATGCTTTTGTACTTTTATTGATAAAAAATTTGAAAACCCATACTACTTATCACTCTAAAAAGTAAGTTGTCTTTTAAAGGACAACTAGCTTGTACTTTTGTATTATTTTAATATTAAACTCCATGCAACATACAATCATGAAATCGGCCACACTTATTTTGTCCAACACTCAACCGAAAACACCTTTTCTTTTCATCATTTCACTAAATTTTAATTAGTTTATCATTATTTTAATAACCCTTTTTCTTCTATAAATAGAAGACAAACCCATTTCACAAAAACACACCAACTCACAAACTCTCTCAAAACAAAATCGGCCAAAAATTCAAGCATTCTTCAACTTTTGTAAGTTTTTCTTATTTACTTTATTTTCCAGCTTATAAATTTATAAAACATGAAAAATTAAATATATTTACTAAAATATAATACTTTTCATTTACAACTCGGTTTTCATAATACTCGTGAAATTTTCCATGCAAAATATATGAATACCCTTTCATAATGATGCACATGCTCGTATATATATGTATGCATTTTTGTATATATATATATAAATACATATGTACATACGTATGCATGCATGCATCAAAATGTCCTTGGAAATAAACTACTTAAAATCATTTTTGTAAATCGGAATTAATACAACAAATTATATTTTTAAATAAATTACTTGAACATAACTGCAAATCAGTATCAACATATAAAATCCTACGAAATTATTTATACATCACCCCCAAGTGCATAAAATATTCAAACACGTATTATGATGATATTGACCCGAACTCGTAAAAATATTAGGACGAGTCTCAACCATTCAAACAAGTGTTCAACTCAGATCCAAAAACATCATCAAAAATCAACAAGGTGAGTCTTCATAGTCCCATTTTTCACATTATTATGTTTTGGGATGAAATACATGCTTCGTTTTTATATGGACACAAAAACTTCTCGATTCTATTATGTATTACATATGTGATCTCCGCCCTTATATCATGAAATCGTTAGTTGCATTTGTTTGCAAGCGCGAATATATTGTGAATAGATCTATTGGGAGTCATGTCCCCCACTCGGGTTAGTGGTTTAGCTAACTGCGGGTGCATATATATTCAACACACGGTATTACGTATGGGAATACTGCTCGGGGCAAACTCATTCTAATTAAGCTTCGGTGACATGATGGTTTATGTAATACATCTCATGGAATTTATGATTTTATAAATTCAACGCATCTGATAATGTCCATACAACTGGTCTTTTCGAGTAAACCTATGAACTCACCAACAATTTTGTTGACGTATTTTAGCATGTATTTTCAGGTAATTAAGGCAAGTGTGCCTTCGGATACACCAACTTTCAAGCTTCCGCATTTCATGGAGTCGCATGCATATTTCGAAACTAACGGAGATTTGACTGCATTATTTTTGGACGCATTAATTATGTATTAGAATCTCTGTATTACGCGAACTTCATTCCTTTCATTTTGTAAAACATTATTACATTTTTAAATTTTAATGATGTAATATTTCGAAAACGTCCATATAGTGGTCGTTCGTTATAATTATGGTTACGCTTCCGCACTCGTCACGTCTCGCTGCCAACCTATGTAGCAGGGTGTGACACTCCATTGACGATCAAACGGTGATTTAGGGTTTGAGAGATGTGTGTGTGAATCGCTCAGAGAGACGGTTTGGAAAAGATCGTGGAAGATATTTTTGCAACTGGTAGTTACAATTGAACGAAACTGAGACCTTTAAAGGTTTGGATATTTCGAAAATATCTAAACCCACGCACACACTTATAAGAAATTACCGAATTACCCTGCACACTTTGACAGATCAAGTGCAAACAACTAACAGTCCGAATGAAATGAACTAGCAGCTTGAGAAAAGACTCAAGCTGTTAGTTGAAAATTAAGCATATTCTGATAAAACATTGTCTCCCCCTTAATCAAGCATAGGAAATAAATATATTCTTCATAAAATAAGAGAGAACGATGAAAAACAAATTAATCCATATTAACCATGCCAATATATGATACTTGGAAGGTGAATCTTCCTACATCAAATGGTTTTGTGAATAGATCAGCTAACTGATCATCTGTATGAATTTTGGTAACTTGGATTAATTTCTTCTCATTACAATCTCTTATAAAATGAAATCTAATATCTATATGCTTGGTTTTGGGAAATTTCACTGGATTTTGTACGATGCTTATGGCACTTGAGTTGTCAATGTAAATAGGAGTAGATAAAAAGTTCATACTATAGTCTCTCAGTTGATTCTGAATCCACATCACTTGGGAACAGCAGCTGGCAGCTGCTACATATTCAGCTTCGGTAGATGAGGTGGAGACAGTTGTTTGCTTTTTGCACTGCCAAGAGACCAGTCTTGCTCCTGGATATTGACATCCACCAGTTGTGGATTTTCTGTCAATGTTGCATCCTCCATAGTCACTATCAGAGTAGGTTGTTAGTTCAGGAGGAGAGTCTTTAGGATACCATAGGCCCAAATGTGGTTGGCCTTTGAGATATCTAAAAATTCTCTTAACAGCAAACAGATGTGAGTCCTTTGGAGCACATTGAAACCTGGCACAAACACAAACAACAAACATTATATCAGGTCTAGAAGATGTGAGGTACATTAGTGAACCTATGAAGGATCTGTATAGGTGAATGACCACATCTACTCCATCTTTGTCTGCATCAAGCTGCTTGTGAGTGTCCATTGGAGTACTAGCAACTTTGGTATCTTTGTAACCAAACTCTTCCAGAATGTCTTTAACATACTTTGATTGACTTATAAAAAGTCCTGTGGGCTTCTGCATGACCTGCAATCCTAGAAAGAAGGTGAGTTCTCCCATTGAACTCATTTGAAACTTTTTGTGCATCAATGACTCAAACTCTTTGCACAGACTGTCATTTGTGGATCCAAAGATGATATCATCAACATAAATCTGAACAAGCAAAATCTCAGATTTGATGGACTTTGTGAACAATGTTTTGTCTAGAGTACCTCTCTTGAATCCATTTTATAGAAGGTATGATGACAAAGTGTCATACCATGCTCTTGGGGCTTGGTGGAGTCCATAGAGGGCTTTGTCTAATTTGTAGACTCTGTCTGGATACTTGTAGTCCTCAAATCTAGGGGGTTGACACACATAGACTTCTTCTTCGATTGTACCATACAGGAATGCAGGTTTCACATTCATTTGGTACACTTTAAATCCTTTGAAGCTGGCATAAGCTAGGAATAGTCTGATGGCTTCTATCCTTGCTACTGGGGCAAAGACATCATCATAATCTATTCCTTCTTCTTGAGTGTATCCTTATGCTACCAGTCTTGCGTTGTTCTTGATTACTATCCCTCTCTCATCCTTCTTGTTTCTGAACACCCATCTTGTACCAATTGCTTTCTTTCCTCTAGGTAAGTCAACTAGAGTCCATACATTCTGAATCTTGAATTGCAGAAGTTCTTCTTGCATTGCCTCAATCCAAGATGGATCTTTCAAAGCCTCAGATGCCTTCTTAGGTTCTAATTGTGACATGAAACATGCATGTTCAAAGGCAGCTAGACTGAATTCAGGAACTGCTGATTCAGCATCTGTAGACTCCTTGTGAACCATTGTCCTTGTCTGTACAGGAGTGCGTGGATCACCCATTATCTGATTGAGAGTGTGATACTTGTGAACTCTGAGTGTGGGCTCTCTGTCTGTCTGAAATGATGTTCCTAGATTTGTATCATCTTCTTCAGGACCACTTGATGGTTCAGCTTCAGGAACAGCTAGACCAGAAGATGGGACTTTTTCCCTATTTGATGGAGCTGTTACCTCAGGACTTGGGATTGGCACTTCATGATCTAGATTTTTATCATGTTGAGCATCCCGTACCCCTGGAGGGTCACAAGATAGAAGTGGTAGAACAGTATGCTCATCCCATTTATCAGAATCTTCAACAGTCTGAAACTTTGTGCCAACAACTTGAATATTTGTGTGATCAACATGAGAATTTGTGTTGGCAGCTTCAACCCTGTTTTCATCAGTTTCAGCAGTATACTCAACAAAGCTCAGAGAATTTGTTAGTGAATCTAAATCAAACAACCAATCAGGACTAGTGCCTTTGACATTTGCAGTGTTTTCATTAACTCAACATTGGCACTTTCTTCAATTGTTTTAGACACACTGTTATATACCCTATAGGCTTTGCTTTGAGTAGAGTATCCTACAAAGAAACCTTCTTCAACCTTACCTTCAAATTTACCTAAGTGAGTTTTAGTGTGAAGAATAGTGCATGAACAGCCAAAAGACTTTAGAAAGGCTATTAAGGGTACTCTATGAAGGAATAAATCATATGGAGTTTTCCTTTGTGATTGAACAACTTGAACCCTATTTAACACATAACAAGCTGTATTGACTGCCTCTGCCCAAAAGGTTATTGACAGTTTGGAATCAGCTAGCATGGTTCTAGCAGCCTCAATTAAAGTTCTATTCTTTCTTTCAGCTACACCATTTTGTTGTGGTGTTCTTGGTGCACTATATTGCCTTGCAATTCCTTTAGACTCACAGAAACTGTATAGGATATGATTTTTAAACTCAGTTCCTTTGTCTGACCTGATCACCTTAACCTTTAAATTGGATTGGTTTTCTATCTTAAGGATAAATGATTTAACTAGCTCAGCAGTTTCATCTTTAGTCCTAAGAAAGTAGACCCATGTAAATCTGATGAAATCATCAACAATGACTAAACAGTATGCTCTTTTATTCAAACTCAAAAAAGATGCTGGACCAAAGAGGTCCATATGAATAAGATGAAGAGCAGATGAGATTGAATTACTTCTTTGGCCTTATGAGAAGTTTTGTATTGCTTGCCTTTAAGACATGCTACACAATGATCATCACAGATGAACTCCTTTTGTGGTAAACCTCTTACCAAATTCTTTTTGATTAAAGCATTCATAGATTTGAAGTTCATGTGACGCATCCTTCTGTGCCAAAGAGCAGACTCATTAGATGATGCTTTGGATATCAAATAGCTTAAAGTACTTGATTTGGATAAAAGATATGTGTCCAAACAGTAGACATTGTCCTTTCTTGGTGTTCTAAGTAAAACAAGATTTTCAGGTATTTCAAAATCTTTTGAAAGAACAATGCACTCAGAGTCTGTGAATAGAACCATATTTGTTTATCACAGATTTGAGATACACTTAGTAAATTGTACTTCAGCTGTTCAACATACAAAACATCATTGAAGATCATATTGCCTGCTTTGACAGTACCGTTACCTGTTACCTTACCTCCCTTAGAATTTCCACGAAATGCAACAAATCCTCCTTCAAAGCCTTTGAAATTTGACAAGCATTCAGAATTGCCTGTCATGTGCCTAGAGCATCCACTGTCCAAATGCCATCTTGTTTTATGTTGTGACTTGTGGGTGCCCTGCACAAATAAAAGCTTAGTTAGTAGTGGAGTAAACCCAAACCAAGGTGGTTTTGGGTTGTCCTTGTGCATTGACATAACTAAACACTGTTGTGACTTTTTATACTTAGTGAGATCCACTGGTGGATTCTGTGAAGAATATTTAGTTATGACATGAGGTATCCAGGTGTTCTTTCCAATCTTTTCATTAACAGTCTCAGATGATCCATTACCAGTTCCAGTTTTAGGCTTAGCAGTTTGAACTGGGTTTTTGCCTTTAACACACCATATCTGTTTTAAATTTGATTTGGGTTTTGCCAAAACTTGTTTTTGATGTGTACACTGTCTTTTATTGACTTTTAAGAACCTGTGATCAACTGTCTTCTTTTGAACTGGTGCAACATGTGGTTTGGCCTTAGAATTCTTTGTGTTTTGAACAAATACCTATTTCTGAACCACAGTCTGTTTTGCAACAGATGGTTTATACAAACAATGCCTGGCCAAATGATTTTTCCTGCCACAATGGAAGCATCTTTTGACTGTTTTGATTGGAGAACCAGTTTTGTTGGACCATAAGTGGTTCTTGTTCCTTTGATTTCCCCTTACCTGTTGTTGTGTGGGAAACTTTTGGACACCATGCTTTTGGCATGTGCAGATTGGAACAGTCTTACCCCTTTTATTAATTTTTGAGGAAGATGCAATGTTACAGTTAGAAGTTACAGAAACATGTGGAGCAGCATTGCATACACTTATCTTCTCTTTTCCTTTCTTACTGAGGGTAGGGGTTTCTATAAATGCACTCATTGTTTTGGGTTCTCTCTCAACTTCTTTACACTCACAGCCTTCATTTGGAATCAGTTCTTCTTTAAATTCAGGACTGTTTTCAAGGATAGGATCTACAGTTGTCATTGACTCATCTAATGGTTCATTAACAAGCCTATCAGCAACTTCACTCATTGGAATAATGTATTTATTGTTGTATGGGGGTGGAGTGGCTCTGTATCCTATACCTTCTTTGGGATTGCGCTGAGATTTGACTCATTGGATGGTTCATTAACTCATTGGATGAATTGTTGTATGGGGGTGGAGTGGCTCTGTATCCTATACCTTCTTTAGATTCAGGACTGTTTTCAAGGATAGGATCTACAGTTGTCATTGACTCATCTAATGGTTCATTAACAAGCCTATCAGCAACTTCACTCATTGGATAATGTATTTATTGTTGTATGGGGGTGGAGTGGCTCTGTATCCTATACCTTCTTTGGGATTGCGCTGAGATTTGACCCTATCTTTAAATTGAACTTCCATTAGGTGTTCCAGCTTTTGATTTGCCAGTTTGAAGTTTCCTAAATCTATATTGACAGATTCTATTTTCTTGTTAGCTTCTAACACCTTCTGTTCACCCTCATCTAATTTCTTATTTAGGGACTCTATTTTCTTATTCAGTTCCTTTTTCTCCCACTCATGATATGTTCTATAATGTCCCATTTGAATCTCATTATCTTTATAGTCATTGATATGTTTTTCAAGATCTTCTATGGCCTGCATGTACTCATATCTCCTTTCTTCCATCTTAGCTAGAGTTTTGCACATGCTCTCATTATGATCTCTGTACTTTTTAACCATATTTTTGCATGTTTGAGAGCAGAGTTTAGCATTTACCTCTGATGGTAGTTCAGTGGAAGTGACATTAGATGTTTCTGCCATAAGAGCTTGATTTTGAAACTCCTCTTCTGTCTGATCACTCCAGTCAAACACATTGTCTTCTTGAGAAACAAGTGCTTGTGATGATGATGAAGTTTGATTAGCTTTCTGGGGTCTTGGTGGCTGTTGACCTTGGGATCTGCATTCTTTGGCAAAGTGTCCAAGCTTGTGGCATCTAAGGCATTCAACTTTTGATTTATCAAATGCTGGTTTTCCTTCTGGTCTGGCTTGAAAGTTTGATCTGCCAGTTCTTTTCAGAAATCTTTTAGCCCTCATAGTCAACATAGCATGCTGCCATTTCAAGTCCATCTTTTCTAGACCATCTGGATGGATTTGTTCTAAATCTTCAGCAGTTAGATCAAACAGTCCATCATTGGCAACAAAAGCTTCATAATGAACTTCAGTAGAGTTACCACTAATTCTACCTTTAAAGGGCTTTGTTTCGGCCTATGGAATCCCAACCAAGACAGGAGCTAGCCTCTTATCTTAAAGGCTATCGATTTCCTCCTTGAGGAGCAAGGACTTCAATATCGGACTTCTCCGAGCAGTTCTAATGCCACACTAAGTGAGTGAAAGAGGTCTTATTGGGAGAATTGGGAAGAGAAGGCCAACTTCGCAATTCAATCATAGGGCTAAGCTGTGCTTGATTAGTACCGGCTTTCGTTGAACTCTCCATTTTTCTTCCCCGGGCCGGACGGCGGCGGGCGCGGGAGGAACTTGAAAGAGAAGTGAATTTGTGAATGCCTAACTGAACGTTCAAGATTGGATTCAGCGTAACGAGTCTAAGGTTACAGAAGCGTTCCCCAACTTTGATAGGCTATTTGTTTTCTCGGCTTTCTGCTGCCGAACCGAACAAAGACATTACCTAAGGAGCTAATGAAAGTCTTTTAGTCAAATTAAACTGTCTCAATCATCAGCACCTGAAAAAGAATCACAACAGTTAGATTTATCAGTTAATGCTGATGACAGCAGAGCAGTGTTATGATTGTATGAAAAGGATTTCTTTTTATTTTCAATCTTAGTTCCAAACACTCTCAGACTGTTGTAGAGGTCATCCAACTCTATTTCATCAAGAGTATCTATTGTTCTCCATTGGGCAGCATAGACTGTCCACTCTTCACGAAGTGATCTAAGGAATTTTTTGTTTACTTCATCTTGATCCAAGCTGACTTTGGCATTATCCAATTCACCTATCAGTTTATTAAACCTGTCAAAGATTTGAGTAACGTTTTCATTCTTGCCACCAGAAAAGTTTTCATACTGCTGTTTTAGAAGATCTTTTTGATTTCTTTTGGTGCTAGCATTACCAGCAAACCTTTTCTCTAAAGCAATCTAAAGAAAATGAGCAGTATAGAACTTTTTAAACTGATGTTGATAAGCATTAGAAATGGATATCTGTAAAACTGTAAGCGCTTTCACTTCATTCATTCTAGCCTTTCTTTCAAGTTCAGTTTTTGGAGGTGTTTTTATGGGCTTGCCCTCAGCATCAAGTTCAGGATCAACTACAGGAGGAAATTCAACAGCTTCCCATATGGCATAATCAATAAATTGAATGTGCTGTTGAATCATGAGTTTCCACATCTCGAACTCAGTGGGTTTGAGCATAGGCACTTTGAGTCCTTGCCCAGATCCACTACTGCTATTATCAAATTCCATTGCAGAAAAATAAAAATTTTAAAAGAAAGCTTCTGACTTTGAAAACAAAGAAAGACCTGTGGCTCTGATACCATTTGTCAGGATCAAAATCACTACCTGAGATTAACTAGTCTGAATCAATCAGAGTATAAAACCAATAACCTTGTATTGAATCAAAGTCCAATTAAGAAGTTTGCAGAATAACACTTAACTGTTTTAAGAACAGCTTTCAAAACAAATAACACATAAATATAATCAAAATTCAAATCTTTTGTATTGCCAAACTCAATGATTACAATCACCTCTAATCTGTTTGATTAGACGAAGAACACAGACTGTTCTTAGGGTTTTACAACCTTAGAGGCTTATGAAAACTTAATCAGAAAGCAATTATAACTGAATCAAAACATGTACGTGCAAACTTACAACAGAAAAACCTATTCTATGTATATATAAAGCCTTCTGATTTGTTTCCTTGAAAAACTCTTATTTCTCTGGTAGTAGATATGCTTGCATCTTCGAATATAAATCTCTTCCTGAATTTCAGCACTTTCTGTTTATTGAACTGTTGAGCAGCTTGAAGACTATCTGTTGAGCAGCTTGAACTTGAGCACTGGCAGCTTGAACTTTTGAACTAACAGCTCGAACTTACTCAACATCTTGAACTTTGTAATTACACAGAAAATCTACTAACAGTTTGAGAAATCTAACTAACAGCTTGACATACTTACAATATTTCCCAACAATGTTAATGTCCTTAGGCCGGATATGACATTCAGCTGACGGTTCTTTCTTTCCCCTTGGACTGTTAGGACCTTCTTCTTGTGGAGTGGTATCCGTACCACTTTCTTACCGCACAAAATCTCGGCATGATTGTGTGACAACCAATCCATACCAATTACTATATCAAAACTTCTGATTTCCATAGGCATCAAGTCTATCTTAAAGGGGTGATCTGCCAACTTTAGCGTGCATTCCTTAATAATACTATTTGCCTTTATTATTTTGCCGTCAGCTAGCTCTATAGTATAAGAGTTGTCTAAGGGAAAAGGAGTGACATTCAATTGCTTACTAAACTTATCAGATATAAAGCTCCTATCAGCCCCAGTATCAAAGAGTACGTAAGCGTAAATGTCATTTAAAAGAAACGTACCTAATACCACATGGGGATCCTGACGAGCGTCACCTGCTCCTAATACAAAAGCTCTCCCCTGAGCTCCTCCACCATTTTTCAATCTCGGGCACTCACTCCTGAAGTGCCTGGCAGCTCCACACTCATAGCAGCCTCTCCGATTGTCGCCGTTGTTACCCGGGGTACCAAATTTACAGTCATTGGCCAAATGACAAAGACGTTTGCACTTTCCACAAGGGGTTGGGCAGGGACCCTTGTTGTGATGGAAGGTGCATTGGGTGCAGAAAGGCTTTGTACCTGTGTAGCCTTTCCTGGTCTCGACTCCCGCTGCGTAAGCCTTGATGGTTTCGGGCTTCTTGGATTGTGAGCCCGTATTCTTCCCAGACTTGTCCTCCCATTTTCTCTTGTTTTCCCCGGCTTTGGCCTCGTTTCTCCGGGACACTTGATCCATAAGGTTGTTGGCCATTCTGATGGCGTCCTGAATGGTGGTTGGGTTGGAGGCAGTGACATTGCCTTGAATTTGAGGGGCGAGTCCCCAGATGTAACGTTTAATTTTCTTGTATTCAGTGGTCACCATCTGTGGGCACAAAATGCTTAGCTCGTGGAATCGGTTGGCCTCTTGCTATCGGTAACACTACTCTCCTTTTTCTTTCACACTTTACTATTTAATCTTTATTCTTTCTTGTCGAGAAACGACTTCTTTCCGGTGTGCTTCTTTCACCAAACATGCTTGAATGTACTTTCCACAGAATTTTTGTGCATGAATGAAGAATTGAAATTAGACAAATCAGAGTGAAAATTATTCTGCAAAATCTTCTTACCGTGAATAGGGGGCTGTTTGTTAACCTTTTTTATTAAGTGCTGTCTGAATTAAGTTGTCTGTCTAGATTAAGTTGAGTGTTCAAAAAAATCAATTGATGTTTGTTTTATATGTTGAATTATGTGTCTCAATAAATTAAATTACCAATTTACCCTTTTGTTTAAGTTTTCAAAATCAAACTTTCACTGATGAATTTTTTTTCAATTTACAATCAAACATCTACTAACGTGAGCAAAAAAATAAAACAAAGAATTTCAATATTAATTTCCAATTATCATTCTTTAAATTTTGAGATTACAAAAAACTTTAAAAAAAACTTTAAACATCTTTATGGATTAGTCGTCTCAAGAATTTGAAGAACCCAATCAAGTACCCCGAAAGGAGAAGAGTCATCATCACCATGCCACGCTAATGTAATACCAAGTAGCACATGATAAAGTGTCTTGCTACCAATGACCATAGATGGTGCCAAAGCTATTATGGAAATCGAATAAGTTATGGACATGCATGCAGTAGCAATCCACACAATAACTATTAGAGCCCACAAGAAAGTAGCATTCTTCAAAAATGGCGATCCACTTATCAGCAATAAGATTGTCATAATAGGGGTAATAAATCCCATTGTGTTAGCTACCATAAAGATTGCGTACCCAATTTCCATTTTTGATGCCAGCACAGCCTCTCCAAGCTCATAGGATAAATCAATCGTTGGTTGATCATGCAAAAATCCTTTTGAAAGGCT
>JAANYP010000514.1:16369-161747 GCA_020465985.1 Centrapalus pauciflorus
TTTTAGTTTTGAACCATTAGAGAAGCATTCAGCAATAATTTATTGGGAAAATTATGCAAAAGATCCTAAAAGTAGAAAATATTTTCGATTAAGTGCATCTTTCATTTTTTTTATCGATAAACCAATTAAAACTCATAGAATCAGTCCGAATGTAACTTGCAACCCACTAAGCGGGTTACCATGCTTAATCTATATTGTAAAATACTATCAAAATATAAAACTTTTTAGATTAAATCCCTCATACCTTCTTTAATTATTGTTATTAGGGTTTATTATGAAAAACACCAACATGTTTTCACATTTTATTCTGTTTTCGTCCCTCAATGTTATTTTTTCATAAGTCCTCAAGTTAATTTATTCTTTTTGGTGTAGTGAAATTTGGACATTAGAACTTTATTTTTATTTTTTAAAAATCCGGTTTACTAATTATAATCGGGTTCTAATGTTCAAATAGCAAAGAGAGACGAAACACAAAAAAACATAAAAATATGTTGGTTTTTTTTATAATAAACCCTTATTATCATTATTGTTATTATTATAAATTATTATTATTGAACATTTTTTTAATTACATTAACAATTATTTATTTTATATTTACTTTGGATGATGTATTTACTTTTATATTACGATTATTTACTAACGATTATATAAATTGTTTATTTAGGATTATTATATGAACTATTTTGAGTTTCTAATCATCAATAAAAGAAGACGAACTATTCTGGTTTTTTCCGATCGGTTGATTCTTAATTTTTCAAACAAAGAAAACTTCAATTAACTTCTAATTATTTCAATGGAAAAAAGTATTATTCATTTCAATTTTTAAATTCTCGAGTGTATAAAACTACAACTCATTTCATTTTCCCAAATGAAAATTGCTACAACTATCTTTTTACAATCCAAAAAAGTGACGAACCCTAGACTAAAATAGCTACAGCCATTCTAATTTTTATTTTTTCTGATCGGAAAAATTGACGACCACATCCAGTATAAAAGATCCCCGTTGATAGGCCATCACAGTATATATATAATCATAAAGTTATTAAAGCCACTCCACGAGCTCCATATGTCGCCAAAGTTAGTTAATAAACACCTAGACATGACATTTAATCATATATCTTGTTAATAATAAGGAAAGACAAGAATAACCCCTTTAACTAAGTTTATATTGACTTATAAATATATCCTATAAAGAACTAGGAATTATCTCAACTATTGCTTAAAGGTTAAAAATGATCAATTATCATGTTTTAAAATGTGCTTGATGATTCTAAGGCTTAAACAACCCAACTCAACACTTGTGTAGCATAACCACTCATTTTGGTTCCTTCAAGTAAGTTCACAAGTCATTTGAAAGCCTTTCAAGTTCCCTAATCCTAATTTAACCTTACTACACCTTAAACCCTTAAGTTAGAAGTACAAAACATGTATAAGACCCAAGCAAACCCGACCGACGCTCAAAACGGAACCTGGTGAACAGATTGTTAGTCATGACGCGACTAAGGAGAGGGTCGCGCCGTGACCTCTGTTCCCAGGCCCTATCCTTGTCGATTTTCATGGCTGCTCATCCCCACTCTTGCACAAACCTCACTTTTGCAACTTGTTCAACTTAAACCCATTTATATAGACTTCAAATATACTATCTAAACATTTTAATAACTATATTAACATCAATGAATCCTTCATTTGATTCTTATAAGTCTAGGTTTATTCACCATTAACCCATTTAGGTTCATACAAGTTTCTTGGATCATCCTTTCAATACATTCATGGAGTTCTTTAATAAACTAAATAGAAATGTTTGTAATGCTTATAAGTTTGTTTACTTCATGCTAGATGATTGAGATTTATATCTTTCTTTTTGATTGCCAAGACCTAGATTCTCCATTGATGAACTCCAATTTATGAAGGAGAAGATGATAACACCCATCTTAGAGATGAAGTTATAGTGACTTACTTCAATGATCTTCCTTTTTTTTTTCTCCTTCAAAATCAGATTGTGATCAAGCTTTGCTTGGTTTCTATTTGAGTCTTCCAAAAATCGTGGGTGAAGAGGAGGAAGAAAGAATATATAGAGTTTTGATGAATTTTCTAAACCAATCTGATTTTTACTTTTGAAAATTGCAATTTAGTCCTCAAATTTCTTTCTCTCATTTAATTTGGTCACTAAAGTTTTATTTTAATGTAATTTAGCCACAAAATTAATACATCTATATTTTCATATCTTCACTAATTAATTCACTAGCACGCTCATATTCTTTCTTTACTATTGTTATCCATAATGTACAACTCTCTAATGCACGCCTATTATTTATTTTGTTATTGCATAGTCCTAGAGGATATTCACTTCGTAAGATACTATTTATTTAAGTACTAATTTAGGAAATATTAAATAATATAAAAAGGGTACCTAAAATGACGGATGTTACACAAACACAACAATGGCTTGCTGCCTGAACTTGACGACTGTTCTATTGAACACTACCGTTTGTAATCAATCTTAAATAAATAGAAAAAACAAAGTTTGTAAACGAGTGCACCTGATTTCAATGTCGAACGAATCTACCCGACGAGAACCAACTCCAAAACCAGCAAGAAAACCAACTCCAAAACCAGCAAGAACCAAACTCCAAAAAACCAGCAAGAAAACCAACCTTAATTGCTAGGGTTTTGATGCAGCAGCAGCAAGCAAGAAGGGTTTTGCGCAAAAGGGGTTCTGCGCAAAGGGTTTTGCGCAAAAAGGTCTCTAGTCGCTAGGGTTTCAGGTGGCTAGGGTTTCTGGGCGGCGGCGGCGGTCAGTGGCAGCTATCAACGGCTAGGGTATGGGTTGCCAAATTACAAGGCAATAAGCACATAGTACAAGGGAGTAAAGCATGTGGCAAAGATATAATTCAATTATAAGTAAGCAACTAGATTAAATTCATTTGGCAATTAATCAATTATAATTAGTACCTTAAATGTGAGGGTGTTACAACTCCTCCCCCCTGGAGAGATTCTTCCCACGGAATCATTTTTGGGCGAATGGAAGGGGGTACTTAGTCATCATTTCAGTCTTGGTCTCCCATGTAAGGTGAACACGGCGCCGATGCTTCCATTTGACCAAGACTAGCTCAATTTCTTTATACCTCAACTTCACGACTTTTGAATTCTCAATGGCTTCGGGCTCTTCAATGTATCTCAGCTTGTCATCAAGTTTAATTTCACTTATTAGCACAGCCGAATCTGGCTTTATGAGACATCGCCTGAGATAGCCCACGTGAAAGACATTATG
This sequence comes from Centrapalus pauciflorus, assembly GCA_020465985.1. Taxonomy (NCBI): domain Eukaryota; kingdom Viridiplantae; phylum Streptophyta; class Magnoliopsida; order Asterales; family Asteraceae; genus Centrapalus; species Centrapalus pauciflorus. The sequence continues at coordinate 19,641 of JAANYP010000514.1, forward strand.
AATGCCTGAGAGATCCTCGGGAAGGTCAAGACGGTAGGCCTGTTCACCAATCTTCTCGATGAATTTGAAAGGCCCAATAAACCGTGGTTTAAGTTTACCATGCCTGCTGAATCACGATACTCCTTTCCAAGGCGAGACTTTTAACATAACGTAATCGCCCGCCTTGAAATCAATCGGCCTGCGCTTTTTATTTCCATATTCCTTCTGTCGGTCTGGGGCTGCCTTTAGATAATCCCGAACCATCTGAATCTTATCTTGCGTAGCCTGCAAGATCTCAGGTCCGGTCAAAGGCTTTTCACCAGCCTCTTGCCAACAGGTAGGAGTTAGACATTTTCGACCATATAATGCTTTGAACGGTGGCATCCCTATAGAGGAATGATAGCTATTATTTTAAATGAATTTCACTAATGGCAGATGGGTATCCCAACTGCCACCAAAGTCAATGATACAGGCGCGAAGAAGATCCTCAAGAGTCTGTATAGTACGCTCACTTTGGCCATCGGTCTGAGGATGATAGGCTGTGTTGAGCTTAACCTTGGTACCCAAGGCATCTTGAAAGCTAGCCCAAAAGTGAGAAGTAAAACGAGAATCACGATCAGATATGATAGATTTAGGAACCTCATGTAAAGAAACGATCGTGTTAATGTAGATCTGGGCCAGTCTCTCCATGGAATAGGTCTCACGAATTGGTATGAAATGAGCTGATTAGGTGTTTTGTTTAATAACCACCCAGATTCTGTCGTGCTGTCGGGAAGTAACCGGTAACTTAGTCACGAAATTCATAGTATTATGATACCACTTCCATTCAGGAATCAGTAGTGGTTGCATACTACCATATGGATTCTGATGCTCGGCTTTCACCTGTAAACACACCAAGCAATTTTCAACATAAGATCCCACATCACGCTTCTTCCCGGGCCACCAATACATAGCCTTTAGATCACGATACATCTTAGTACTCCCAGGGTGATACGAATACTTGGTATTTTGAGTCTCCTTTAATATAACATCACAGAAGCCACCAAGCTTAGGAACCCATATATGACCCTTGAATGCCTTCAACCCCTGAGAATTATCAGAAAGCAAATGAAATTGACCAACAAGACGCTTAGATTTGAGGGTAGACTCTCGGAGAATCTTGCGTTGCCACCAACGTATATCTCTGAGAATAGACGACTGCATTGTTACATAAGCAAGAATGAAGTTCACGTTCAGCTTACGATCCTGATAGACTTTCCGGCTAAGCGCATCGGCCACGACATTAGCATTGCTGGGATGATATACGATCTCACAGTCGTAATCTTTGACCAACTCCAGAGCATGTCTCTGTCTCACATTCAGATTTGCTGATCAAAGATATGCTTTAAACTTTTATGATCCGTGAATAGCTTACATTTGGTGCCGTATAAATAATTCCTCCACAATTTCAACGCAAATACAACGGCAGCCAATTCGAGATCGTGAGCAGGGTATTTCTTTTCATAGTCCTTAAGCTGTCGAGAGGCATAAGCGATCACCTTGCCCCTTTGCATTAAAACGCAACCAAGGCCTAGACCCGAAGCATCACTATAGACTATAAAGTCGTCAGTGCCTTCAGGTAAGGCTAACACCGGGGCACTGGTCAATCAAGCTTTCAATTCTTGAAAAGAATTCTCCTGTGGCTCTTTCCAAGCAAACACCACATTCTTTCGAGTAAGAGAAGTAAGGGGGACAGCGATCTTAGAAAAATCACGAATAAAGTGCCGATAATATCCGGCCAGTCCTAGAAAACTACTTACTTCAACTGCGTTAGAAGGTGGTTGCCATGAACGAACAACCTCCACTTTAGAAGGATCAACAATACACCCTCCTCGGAGATCACATGCCTCAAGAATTGAACCTATTACGATTCTTATTCAATGTTTAGTATACTCATTATATTGGATACTTATTACAATACTTGTATACAATTATGTATTAGGATATACACACACACACACACACACATGTTCGTAGAGTTTAGTTTTAAATTTATACCTTCCGTAGCCAAAACTCGCATTTAGAGAATTTAGCATAAAGCTTTTCTTTGCGAAGAATTTCCAGCATCTGGCGGAGGTGTGTAGCATGATCAGATTCCGTCTTAGAGTAGATTAGTGTTAGGAACAAAAAGGCCTCAGTCAAACCTGTTATACATCTTAGGGAGAGATTTTAATCAAACCTGTTTGATGCACTTGAGGGTATAATTTAAGGCCATGCTAATGCCTTATTGAAACCTGAAAAGTGATTCGCAATATAAGTCAAAGCTGCTTACCCTGTTACATTAGTTGTAACTTAGGCAGATTGCCCAAGCTGTCCTATTCTGTTGGACAGGCTGGACATCAATTGTCTATGCTGCTCATGTCTGTTGAGCAGCTTGGACCAAAACTAAGTGTTCTGTTCTTTGTGAACAGGTTATACACCTTATGGAATTTGTTTCCATGTCATCATGTATTGTCTTGGATGAAAAGATCACTTTGCAAGTCGAAGACAAAGTGGAAAATCAGAAGCTGCTTACATTGCCCAAGCTGTTTTGATACATGAAGACAAAGTGGATATTCGAAATGGGTGACAGACCATTTCTTATATCGAAATGGCTCTACAAGAAGAGGAAATGATTAAAGTTGACATTCCTCTTTAAGGTAAAGCAAACTGCAACAAAGACAAAAAGGAAAAGACAAAGATTCTTCTACATAGGGACAAATGTTGATTTGTCAAAACAAGCAGAAAACCAGTTTTGTCTTTTTGGAAAGACACTCCACTATCTCTGCATCCAATGAGGATGGTTCACCAGTATTCTCTAAAAGAGTATAAAAGGAAGTTTCTAAGGAATGTGAGATAACCAAGAGAGAGATATCCTGAATGTGCAAAGAAGTGTGTTTTCATGCATGCAAAGTCTGCTTAAAATAAAACAGTTGAGTGTGTCCAAACTGTTCTTGTTCAAGCTGTTTGTCTGTCTTGTAAAATCAGTGAGTCCATCTTAGTGACTGAATTCATTGTATCTAGTCTGAGTCTATCTTAGATTAGTAGTGATCTGTTGTTTCTGTCATCTCAGCTTGAACCATTCCACAGTTCAAGCTTGTTTGTGATTAACATTTGTTGATATATATACATACAAACATTGAGAAAAGTGTGTTGAATTTTTTAAATTGCTGTATTCACCCCCCTCTACAGCTTACAACAACATACTATGGAAACCTTTTGGGACCTACAACTCGTATCAGAATAGTAGCCTATGTGTCTGGGCTAAAACATAACCTTGTTAGCGTTAGCCAACTCTGTGATGCTGACTACAAGGTTAATTTTGATGAGCACCTAGGGTACATACTGGATACCCAAGGCAAAGTTGTGTTGTGTGCACAAAGGAAGAAAGGTGTATACGTTGTGGACATGAAGTCTGCTGATCCAACAACTAAACTTGTTTCATCTCAAGGAGTAATGCAGACCTCAACTGGTTATGGCACAAAACGCTATCACACCTGAACTTCAAGAATATCAACAAACTCTATAAGAAAGAGTTGGTAACAAGTTTGCCTTCAATAACTTATGTTAAGGATAAACTCTGCACTGCTTGTGAGAAGGGTAAGCAAAGAAAAACATCTTTTAAATCCAAACATAATTCCTCTATTTAAACACCTCTCTTCTTAATCCATATGGCTTGTTTGGACCTGTCAGTGTCCCAAGTCTAGGAGGTAGAAGATACACTCTAGTAACAGTTGATGAGTTCTCCACGTTTACATGTGTGATCTTCCTAAAGACCAAAGAAGAGGCTTCCAGAGAAATTATTAGATTTATCAAGAAGATGAAAGTTCTGAACTCTGCCCCAAGTCAAGCAGCTTAAGAGTGATCATGGTACTGAATTCAGAAACACTACTCTTGAGGACTACTGTGAAGAAAGAGGGATCTCTCAAAACTTTTCAGCTGTAACGACTCCACAACAAAATGGAGTTACTGAAAGGAGGAATAGAACCCTTATTGAAGATGCTAGAACCATGCTGTGTGCATCAGGTTTGCCTTCATCATTTTGGGCTGAAGCTGTCAACACTGCCTGCTTCACTCAAAACAGATCCTTAGTGGTGAAAAGGTTCATTAAGACTACATATGAATTTATCAAAGGGAGAAAGCCAAATATAAGCTATTTCCATGTGTTTGAATGTCCCTGTTTCATCCTGAATCAAAGAAACCAGCTCGCCAAATTTGAACCCAAAGCTGATGAAGGTTTGTTTGTTGGATACTCTGCTGTTTCTAAAGTTGTGACACCCTTGCCACAATAAACACCATTACAATAACCCACGATAAATCACCACTCACATGATTACATAATGATCTGAATACTTAATAAAATTGCGAAAGCATTAAAGTACATAAATAAAAATACAAATGTATTAAACACCCTACGGTGCTACAAGGTTTCGAATCTAAGTCTACATACTCAAAAGTCATTACATCATCCCAAAATGTATTACAACAATAATCCCAAGTTTAGTTACCAAGACGAGTAGTAGATATCTTCAAAGACTTCAATTAATGACCTAGCTAGAAGGTCCCGCAGCGGATTTCCTTTTTCCTGTAAAAATTAAGCAACTGAGGGGTAAGCAAAGCTTAGTGAATACACAGATTTACGCATTCTATAAATCTTTATGAAGCTTCCCAAGAGTAACACCGACGACACACGTCGTATACTCTCTTCGTACACCAAGTACGGAACAAGAGCCACAACTCCTTCGAGCCAAAGCTCGGCATAAGAAAACCAACCATCTGAGACAAACATAACATCGGGGATGACTTACTGCCTACCAGAACCTCGGAGGGATCAACTCCATGTCATATAGCACAGTAACATCGGAATACAGATGCGACCCGCCGGTCCATCGAAAGATTCACAACAAAGAAACGGACAAGCAACAAGCAACAATGTGCATCTAAGTCTATGCAATTTAGTAGAATTCCAAATGAAGGTGAAACAACATGTCTCAGCAGGCAATAGCTAACATAAAGCAGATATAAACATGTGAAATCGTATGTACTCACAGTGGGTGCGTTAATTAACTTCAATTTATTTTATTTTTCCTCGGGATTTCAACCGGACTGAAAAAGTACCCCACTGTGGGTTAAACAACACCACATGGGACCTGTTACATTTACATAAGGAAAACATATCATGCACATGTTCATTATCAATAGAGCATCAAGTTCGTACAATTTAAAGTGTTGAAACATTCGGAACCGACATCCGAAACTCACGTTTAAATGCTTTTACTTGATGTTTTATTAGTCCCAACTAATCCATTCATCATATACTATCAATAACTTATTTAATAATAAGTGTCATCAAGTTTCACAAATTATTACGTTAATCCTTCGGAATTGTGATCCAAAATTTACATTTTAATCTCCAATTTCTGAGATTGCCAAAATGTCCAGAAATTATCATTATATAACTGAATTAAAGAAGGTCCGACTGTTTCTATTTTATTTTTACAAATCAAACCCAACCGAGATGACTACACACACACACACATATATATATATATATATATATATATATATATATATATATATATATATATATATATATATATATATATATACACACTTTATTGTCTCTGTTTCAATGAAAATAAAAAGGGGAATACCGAAACCTTCAAAGGTTTCGGTACTCACTGTATATATTTTCGGTATATTGGGGGTGGGTTTCAGTACATATAGTTTCAGTACATGTTGTGATGGTTTCAGTATACATAAGGTTTCGGTACTACTATAGTTTCGGTATTATATACCGAAACCTTAAGGTTTCGGTACCTCCAAGTGGTTTCGGTACATTTGAAGTCTCTAAACATATATTATTTCAGTAGGAGGGTTTCGGTAGGGGTGATACCGAAACCTCAAGGTTTCGGTATCCATGCAACTCACAGAACACATATACGATTAAGTCTCAAAATTACATTTGTAGCTTGAATCAAGACTTGAGATTTTGTATATAACTCCCACAACACTTGATTTATACAAACCCATAATAATTTCTAACATGCATAAACATTTTGAACCCAAAAATCTCAGATTCGGTTTTCATATAAACTGAGAATAAAACTCTTAAATTCGTAAAATCGAAGTATTCTTACCTTAAATCGTTTGTTGTAGTAGTTGTAGTTCCTTTCTAAATTCCACAAATTTGTTGATCTTGATATGTTGAAATTTTATGAAGCGTGGGTTCTTTCTTTTAGAGAGAGAGAGAGAGAGAGAGAGAGCAGAGCAGAGAGAAATTTTGTGATGTAGAGGTGATAATGAAAGACTTATTGTCTTTTTATTTCACAATTTCGGCCTTTGGCACAAATAGCCGCTCTGCTTATCTAATTTTATTAAATAAATTTTTCTATCTTTATTTTATCCTCACAAACACTTATAATTAATTATATGTAATTAATAAAGGAAATTCTAAATTTCTTAATAAAGCAACCAACTTTTATAATTAATCCAAATGCAATCCAACTTAATTATATTAAATTAAAAAAATCCATCTAATTATCCTAAATTACAACAATTAAATTTTTTGGATGTTACAGCATGAGCTCCACCACGCTCAAACATCGTCCTCCAAGTTATTTGGCTTCAAACAGTTGCGGATATTTTTTTTAATATATCGGCCTTTGTCTCCCAAGTATGATTGGCTCCTTTGTGATGCTTCAAACGCACAAGCATCATCTCTATCTCTTTGCTCCTTAACTTTTTCACTTCAGTATCTAACACACACTCCGACTCTTCCACATATCGGAACCTTTCGTCAGTCTTCAATCCAGTGTGATCAGCCCAATCCTCGTTGCCAGTAGTGAATGATTTTATGAGATTCCCCACATGGAACACCGGATGTATGCCTGACATTTCTTCAGGCAACTCTAAACGATAAGATTGATTTTCCGACTTTCTCTATTATCCTGAATGGTCCAACGAATCTCGGAGCTAACTTTCCTCTTTTAACAAAACGTGTAACACCTCTCATAGGTGATACCTTCAAATAAACCCAATCATTCACATCAAAACTGATCGGTTTATGCCTCCTATCGTGATAGTTTTTTGTCGATCCTAGGCCGCTTTCATATTTTGTCTCACTAACTGTATTCTCTCGTTCGTTTCTTGTAACAATGCTGGCCCAGCATTCGGAGTCTCTCCGTTTTCTCTCCAACAGGTAGGAGTCCTACATCTCCTTGCATATAGTGCCTCAAAAGGTGCTTTCTTAATCGTTGCGTGATAACTGTTATTGTAGGAGAATTCTATCAATAGCAAATGATTGTCCCAATTGCCACCGAGATCCAATACACACGACCTCATCATATCCTACAAGGTAAGGATGATCCGTTCACTTTAACCATCGGTTTGCGGACGGTAAGCTGTACTCATCGCGATTCTCGTTCCCAATCCTTCTTGCTATGCCCGACCAGAAATTTGAAGTAAATCGGCTATCCCGATCTGATACAATGGACTTTGGTACTCCGTGTCTAGAAACAATGTCGTCCATATAAATCTGAGCCAACCTTTCTAACGAATAACTTTCCCTGATGGGGATGAAATGTGCTGACTTAGTTAATCTATCAACGATCACCCATACATCATTGTGTTGACGCCTAGTCTTTGGCAGTTTCGTAACGAAATCCATAGTGATGTGTTCCCATTTCCATTCCAGAATGGAAAGCAGTTGTAGGCTACCATAAGGTTGCTGATGTTCGGCTTTCACAAGCTGGCAAGTCCTACATCGCTCCACGTATTGACCAATATCTCTCTTTAATTTGGGCTACCAGAAGTCTGCCTTCAATTCATTGTACATCTTTGTGCTCCCGGGATGTACAAAAAATTTGGACTGATGTGCTTCCTCGATAATTACCCTTCTCATGCCGCCACTTCGGCACCCAGATTCTTCCATATACACCTTTAAATCCCGACTCACTTGTTTCCATTATCTTCTTCTGTACTCGAATATCCTCAACATCAACGTTTTCTTCCTTTAAAGCTTCCACTTGAGCAGCTTTTACATCATTAATGATCGTGGAAGTTAACATAGTTGAAGTCATCATGTATCAGCAGTCCTTAGAATATGCTTTACGGCTTAAAGCATCGACTAGAACATTAGCCTTTCCGGGAAGATAAAGGATCTCACAATCGTAGTCCTTAATTAGTTCCATAGACCTACGTTGTCTCATATTAAACTCCTTCTGACTGAAGATATATCTCAAACTCTTGGTCCGTGTAGAGTTGACACTTAGTCCCATATAAATAATGTCTCCACAATTTCAAGGCGACCGTAACAGCTGTCAACTCCAGATCGTGTGTCGAGTAATCTTTTTCATGTTGCTTTAGCTGTCTTGAGGCGTAGGCAATTACTTTCCCACGCTGCATCAACACAATGCCCAACCCTAGCCTTGAAGCATCCGTGTATACCACAAAATCCTCATTGCCCTCGGGTAAGGCAAGTATTGGAGTTTCGCTTAATGTCTTTTTCAAAATCTCGAAAGCCTCTTGCTGCACAGTTTCCCAAACAAACGTCGCATTTTCCTTTGTCAATGCAGTCAAAGGGACTGCAATCTTCGAGAAATCCTTTATGAACCTTCGATAGTAACCTGCCAATCCAAGAAAACTTCTGATTTCTGTAGTTGAACGAGGCGGTTCCCAATTTCTAATAGCTTCAACTTTAGCTGGATCTACAGAAATTCCAGCTCCTGAAATAACGTGTCCTAAAAACTGAATCTGTTGCAACCAAAACTCACACTTTGAGAATTTAGCATACAACTTTTCCTTTCTCAACAACTCCAATAGCTCCCTTAGATGAACAGCATGATCCGCTTCAGTCTTGGAATACACCAGAATGTCATCAATAAACACGATCACCGACTTGTCTAATATCGGTCTGCAAACTCTATTCATCAAATCCATAAAGACAGTCGGGGCGTTGGTTAACACGAAAGGCATAACAAAGAACTCGTAATGCCCGTAACGCGTCCTGAAAGTTGTCTTAGGCACATCATCTTCTCGTACCTTCAAATGATGGAATCCCGATCGTAAGTCGATTTCATAGAACACACTAGCCCCATGTAGTTGATCAAACAAATCGTCTATTCTCGGCAGCGGATACTTGTTCTTAGTAGTCAGCTTATTCAGCTCCCGGTAATCAACACACATTCGCATCGTGCCATCTTTCTTCTTAACAAACAATACAGGCGCTCCCCACGGAGATGAACTTGGTCTAATGAATTCCTTATCTAACAACTCTTGGAGTTGTTTCATAATCTCTTGCATTTCGGAAGGAGCAAGGCGATACGGAGAACGAGCTACCGGTGCAGCTCCAGGGATCAAATCAATTCTAAACTCTACTTGTCTCTCAGGCGGGACGCTAGACAAGTCCTCCGAAAACACATCCGGGAATTGTGATACAACAGGCACATCGGCCACAGTCTTCTTTTCAGCCTTGGCATCTATAGCATACGCCAAGTAAGATTCACAACCCTTTGCAACGAGCTTTTGGGCTTTTGCAATCGTTAATAAACACAGATCCCCGCTTCTCCTATCCCCATATGTGCAAATATCTCGCCCCTCCGGCGTGGTTATCTTTGTCATACGCTTCTTACAGAATATATGGGCTTCATTTTCGATTAACCAGTTCATTCCGACAATCACATCAAACTCACAGAACTTTATCGGAATCAAATTAAGATTGAAGACTAGATCTTCAATCACGAACATACAGTTTTGATACACATGGTTTACTTTGACTAAAGTGTTACTAGCAGTTTCTATGTCAAGTATAGCAGACAACTTAGACAGAGGCATTGACACTTGTTGTGCAAAAATAGTAGATACAAAAGACCGGTTGGCACCCGAATCAAATAAGAACTTGTGCATGCATAGAATTTACAATAAAGATACCTGTAACCACTTCTGGGTTTTCCTTGGCCTCTTCTGCAGTTTTCCGAAATGCATGAGCTGGTGCCCTTTGTGGCTGGTTCCGGCGGTTGACTGAACCCCTACTTGATCCCCCAGATGATCGAGTTGATGTTGGAGCAGCAACAGCTAGATCATACTTTCTGCAATTTCTACTGTAATGCCCCCATACACCACACTTATGGCAGGCATCAGCTTTCCTTGGGTAGTCATTCTGAAAAAGACCCAACTCTCCATAGCAAAAACAAGCATGTCCATTAGTGCACTTGCCGAAATGTTCCAAGTGACATTTGTTACAATACCGCGGTTCTGTGTTGATGGAATACGCACGAGCACGACCAGAAGACCCAGATGATCGACGATAAGATTGCTGTGGCGAATACAGAGAAGAACGGGAAGAACCAGAATATCCCCCTTCACGTTGGCGCTTCGGTGGTGATGGCTGTGTCGGGTTAGTAGCAGCAACGGCAGACCCAATTGTATACCCTGACATGATCAGAATTTGCTCTACATTTCTGCAGCCTCTAGTAAGCCAGCAAATGTAGGGTAGCGGACTTTACTCATTACCCTCCTAATCTACATATCCAAACCAGCCTCGAATCTGGTCACTTTCCTTTCCTCTGTATCAACCTGATGAGGCGCAAACAAACTCAGCCTCGTGAATTCCACAGCATACTGGGACACGGTCTTAGTCCCCTGCATCATATTCGTAAACTTCGCTTCCAGTCTTCGGCGCTCATCAAACGGGCAGTATTGCTGAGTAAATATCTCAGTGAACTTAGCCCAAGTCATAACAGATACTTTTTCCAAGGTTAAGGCATTAACCATGGAATTCCACAACATGACCACGTCTTTGTTGAACATAGCAGTAGCGAACCGGACCATGTCCTTCTCAGCAAAATCGCTAATTCGGAATGTCCGTTCGGTTCTTGTTATCCATTCAAGTGCGGCAACAGCATCCCCTAAACCATTAAACTCCACGACCCCATTTCCCTTGAAATCCTTGAACCGACAACCTTTGGGCTTGTTCGATGACCCAGTGTTGTCATCTTGTTCGTCATTATTGTTGCCTTCTTTCTCTTTGTTCTTCCTCTTGTCTTCACTTCTCTTGGCTTCGGCCTCATCTCGAGCCCGAAACTGTTCTTGAATCATCTTATTTTGCTCAGCCATCATGGCTAGCATCATTTCTCTTGTTTCTTTAGGTGTCATTCCTCCTCCAGACATGAATAGAAATATAAACATATAACTTGTTTAGTGTCATGTCATTTATTCAAACATACATAAACACATATATCAAATACTAGTCAATATTCAATACCAAGTTACTTGACTTACACAAAATGCAATCAAAACTTAGACTGCTATCGTCACATAGAGTGTACTAACAGACTCCCCCTTGACGATAGCTTCTAACTATTTACATTTTGACTAAGTACTTGGACCATAGAGACTACTACCTGCATATAGACCTATATCTATACATACTCTTACCATCTTCTGGAACTTCCTGGCTTCAGATCTCCATCCTTCGTGGAAGAAGATAGGCTGATCATGTAGCTTCTTCAGGTCGTCCTTTGATAGGTTTATTAAGTGCAGTGGATCATACACTTTCAAAATAACTTTGTCCTGTGCATCCTCCATTACAGCTTCAGCGGTATCATTATCAACATACCACCATTTCATGCTACTTAAAACATTTTGTGGCTTCGATTTCATTGGAACTTTCTTCAAGCATCTCACAGGTTTGTATACCATTCTGGCTCATGGCCTACCTGTATGCGGATCTATTCTCGATTCATCCTCGACTCTCTTCCCGGTCCTTGGTTTGAGCCTTTCAAATTTGCCTGACTGGCCCTCTTTTCTTATAATCTTTGCAATCACTTCAGCATATGGGTCATCACCAATATTGATCAGCTCCTTCCAAGCTAACTCTTTCACTTCAACCTTGGGCAGTGTGTTGAATACTTTTAGTGTTCGCCTCAAGTATTGAAGTCCATCTCTCCTTTTCAATATAAATAGCTGCAATTCTCGGTCAAAGAACCATCTGATAATTCCTCTTGAGAGATTTTCTGAGCCCGGAACTCTCATTCTTTTCTTCATCTTAGGCTCTGTTTTTTTCTCTTCTTTCCTGAACAACAAATTCAACAATTCAGCCCTCGATGGCTCTTTCTCAGCTTCTTCAAGTTCAGAATCTTCGACCGAGGCTATTTTGATTTCATCAATATCAATCACATTGTGATTGTCTCTTACATATAACTCCGTAATAGGTTGTGAGTTGATAATCACTTCATTGACATTATCGTCCTCATCCTTTATCACTTCGTCATCGGATCTCCAATCAATTATTTCCTCCGATACGAATTTCCCTTCCTCCAACTCCTCCATCTCATCCTCAAAATCAAATTCCATCACTTCTTCCTCAATATCTTTCAGCGCGTCTATCATTTCACGATCAAAAGCTCTTGAGGAACCAGCTTGACCTCCTTCACCTCCTTCAGCACCAGTCTGACTTGGCTCCCCCTGAAGTTCGGCATGTTGAGCAGCAGCAAAATCTACTGGCTCACTGTCTTTGGTGCATCGGGATCATTGCCTTCGTCATCTTCTTCCCTTCTCAACTCCTCAGTATCTCTGCAACTAGTCTCCCCCTGAGCCTTTAGATTTTTCATTAATTGCTCAATAAGGGACCTCATAGTGCGCATCTCTGTAGCCTGGTCGGCGACGAATGTCTTCAGCTCAAGATTTTTTTTATCGATATTTGCATTATGTGCTTGAAGTTCGCCGACGGCTTTCGTAAGTTGAAATATTTGGACTTGCTGGAAATCAACCTTGCTTCCGAGCTCCGAAAACCTTTGGTTGTCAGTGAATGTGGATGAGGTTGATGGTATGGATGTGATAGGTGACGGGGTGATCGGTGGTGGAATTGATGATTGAACAGGTGGTGGTGGTGGTGGAATGGATGTTTGAGCTGATGGCTGAGCGGATGGAATTTCAGGCTCAGAAGCAGAGGCAGACGGAGCTCCCTGCATAAATTGATGCCTTTTGGCCCTTTGCCTCGGCACCAAAGGAGCTGTATCTTCAATTTCGAAGTCAGAGTCATCTTCATCCGAATTTCCAGATGCTCTTCTTTTCTGTGCCTCTTGATCTATAACGAATATTCTGGATCCATATGTGGCTATTCGGATAGACGGATCTTATGTCTCTTTCTCAACCTCGATCTCTTCTAATTCTTTTGACTCAGATTCAGATGTTGTCACAGCTTCACCCTCTACCTCAGGTATATGTTCATCTATCTGGCCCATAATATCTTCTTCATCAACTGGAGGCTCCAGAATATCTCCAACAAGCTCAGTCGTAATTTCTTCATTTGCATGCGAGCCTTGAGCCCAAATCTCTTCTAAAGTCTCCACCCGTGGATCAATTACGGGGGCTACACTTGAAGGACCCGCAGCGTCCGTTGAAGGACCTGCTTCTTCGAACTCCTGTACTCTGCTAGCTGAAGGCCTTGTAGCCTGAGTTTGTCTAACTGGAGCTCTCTGCCTCCTTCTTTGTTGCTGAGGCCTCTGCTGTTGCTGTTGTTGTTGCGGCTGCTGCGTTACTTGTACTTCTCCTACCCAGTTTGCACCTTCCGGGGCTTGAAAATCCGGATTCACCACAGCACCAAAGAGTGGTGCATCTACTGGTCTAACCAACTCACCCCTACGGGCATTGTGTGCTTGGCAATCCGCAAAAATCCTCTTGTCGATCACTGCAACACTTTGAATCTTTGGCAATTGCGGCAGATTTGGCAAAAATGGTCTGATCAGCATCATCACAAACCTAGGATACGTCAAAAATCTTTCTCTTGCTGGAGCTGTTATTTGGTGAACAAACTCCGCAAAGAACATTTCAGAATAACTAAACCTCTGGTTATAGACCAACACTATCATCGCCGATTGCATCTTCGATACGATGTATTCAAAACCGGCTTTCTTTGGAGCGAAGCACACAATGAAGACACGTGCTAGATACCTCCATTGCCCAATTAAACCGCTCTTCATGTACGACGCCTTTGCCACATCAAGACCATATCCCATTATTATGCTTTTGGATAAACGCTCGATCCGCCATATCTGCACAATAAAGTATACAATATATTAGAATGGACAAAATAAAAATAAACTTGTTTAAATTCAAATTTGTTTTATTTTGAGCTTATGTAAGTTCAAAATCCAACACATATGAATTTCTACAAGTTTGATTTAAAAATGTTCCAAACATTTCGATTTTAACAGCAAATTTGAATAACATGTTCGAAACAAACCCTCATTCGAGTTTATTGGTTTGTTCGAGTTTAGTGACAAACTCGAACCCAAGAACAAACTCGAAAGTCGGCTATTTCAAAACAAGAATCCAAGATTTAAACCAATTTAGACTTAGAAAAACACGTTCATTAGTCCTAATAGGTTCTAATTGTAGATATTTGCTATTTATTTGAAGTTTCACCGGTTCAAACTTTGTGATTTTGAATTACAAAGTTCACACCATTAAAACCTCAAAATCGGTCGATTTTGGACAAATTGAGTCTAAATACTTCCTAAATCTTGTATAAAAATGTTGATTATACCTAGATTTGGTACTATGCTCGAACACAAACTGACAAAACTTCGATTAACAGTGGAAAACCCGAAAACGACAAACTCGAATGCTTAAACTCGAAATCGCTCTGTATAAACTTGAAACACTAAATTCGAATGTAGGTGAATAATGAATGTTCACTGTTGACCTATTTATACTAACCACCTTCGAATTTGTCTTCAAATTCGAATTTACTGCCAAGTTCGAATGTACCATTCGACTTTGGCTTAAATTCGAATTTAATCATGAAAATATTGAAAATCTTAGAATTAAATCCAACATTCTCAACTTTTCCAACTTTTTCGTGTAACGGAACAACTATGCAAAATTTATTTACTCTAAGCACAAGATTTTCACGCAATGTTTATTTATTCAACTAAAATGCATTCTCAGTAACTTTGACCCTTTTTTCCTAAAAAATAAAATTAAAAATAAAAATAAAATAAAATGAAATGAAATAAAATAAAATAAAATAAAATAAAGTAAATTATAATTTTTGAACAAAATTTAAACTTAAACTAATCTACACTATTTTTAAAGTTACTGTCTAAACTTAACAGCAACAGAATATTTTTGGCGAGTATAGTCAAAGAAAGGTTCAATCAGATAGCGGTGTCGAATACGCACTTTCAGTATCTTACTTTCACACTTAGTAATTTTTTTGATTCCTTTGATTGTTTGTCGTGACATACATTTCTAGATGATTGTTGGTATTATTTTCCCTTTAAACATGTTACACTTCGGAATATCTCTTGCCCTTTTTATTTATCAAGAAATTTCCTTACGTGACTCATACTTAGACATACTTTTATGATCAAGGCATACACACAATGATTATAACTTTTCGGTATTGCAAACTTTCTTAAAAGGCAAACGTCGGACACAGGTCTGTATTTACATACAACAAAGTGTCTTAGTTTGTCTTAAAGTTTATTTTTAAAGCTAGCAAGACAACGGTGACAGGTCTGTACCGACGTACAACAAAGCGACTTATCTTGCTAACTCGAGTCAAACCAGAGGCAACAGGTCTTTACTTACGTACAACAGAGTTACTTGTTTTGACTCTCAACTCAGTATCATGATTTTTATATTCTTTCCATTTCTTTAAGATGTATCTAATGTTGCTATACATCCCTAGAAAGTTTGCATACCTCATTTAGAATCAATGTCTGTATGTCTCTAACATAAAAATTAAGACCATTTGGTCATACATCTAAGTTAGTGACACGTCTGACTTTTTCTTGAATATTTTATTAGCCTTGAGACTCCCTATATGTATTATGCCTACCAACATATCAAATTAGATAATGTATAACACTTAGAATTTTAGGTGCATTATGTGTGAAAGCTTAACACTTAGAGATTGTAAAGACTGTGCTAATTTTCGTCACTTTGAACCTATGTATCTAAGAGTTAACTCATTTTCTGATATTCTCTTTTTATTTTGAACTTTTTATGGTTTTCTCTCTTTTTTTTTTGATTTTCATAAATAAGAATAAGAAAATAAAATAACCTACTAACTTACTATAAAAGGAAAATATCCTAAGCTACTAAACTTACTATAAAAAGAAAGAAACGCTACTGCTATAAAAGAAAATAAACTCTACTAAGGTCAACTTACTCTGGATTACGCATTCTGTTTAGTTGAACTAAATACTGAAAACGTGACTTATCAAAAGCTTTGGTAAATAAATCTGCATTATTATCATCCGTTGCCACTTTTACCAGCTTAATTAAATTCTTTTCAGCACAATCACGTATAAAGTGGTGTCTTATGTCTATGTGCTTGGTTATATTGTGTTTAACTGGATTATTAGTTATTGCAATTGTTGACTGGTTATTTATCCTAATAGGCATATGAGTATAAGTCAAACCGTAATCCCGCAATTGTTGTTGTATCCACAGAACCTATGAACAGCAACTACCCGCAGCAACATATTCGGCCTCGCACGTTGACACGGCTACCGAAGTCTGTTTCTTGCATTGCCAGGAAACGAGCCTCCCTCCAAGGAACTGACAACCTCCAGTTGTTGACTTGCGAGTCAAGCTGCATCCTTCATAGTCAGAATCCGTGAACGCCTCCAATTCCAGATCTCTCTCCGCGTGATACCAAAGTCCCAACTTCGGTTTCGACTTGAGGTATCTCAGCATCCGCTTCACAGCTTTCATGTGCATCTCCTTTGGATTAGCTTGAAACCTAGCACAAATACATACAGCAAACATTGTATCAGGTCTAGAAGCAGTTAAATACACGAGTGACCCAATCATGGCCCGATATAACGTCGGATCCACATCGGTATCACTTTCTGTACCCGGTCCGAGATTATGATTCACTTGAATCGGCGTGCTGAAGTGAGATGTCAGCTTGGTTCCTTATCCCGAAGTGCTCTAAGATGTCATAGGCATACTTTGTCTGATGAATAAACATGCCCTCCTTCCTCTGTTCGACTTGCAAACCCAGAAAGATGTTTAACTCACCCATCGCACTCATCTAAAACTTTGACTTCATCACCTTTTCAAAATATGTGCACATCTGCTCGTCTGATGATCCAAAAATGATATCATCAACGTACAATTGTACCAAGATGAAATGTTCACCTTTTCGCTTCACAAACAGCGTACTATCTATTCTCCCTCTTTCAAACCCGTTGTCTAAAAGATGGTTGGATAGAGTTTCGTACCACGCCCTCGGTGCTTGATGTAATCCATACAAAGCCTTATCTAACCGATATACTCTGTTCGGATATTTCGGATCTGTAAACCCGGGCGGCTGTTCCACATATACCAGTTCCTTCACTTTCCCATAAAGGAAAGCACTCTTAACATCTAGTTGATAAACTTTAAAACCTTTGAAGGAAGCAAACGCTAGAAACAAACGGATTGCTTCAAGCCTTACCACTGGCGCGAACACTTCATTGTAATCGATTCCTTCCTCTTGGTTGAAACCCTTTACCACCAGTCTTGCTTTGTTGCGAGTGACTATACCCTGATCATCTCTCTTGCACTTAAAAACCCATTTGGTTCCTATTGCTATTTCTCCTCAAGGTAACGGAACCAACTCCCACACTTCTAGTTTCCTAAACTGTGACAGTTCTTCCTGCATCGCTTCAACCCAAGAGTTGTCTTTTAGTGCCATTTGCACATTTTTCGGCTCTACTTGCGAGATGAAACATGAGTAGAGGAAAGTATGAAAGGCCTCGGAGTCATTGATCATCAACAACAACACTGTGTTGTTATTCAAACTACTCCTAGTCCTCACACCAGCATTAGGATTTCCTACGATACTCTCAATAGGATGATTCTTATTAATCCTAGATGTCTCTATCTCGTCAACCCTAAGATTATCTCCCAAATTTGATCCTATCTCTCCTAACGGGGGAACGAATTCAGACTCCACATTTTCTTCCTCATGGACACTGTCTTCTGAGTTAGAATTTGTTGTCTGATTTTCGTCTGTAGGTACTTCAGAATCATTTTCTACTGGAGATCTATCTTCGGTTGATGTAGGCTCGGATGTTGATGGAAAGGTGGTCCTTGGAAAACTTTGACCTTCGTCATTCAAGTTTAATGACGACAAGTCTTGTTCGATTGTACCTGCATTTCCATCCAAAGGAATGTTAAATGACTCAAACAATTTGTCATAATCAAATATCCATTCCGGACCTGCTTGGGGTTCATGTGTATAACTTGTGACATCAATGTTATACACAATCTCTACTGTACCATTTGATTTGTTAAAAACTCTTTTATTTGGTGAATTAGGCACATAACCTAGGAAATAACCTTCGTCAGCCTTTTCACCAAATTTTGGTTGATGTTTTGTTTTCATTAACGTACATGGTACCCCAAAAGGTTCGAAGCCAGTTAAATTTGGTGGCCATTTATTCAAAACTTCATAACAGGTTTTGTTCAATGATTTGACAGTAAGGACCCGGTTTAAAACATGGCACGCAGTATTCACTGTCTCCCCCCAAAACATGGTAAGAAGCTTTGAATCCGAAAGCATGGTCCTTTGTGCCTCAATCAAAGTCCTGTTTTTCCGTTTGGCCACCCAATTTTGTTGTGGCTCATAAGGTGCACTAAATTGATGCACTATGCCCTTTGATAGGCAATATACACCAATAACCGTGTTTTTAAATTCAGTTCCGTTATCACTTCTGATACGCTTAACCCTCGTTCCATAAGAATTTTCCACTTGGTCTAAGATCCCGATGAGCTTTGCAACCGTCTCGTCCTTTGTACCTAAAAAGAAAACCCAAGAAAAACGTGAGTAATCGTTAGTTTTAACTAAATAGTACCAACTACCACCTATACTCCTTTTGTTGATTGGTCCAAAGAGGTCCATATGCAACAAATCGAATGTGGCAGCGATTGAGTTCTGAGTCTTGGACTTGTGTGCTTTCTTGTGTTGTTTTCCTTTCTTGCACGGTAGACACTTATCATCGAACTGAAAACTCTTCATGGGAACACCTTGCACCAATCCATTTTTCGTAATGTAGTTCATTTTTCTTAGGTGCAAGTGTGCCATGCGTCTGTGCCATAAAACTGATTCAGTCTTTGAAGCTTTTGATAGTAGACAAATTGGTCCCATTGAAGATTCCGGCTTGTTCATGTCGAGCATGTAGATGTCATTCATCCTTGGAGCCCTCATCAGTATCCACTCTTCAGGTACTTTGAACCCCGGTTTCAGCACTAACGCCTCAGTATCAGTGAATAGTACTGAGTTCTTCTTATCACAGATTTGAGATACACTAATGAGATTGTGAACCAGTTTATCAACGTGACAAACTTGATCCAGTTTGATAGTCCCATTAGTGACCACTCTAGTACCGGTGATATTTCCTCCTTTATTGCCAGCGAATGATACAAAGCCCCGATTCCCTCCCTTGAAGTCTGCAAGTAGACTTCTTTCCCCTGTCATGTGCCTGGAGCAACCACTGTCGACGAACCATTTGTTGTTTGGACCTGTAGTTATCTCCTGCACATGAAAGAAAATAGGTTAGTTATCACGGGGAACCCAAGCCATAAATGACTTGGTAATACCATTCTCGTCCACATACTTAAACTCTTTCAAATACTCATCTCTCCGTTCAGGTGACTTGGGTTTTTGATTTTGAGCCTGTTGTGGTGCAGAGTGATTTAAACTCTCGCCCTTTGTGTAGGCATTTGCTGTGGAGCTCTTGAATGCATTTCAGATTGATATCCCTGAGCTCTACCTGGTGTTTGATGTCTTACAGGAGTGTGTGACCTAACCGGAGTGTAAGCTCTGCTAGGTGTAGTAATCCTATAATTCTGTTGCGGGCCAGACCTAGATTAATTAATGACTCTATTTGGTGAATTAGTCCTAATCACTTCTTTGGGTTAACCTGACACAGGTGTTTGTTTCACAGCATATTTTGGTGCGGCTTTCACAGGTTTCTCGGTATTTTGAGAACTACTAGTGTTTGCCACACTCGGAGAAGGCTTATGTTGTTCTGGCTTTCCAGTTTTAGGTGTAGAGTCTACTTTCCTATGTGGACAACTAGAAGCAACATGTCCCCTTTCGTGACATCTAAAGCAAGATATTTTGTCAATCGACTTTTTATGTGTGCCCTTTGACTTAGGTGTCTCACTAGTGTCTGGTTCTTTTGTTTCAACTATAGCGACTGGTTCCTCCTCCTGATCATTAAAGTCAATTTTGTGTTGTCCTGCAGGTTTATCACTAGAGGATGGCACAAATTTAACCTTCTTAATCTTGATATTAGTAGCAGTCACCTTAGTTTCTTTTTCTTTAGCAATTTCAGACACTAGTTCAGGTATTTCCTCTGAGTCAACTGAGTTTCCAGTTTTCTCCTGAGGTTGAGGTACATAATTATCGTTGAAAGGTGGAGGACTCTCATGATACCCTAGACCTACAGGCTTCTTAGACTGACGTTGTGCATCTAAGATCTTCCCTAGGTTGAGTGATGAGTTCCTAAACTTTTCAAGTTTACTATCTACCTCAGCGACCTTAACCTTAGATTCTGCTAGCTCTACTTCTTTGGTTTTAAGCTCTTTTGTCAATGCCTCAACATGTTCGTACAGCAGTTCTAATCTAACACACTGTTCACTAAGCTTGTCCTTTAGAACTACGACATCTTGTGCATCGGCCTTAAGTTTATCCCTAAGATCTTCCTTTATATATACTAGGCTAGCGTTGTCTGATTTTAATGATTCATTCTGAGCAGATATATTTTGATGTGATTCAAGTACTAAATTTAACCTATCGTTAGACGTAGCACACAAAACACATAAATCATGGAAAAGAGAAAAGTTCAGAGTTACCTTGGCATGATCTGATTCCACGTTGGCCATCTGTGCGGCGAACTCCAGAATTGTCTGATCAGCTGACTTTTCTACCCACATCGGACTGCTTTCATTCTGATTGCTGTCCCCTGTAATTTCCTCTGCTCCATCACTTCTAGTCTCGGTCACTTCAGCCATAAAGGCTCTAGCGTTCGACTCTGGATGTGTACTCCAGTCATAAGTTCCATCTAGCTGTCTGTCTGATGTGACGTTGGATAACAGACCTGCTATATTACCCTGACTGGTTGAACTACCCGGTAGATATCGCCCTTGCGATTGATTCTGATACTGGCCTTGGTAGTTATCTACTTTCGGTCGCTGACACTCTCTAGCGAAGTGTCCTAACCCCTGGCAGTTGTAACACTTAACCTTGGACTTATCAAATGCAATCTTATTGTTACTAACGTTGAGGTTTCTACCCGTCCTTTTGATGAACCTTTTAACTCTCTGAGTTACCATGGCCAGTTGCCATTGCAGATCCATCTCTTCTAGATCATCAGGATCTACCTGATCGTAATCCTCATCCCAAAGCGCAGGATCGTTGATTTTGCCCTGAACGCAATTGTCGTAAGCGGCCACAAATGAAGCCAACAAATTCAGATGGTCTTCAGCAGATTTTGCGCTCATAGGCATTTTTGAATACCCTTGAGATGTAGACGTAGGTGTAGCCTGATTATGCTTTTCTTTAGGTCTAGCAAACCCTAAGAAAGCCCTACTTACTGAGTCTTCTGATTCAGCCGGTGTCGTTGTCTCTCCCGAGAAGAATGCTGTAGCCGTCTTCACATCAGCTGCCCCTGAAGATTTTGATTTCCCAAAGTACATATCCGGATCTTGAACTTGATCATAATCCCTTTCCTTCTTCAGAAACTCAAAGTGATATGCCTTCAGCGTTCCTATAACACTGTCGAGAGTAAGAGTATAGAATTTATATTCATCATGCTTTATTAGTGCCACATACATTTCCCATTTGGCAGGCAAAGCATCTAGATTTGTGTTAATTTTCTCTGTTTCACTATACTCCACAT
The DNA here is from genome assembly GCA_020465985.1 of Centrapalus pauciflorus. NCBI lineage: Eukaryota > Viridiplantae > Streptophyta > Magnoliopsida > Asterales > Asteraceae > Centrapalus > Centrapalus pauciflorus. The sequence goes on from JAANYP010000514.1 coordinate 41,546, forward strand.
CATGGCTGTCTAACTCAGTCAATAAGTGATAAAATCTGGTAATAGTCTCATCCAGCTTTTCGTTCTTCAAGGCTTTGAAGATTGCGAACTGCTGCTTGAGCATTTCCATTCTGTTCTTTCTAACCCTCGGGTTACCTTCACACCGTTTCTCTAAAGCATCCCACATCTCTTTTGCTGTCTTCTGATTACGAAAAGTGTGCAAGATTTCCTGAGGTAACGCCATTCTAATGATAGCGAATGCACGGTTCTCAGCTTCATACAGCTTTTTATCGTCGTCTTTCATATTTGAATATGGCACAACCTTTTGTCGTCCTTCGACTTCATCCGTAGGTGGAATGCATCCTTCATCAATAAAAATCCACATCCGCATATCATTAAACCTCGCGAAGTCGGCAAACCTATCCTTCCACCAGTAATAGTCCTCTATTTTCATCAACTTCGGTGGAGAATTCGCTTTTCCAACCTCGTGATCCATCTCAATGAACCTCTGTAGACTTGTCATTGTTTCAAATATTTTTGAATTCAAACTTAATTAATTTAATTCGAAATTAATTTAAAGTAATTCTTTCGAATTTGGATAAATTCGACTTTAATTAATTTTAAACTGGTTTGGAACTAAATTCGAAATTAAGTTTGAAGTCCAACTATATTCGAAATTAAAGACAAACTCGAAGGTCCTTAAATTCGAAATCCCAATTCGATTTTAGTGTAAAATCGAAAATTCCAGCAAATTCGAATCAAACCTTAAGGAACCTCGAAAGGAGCGTATTTTCAGTCAAACTCGAAAATGAGAAAACCCTAATACCCTCTTAACAAACTCGAGCGCCGCAAGTTCGAAAAACGGCTAATACTTCGAGTTTTTCAAGTTTTGCAGATTAAACCAATATTTTTACAAGTAAAAATACTGATTTCGATTAAAAACTTGAACTACAACAAAGTATTTTCCGAGATCTGACTTGATAAGCTCAAAAAACCTCAAAAAACGTGATATTATCCGTCCAAAACGTCAAGAAACCTAGGAAGTTGCTTATGAACACGAAGAACACGAAGAACACCCCAAAGTCTCTGATACCACTTGTAAGGTCTTGACTCTACGGATCTATCTCGACGCGACACCGTCCAACGAGTGTGGAATCCTCGTTAGCGGCTTGACGGTAAGATCACACACACGGGAACACGGAGACTACCACGGTGCTAGACGAACGACTACGAACGTCCCTACACGATGATTCTCTCCGAAATAACTCTTTGGAAACTTGCAAGTTCGAGATCGCCCTTTTGCTTAATCGCTCTGAAATTCTGCAAAAGTCTGATAATTAATCGAATTAACCCTTAATTATACTGATAGATTCGAGTTTGTCTTAGGACAAATTCGGATCAGGCCCAAACAAATTCGAATTTACCTTTAAAGACAAATTCAAATTTACCTTAAATTCGAATTTCACATATCAAACTTACATTTGAACTTATGTTTGAACTTATGTTTTAACTTATGTTTGAATTTATCTTTGAACTTTATGTTTGAACTTCTTGTCAATATTCAATACCAAGTTACTTGACTTACACAAAATGCAATCAAAACTTAGACTGCTATCGTCACACAGAGTGTACGAACACCATGCAAGAAGAGCTCAAGTAGTTTGAGAGAAACAAAGTATGGAAGTTGGTCCCTCTTCCTAAGGGTAAAACAATAATTGGCACCAAGTGGGTTTTCAGAAATAAAATATATGAGCAAGGTCATGTTATTAGAAATAAGGCAAGACTGGTTGCTCAAGACTATAGGCAAGAAGAAGACATAGATTATGATGAAACATTTGCTCTAGTGGCCAGGTTAGAAGCAATTCATTTGATTCTAGCCTATGCGCCCCCAAGAGCATGAACGTATTTCAAATGGATGTCAAGAGTGCATTTTTGAATGGTAAGCTGCAAGAAGAGGTATACGTCAAGCAGCCTCCAGTTTTGAAAGTGAACAACATCCAGGTTTTGTCTATAAGTTGGACAAAGCTCTCTATGGTCTAAAATAAGCCCCTAGAGCCTGGTTTTACTGATTTCCTTATGAGCAATGATTATTTTAGAGGTAAAGTGGATACCACATTATTCATAAAGAATGTGAAAACTGATATTATGCTTGTTCAAATTTATTGGATAACATAATTTTTGGTTCTACTAATGAACAGTTATGCAAGAATTTTTCACTGTTCATGAAATCTAAATATGAAATGAGCATGATGGGTAAACTTACTTTCTTTATAGGATTACAAGTTAAACAAACCTCAAATGAAATTTTCATAAATCAAAGAAACTATACATTGGATCTTTTGAAAAAGTTTAAATTTGATCAATGTTCTCCCATCAAAACCCCAATGGCAACCAATGTAAAGTTGGATGCTGATGCCTGTGGCAAAGCTGTTTCAGTAACAGCTTACAGAGGCATGATTGGGAGCTTGCTATACTTAAGTGCCAGTAGACCAGATATTATGTTTGCTACTTGTTTATGTGCCAGGTTTCAAGCTGATCCAAAGGAATCACATCTAGCTACCGTGAAAAGGATCTGTAGATACCTAAAGGGTACACCAAGTTTGGGTCTTTGGTATCACAAAGACTCCAGCCTTGATCTAATAGGTTATTCAGATTCTGATTTTGCAGGTTGCAGGCTAGATAGAAAGAGCACAACAGGTGCATGTCAACTCCTTGGTGGAAAGTTGATCAGTTGGTGCAGCAAGAAGCAGAATTCTGTTTCTACTTCTACTGCTGAAGCTAAGTACCTTGCTGCTGGAAGCTGCTGTGGGCAGATTCTGTGGATGCAGCATTAGCTTTAGGATTATGGTCTTGAATATAGGAAAACTCCTATTCTATGTGACAATACAAGTGCCATAGCTATCTCCAACAATCCAGTTTTCCACTCTAGAACAAAGCATATTGAGGTCAGACATCACTTAATAATGGATCATATCCAATAAGGTAATGTGGAGGTAAGTTTTGTTTCCATAGAAGAACAACTTGCAGACATTTTCACCGTACCTCTTGATGAATACAGGTTCAATTACCTTGTAAGCAAGTTGGATATGTTAAAAAAAATTGACTAAGTGTCATTGATGTTCCAAAGTCACTTGTTCAATTCTGTCAAAATTTTACAGAACATCTTAGACAAAACAAGTTTCACTTGTTCTGTACTTAGCCAGTTTTTGAAAATTTGGATAGCTTGGACATATAACAGGCTTGACAAAATAAGTTTTAACCTCAAGACTGTTCTGTTGCATAAACTCTCAACCTGCTCACTCTATCATACAAGGCAATGCCTTGTAACCTGTTCACCAATTGAACAGGTTTCACAATGAAACATGTTCTCATATAGCCGCACAGGTATCATGAACAGCTTTGAAACCTGTTCATCACAGGTTTGGATAACAGCTTAGAGCATCAGTTTTTATTTAACATTACTTCACATTTAAGTTACTTAAATTAAGTATTTATTTAACTTAATTACCTGCGGATAATGTTTGTTACGTGTGTTAGTAGTTAAAAAGGTCAAGTTGGTCTGACAACCGTTCTGACATGGTAAACCGTTCTGTTTTCCGTTAGACACATTTCAAATCAACCGCCCAAACCTTTCTCTCTCCTACTCACTCACATTCAAATCCTATAAATACCTAAACCACTGTTTCATCATCTTCTTCTTCTTCCCTACTGCTTCCATAACTTTCTGATAAACCCTAACAGACTAAGTGTCCAAATATTGTGCATCCCTACTACTTTCTCAAATGGCTCCACAAAACAACCCCCTTCTCCATACTAAGTCTCCAAATATTGTGCATCCCTACTACATTCTCAAATGGCTCCACAAAACAACCCCCTTCTCCATGTGTTCGTTGGTGATGATGTTGATAAGCACCCCTCTGTCAACACCATGCTCACAATCAAACCTACCAACTACATTACAAACTTAACCATTCCCAAAAACTATACTGGGAAGGGTCATGAATCTATGGTGGAGTTTCTTCAAGCCCATCCTCTGCATTATGCTATGACAACCTCTCATAGTGTCATGTACCAGGAGATGGTCTATGAGTTTTGGTACACTTGCTCGTATGATCCCTCTACATAAACCATCAGGGGAATCATTCTCAATGGCACTCAAACTGTTGAGATCACTACTGCTCTTCTCAGGGAAGTACTTCATCTTCTAGTGGCTGACACATATGACAAACCTCAGCCTGAGGATGAACAGATGGGCAATTTGCTACGCTTCTTTGGTGTAGCAGAACCAAAGGTGGGTGTAACCCTGTTCAGAAGGGATCCCTCCCCAACTTATAGTTTCCTCTTCGCCTCAGTGGTGATGAGCCTGAGCTGCAAAGTGGGTTCATTTGACCAACTCAGCAGGGATGAGATACCCATAGTCCTACAGCATGTGGATGGGACTACTCTAAACATGGAACGGTCGATATTCTTGAACTTGAGGAACCTGGTGCAACAAGAACAGCGTCCAGCTACTGTCTGATACCCAAGGTTTTTTACCCTCACCTTCAAGCACATCTGTGGTGAGCATCTTTACAACTCCCAACCTCTATTGACTACTACTGCATTCCTTGTTATTGGAAATGGGGTATTTTATACCCCAATACTCAACAACAAACCTCCTCTGTTTACCCCAATGAGGAGGTTGCTTGGTTTGGTGGAAGGACCTTCTACTCAGAAGGTGGATCCAGCCACTACTCCCAAAGGAAAATCCTAATCAAGGCCTAAAATGGTGAAACGTGCCTTGAAAACAAGTGAAGTTGAGTCTGTCCGCAAGAAGGCTAAAACAGCTAATGTAACAACCTAGCTTTTAACCCAACGTTAAATTCTGTATTTGATTCAATAATGTAATTTAATTACATTATTTGTAATGTAATTAAATTAAGTAATGAAATTATTTAATTAAGTTAAATAATTGTTAAAAATTATTTAGATGATCAAAGTTAAAAGAGAGGTAATATACATAAGGGTAGGTGTTAAAGTTGCCAAATTACAAAAGTTGGAAAATAAATTACCCAAAGTCTTCTATTTTCCTTCATTCATCACAATTAAAGAAAAATTCAATTCTCTCTCTCTTCTCTCTCATCAACTCACAGCTTCTTCTTATATTCATCAAAGAATCATTAATTTCTTGGAATAAATTGAAGATTGAAATCAAGAGAAAGTTACAAACAACATCAAATATCAAGAATCTACAACATTCAAGGTAAAATTTACTTAAATTCCAAGTTTTTAAAGCTTTGATGATTCGGTTTTTAGGAAAACCGAATCTAAGATCTAGGATATGAATATGGATGCATGTTAAATATTTTCATGGATTAGTGTAAAGCGAGTATCATAGAAATAATATACCAAATTTCAGCCTCTGATTCGAACTAAAAATATGATTTTCGAAATTTTTATGTGCTTTTGTGTGTGTGTGAGTGTGTTCGAATGGACTGTTAAAAATAATCAAAAAGGAGGCTAATTTGGTATGTTTTATGTTTGTTTTTATGTTAAGAGTGTTAACGGAATACACTTAAACTAATATTTATAATTTTCAGTCACAAAATATAAGTAAAGTGTTAAAATGAAATCTGGAACACGACTAAATGTTGGATCCGAATTCAGAAGAGGCACCATCTCGGATGCCAATCTCGGATGAAGCAGATCCGAACTCGGATGATCCGAGTTCGGATGGTCCGAATCCAGATGCCCAATTCGGATGTCCTATTTCAGATGCTTTAAAATAACAAAATAAAAGTCTTACTATTTTAAGTAGGGGTGTAATATGCTTATGTTTATTAAAGTACAAAGTTTATGAGATGTTCTAATATATATATATATATATATATATATATATATATATATATATATCTTTATGAGACTCCAAATGAATAAAGAAAGTGTAAAATGGCTTACTATGAATTAATGACTTATCAGAATCAGATCAATTAAAGTTTAAAATCTAATGTTCTTGCTATGATAAAATTCTGGATAGGTTCAGATGAATTCTGAACAAAGTATTAAAGTTTAAAGTTATTGAAAGTGGGTCAAAGAATTGTAAAGCAAAGCCAGAGTCCAGAAAGACAAAGATTAAAGATTTAAATCCTGAGATAACTCAGGTGGTGGAGAAATATGCTTGTTAAGACAACAGTTCAGATTAATTCAGTAAAATCTGTGAGTTATAGATATTCAGTTTTACATGTTAGATTCCAGTTGAGTTATAGATATTCAGCTGGATTGTGACCTGTGCTCACCATGGTTCGGTGATATGATGGCTATTTGACTTATCACTTTGCATACATTGTACTTACAATTCAATTCAGTTATTATTAAAAATTGATATTGCTATCATGACCTTGTTTATTTATGCTTTCATCATTGCTCGCATCTTTGATGTGTTGATTCAGCTTAGCATGATTAGCCTTGTCGGTCTATTGTTCTAGACCTTGCTATGTCACCAGTTCTATTAAACTTGGTATTGATTACTCCGATGCTCCCCCCACGATAATTGCTGATAGCCAACCCAGTATAAGTGGATAGCTTCCACTAAAAGCGTGAGCGTGGCCTGGACATCATCCAATTTTGATTTACTATGTCTCGATCATGAGTGGCTGTAGCGGCAGTCAAGACATATCACGCTAGACCTCATGATCCGCTTGTTGAAATGCATGTAATCTGAAAATCTATATTCTCACTAAGCATTGCTTATAGATGTTGTTAAAACTTTTTACAGGAAAAGATAATGGGAAAGCACGTGCCTGACCTAGTTCTTAGGTCTTCCAAAGATCAGCTGAAGTTTTCATAGACCACTATTCCAACGATCCTTTTGGTACAACTTTGAAGATGATAAATTGTGGTGGTCTGGGTAGATTTACTTTGATTGTATGGTGACATGAATTAGATTAGTCTTGTGCCCTTTATAAGTTTAATTTGAAAACTGTAATCCATACTGAATATTTGTATTAAAGTTATCTTAATGTTTGTACTTGTAATTTGAAATTCTGTAACTTAATTACTCTATCTTAGTTATGATTGATATCGTATTGCAAATTGTGGGACCTAGACGTTGAGTACTGCCCCGTAAGGGGTGGTCTTCACAGCTAAGTCTGCCCCATCAGCCTCAGTGGCGGAGGGGGAACAGGCTGGTCACCCTGGTTCATTCGTTGAATCTGAAGCCTTTGTGGCTGGTGCCTCTGTGGCACCTGAGACTACGAAACAGGACCAACCTCCTGTTTCTAGCTCAGTCTCTCCCCCAGTCCAAACAGAACTCTCTATCACCTCTCCACAACATCCATCTTCTACATCCTCCCTCACAACCTATAACTGGCTAAGAATAAAATCCTTAGCCAAAAAGAAAATCACCTTTCAAACAAGCCCCTCTGACCCCTCCTGACAAGAGTCAGTTGAAAAAGAAGCAACCCCTACTGCTTTTGCTTCTCCTATTTTGGGAGTAAGTGCAGCCACTATGGAGCAAGCTTCACTCCATAAAGAGTCTACCTAGAGTCAGCCTGAACCCTCTAGTTCCTCACAACAAGAACCAGTTGTACAAAAAGGAGACCACCACATCAATTGTCCAAGCCTCACAACAGGATGAAGACATTGAAAGACAGGATCTCTCTCCACTCCACACTGAGTCCACACAGTCACCCCCTCATATCTCTTATACACAATCTGAGTCTGCACGAGGTACCAAAGCTGCTGGAATAGAATATCCAGCAGATCAGCCTCCTCCTATGTCAGGTCTTGAAGCAGTTAAATACATAAGCGATCCAATCATGGTCCGATATAACGTCGGATCCACATCAGTATCACTTTCAGTACCCGGTCCGAGATTGTAACAGCCCGTAATTTATTAAATACAAATTACAGCAACAGACTTTGGATAATAAAGCAATTTTATCCAAATATTAGTAATTAACCGAAATCATGAATCTTAAATAGTTAATTATATTAAGTCATAATTAATTATGAAAAGTTGCCCCAAATTAGCTGAAATAAAGTTAATAATCAAAATTCAGCTACTTGACAAATTAAAGACTAAAAGTGACGAAACGGACTAAAATGAATAAAAATGTGACTAAAAGACAAATATGCAAATCGGATTGTTGGGAATAAAAGTTGGTCAATTCCGGAAAATTCAGTAGAAAATCTGATTTTTCCCTATTTTCCTATAAATAGGGCATCCCCCCCTCATTTCTTAAGTTTGGAAGACTTGAAACTCTCTCTCTCTCTCTCTCTCTCTCTCTCTCTCTCTCTCTCTCTCTCTCTCTATACAACCTCACCTTCTCTCTAAAATTTCTCCCAAACGATCCGTCGGATTCTCGTGATTTATACGCCATCGGTTAGAGATCGTCGAGCTCTACACGAATCTATCATTGCATGTTAGATTTCGTCCAGATTTAAGGTAAAATCGACCATTTTTCTGACTTTTATTTCGGTTTTTGTTGAGCAAATTCGAGTTTGCTCAAAACCCCTTCATTCGAAGCTGATTTACTCTCGTTTAGGACTTGTTTTTGCTTGGAAATCATCTATAGTCGAGGGATATATCTTGGACGAAGGTTAGTATCTATTTTTCCCTCATTTATGTTCATGTTTAGTAGCTAAAACCTGGAAAATTGTTGATCAATTAGAACAGACTCGAGATTATTCATGAGATTCGAATCTAAGCATTTCGAATGTAATACTTTCGAATCTATGTAGTGTCCTTCGAACCTATGTAGTGTCCTTCGAATCTATGCATTGTGTTCGAGTCTATTGAGATGCTTTCGAATCTAGGAAGGCTTCGAATCTATTTCCTTGTCTCGAGTGTGTAAGAATTTCGAATCTAATTAACTAGATTCGAATTGAATTGCTTCGAATCTGTCCCTCTTATTTCGAATCTGATTATGTTCCTAGCCTAAGATTAATTCCAAAATCAGATTAAGATATTAAACAACCTATTGTAATTAAAAGTATCTTTTGATTATGATAAAAACTCACAAGTTCAAGATGCATAACCATTTTATGCACAAATAAATTAACAGACTCTGTACGAACCCTTAGAATATGTATGTCCTGTTTCACCTTGCTAAGTAATACGTTTGGCTTTGTTTCAAGCCATATTTACATCTGTAATTAGATGGATCGTATTAATCTGATAAGAATAGACTCACCTTGGGACGATAGGAACTACCTCAGACTCGACAGTAAGAAATGACAATAACCTGAATATATAGCTAGGGTTATATAGATTATGTCACAGACTTGACATTAATATGCCAGACTTGAAACTGAACTGCAGGAAACCGCCGATTTGACAGAGTAAACTGAACCGCTTAATTCGTTAAGCATTATCTGACTACGGACCACTGTGAGTGACAGATTTCATTAATTACTTGCATATATTTCGATACTTATTGGTGAATGTCATCGACTGTATGGAAACTTCCGATTGTTGCTGCATGTTTCTTTAATACTATATTGTATCATAGAAACGTACTTTTGACATTACTGAAGCTAGACACTTGAATTGCCTTGATTGCATGTTCACTTTTACATTTTATGTAAATACTTATCATGCTTACTGCTTACTTGACTGTTGATATACTTGCCGCTGCATACTGCATTATCCGACAGGACCGAATGTGAGATCTCCATTCACAGGAGGGAATTCTGCAGATTCCTTTCCTATTTGACTTGTTTCCATACATTTCCCGTAGGGCTTCGGCCTTACACAGGGGAATACAAACTGGGTTGTCTCCCAACCTTTTTGCCGTCTCTGACGTAGTGACTTGCCGACAGGAGCTGATAGTATGTTATGTGTGTGTGGTAACTAATGGAACTCTGTTTACTCACTAAGCAACGTTAGCTTACTCTGTCATGACAACTCTTTTTCAGGAAAAGCTGATTAAGGCAAGACCATAGCAGGTAGTCCGTCCCAGGCTAAGTGAATCTGGACATTTGATGAATAGCAGACTTTTGGACTTTTGCTGAAGCTTATTTTGAAAAGATGATGCGGTCTTGGGTAGCTTGTTCAGTCTTCCGCACTCTGATTGAAGATTTAGAAGCTAGTTTAGACCACCATCTGATCTTTAACTTATTGTTGTAATTAAGTATTCAGGCTGATGGACCTGTGGTATCAAACAATTAGTAATATTTATTACTTAATGAAATGAAATATTATGACGTGTACTGTTTGTGGTAACTTGGATGTTACAAAGTTGGTATCAGAGCAGCAGTTTAATTATCGGATTGGCCACCCGATACTTAAACTACTGGTATGGTATGGACTATGTGACTCTGAATTCCCGAACAAGTCACCGAGGCCTAGGGTAACTTAATTAGTAAAGGACTACCCACACAACTTGACCTAAGATAGGCAAATGATGACTGATAGGATGGGGGAGGGATTGACTGCTTGATACTGACTTGACTTTGACTTGACTTTGTGCCAGCCTGACTGACTGCCTTCATATCTATGAATTTAGATGTGATTATCTGACGTAGGAATTATGACTCGAATCGTGCTTATTTGAATTAGGAAATAATAGTTATTTCCTTTATATTTTCAGCCAATGGCTGATAAGAATCCAAATGTTGCTGGTACCTCGACTGTTGGTAAAGCTGCTGATGCTGCAGCTGATCAACACAAAGAATCTGTTCATGTAGAGGACTTAGGCACTGACCCTGAAAATACTGCTAATGATTCAAGCAGTACTGCCACGCCTGTGCCTCCCCAGCAGGCTCAATTGATTGACCTCGTTCATAAGTTGAATGAGGATAACCGTAGGCAAATGCAGCTTATGATGGATAGGAACCGACTGCAGACTGATATGGCAGTTGAAGACCGATTTAAGGAGATTAAGGACTTGCTTACTAAGGGTAAAGCGGTGATGCAATCTGACGAAGTAAACCAGCGTGAAATTGAATTTAAGCGCCGGGAAGAAGAACTTAGGTTGCGGGAACTTAAGTTACAGGAGCTAGAGTTGAAATATAGGGAAGAGATGTTGGCGAAGCCCAAAAAGGATCGGAAGAGGAAACATAGTCAGGAGCCCTCTGATGACAGTGAGACTGATTCCTCTGACCATCACGTTAAGGTGGGACGAGAGTGTACGTTCGTAGACTTTAAGAAATGTGGGGCTCGTACGTTTGCGGGGTCATCTGATCCTGTTAAAGCTATGGACTGGGTTGCTAATGTGGAGAAAGCGTTTAAACTCTCTAAGTGTGGTGAAAAAGACAAGGTCACATTTGCGACGGGAATGTTGGAAGATGGAGCTGGCCGTTGGTGGAAGTCTATTACTAATCCCATGTCTGATGCAATGGAGAAATCCATTACTTGGGATCAATTCAAGATTCATCTGAAGGAGAAATACTGCCCTCAGGATGTTAAGCGCCAGATGGAGAAAACCCTGCTATCTTTTCAGCAAGGTACAAGATCCGTGACGGACTATGAGCTGGAATTTACCAGGCTCTCGCTATTATCTGATCACCCTGTTGATACCGACGAAAGGAGAAGAGATTTATTTGTGGATGGTCTGGATCGAGAAATCCGGAAGTTTGTGAAGTCCGGTAGACCGAGAAGTTATATTGAGGCAGTTGAAATTGCTAGGGTAGGTGAGCTTGAAATCTATCCTGAGCGTGCATGTCCTTTTATTGCTAAATCTAATAAGAAGGAAAAATCTGAGAGAGCTGAAAGGAAGAATGAAAGTTCAAGGAAAGGAGATAAGCAGCCTTCCAAGAAGGCTAAATCTTATGCTGTGACCTCGGCGCCAAGGTCTGCTTGTCCTCGCTGCAAGCAGATTCATGAAGGAAAGTGCGATCCTGCATTCGTTAAGTGCTACTGCTGCAGACAGAATGGTCTTGATCGGTCAGAATGTCCCAGGCGCAGTGAGGCTTGCCGAAACTGCATTACGTTGGGGCACCATGCTAAAGACTGTACCCGGCCCCGATTTGTTCCTCCGCCTGCATCTTCACCCCAGCAATCAGTCAAGGGTTCTTCTGCCCCGAGGAATCAGCCAAGATCTTTCCAGATGACAGCCGAAGAGGCAAAAGAAACTGCTGATGTCGTCATGGGTACATTTCTTGTTAACTCTATGTCTGCTTTAATCCTATTCGACTCTGGTTCTAATCTGTCATATGTGTCTGAAAAGTTTGCTAAACAGTTTGATTTTGCCCCTGTAATGTTACCTGCACCCTTAGACATAGAAACTGCTAGCTCGAATTTTGTGACTGTGAATAGAGTCTTTCGTTCCTGTAAGCTAGTAATCGATGACCTCTCCTCGGACATTGACCTGATACCGATGTGGATTAGAGAGTTCGATGTTATTATAGGAATGGACTGGCTAATGATGAATAATGCTGAAATCCTTTGTGCCAAAAGGATAATTAGAATTAGAACCCCCGAAGGAAGTGAACGTTATGTTTATGGTGATAGAAAGACTCGAGATTTAGGTCTCATTTCTGTAATAAAAGCCCGAAAATGCCTAACCAAAGGTTGTTCCGCTTATTTAGCATATGCCATAGAGGCTAAAGAAATTAAGAAGACTGTGTCGGAAGTACCTGTAGTTCGGGATTTCCCTGACGTATTCCCGGATGACATCTCTGGTTTGCCACCAGATCGTCAAATCGAATTCCATATTGACCTTGTATCGGGAGCTGAATAAAGTAACTATCAAGAACCGATACCCTTTGCCTAGAATTGACGACTTGTTTGACCAACTGCAAGGGGCTAGCTACTTCTCAAAGATCGATCTCCGATCTGGATATCATCAACTCAAAGTATTTGAGTCTGACGTACCGAAGACTGCATTTCGTACTCGATATGGCCATTTTGAATTCCTAGTAATGCCGTTCGGTCTCACAAATGCCCCGGCCGCATTTATGGACCTCATGAATAGGGTATGTAGACCAATGCTGGACAAATCAGTGATAGTTTTCATTGATGACATCTTGATTTACTCTAAGTCTGAATCTGATCATGCGATGCATTTGCGAGAATTGCTAGAATTGTTACGAAAGGAGCGACTCTATGCAAAATTCTCCAAATGTGAATTCTGGTTACGCCAGGTGCAATTTTTAGGACATATTGTCTCCGGTGAGGGAATAGCCGTGGATCCATCAAAGGTTGATGCGGTTCAGAAGTGGGAAGCGCCGAAAAACGTATCTGAAGTTCGAAGTTTCTTGGGTTTAGCGGGCTATTATAGAAGATTTATCCGTGATTTCTCCAAGATTGCGGTGCCTTTAACCAGTCTGACGAAGAAGGAGGTTAAGTTTGAATGGAATGAATCTCAAGATCGAGCCTTTGAGACCCTGAAGCGTAAGCTGATTGAAGCACCGATTTTGGCCTTACCCGAGGGTAATGATGATTTTGTAGTCTATAGTGATGCTTCTAAGATGGGATTAGGTTGTGTGTTGATGCAAAGGGATAAAGTAATTGCCTACGCATCAAGGCAGCTAAAGGCGCATGAAAAGAATTACCCGACGCATGACTTGGAGCTTGCAGCCGTGACTTTTGCATTGAAGATTTGGCGGCATTATCTGTACGGGACCAGGTGTAAATTATTCACAGATCACAAGAGTCTGAAGTATATATTTGACCAGAAAGAGCTGAATATGCGACAAAGGCGATCTATGGAATTGATTAAAGACTATGACTGTGAGATCCTTTACCATCCAGGTAAAGCAAATATAGTAGCAGATGCCTTAAGCCGCAAAACCGGACAAGACCATTATACCCGATGTTATGCTCTGACTTCTGTCGTTTTGGAGTCTGCTTTGCCTGAGTCGATTATTGCCGCTCAAACCGAAGCCATTCGGGATGAGAACTTGAAATCCGAACGTATGGTTACTTATGTGACCCAGCTGACTCTTGATAATCGTGGTCTTAGACGGTTCATGGATAGAATATGGGTTCCCAGACTAGGAGGTATTCGTGATCAAATTCTGTCGGAGGCCCATATGTCAAAATTTTCGATACACCCTGGTTCTACTAAAATGTATCAAGACTTGAGGATGGAATATTGGTGGCCTGGAATGAAGAAGGACGTAGGACGATATGTACAAAATTGCATGACTTGTTTACAAGTCAAATCGGAACATCAGAAGCCGTATGGGGAACTTCAACCATTGCCAATCCCGGAATGGAAGTGGGACCACATAACCATGGACTGTGTGACGAAGCTGCCCAGGACAAAGCGGAATCATGACTCTATATGGGTAATAGTGGATCGACTTACTAAGTCAGCTCATTTCCTACCCATACGTGAAGATGAACGCCTCGAAAAGTTAGCTGAATTGTACGTAAAGGAAATCGTGACTAGACATGGTGTGCCATTGTCTATAGTATCTGACCGTGACAGCAGATTTACTTCACGTTTTTGGAAGGCTTTTCAGAATGGACTAGGTACTGAACTTAAGATGAGCACCGCTTATCATCCTGAAACTGACGGGCAAAGTGAGAGAACGATTTTGACCTTAGAAGATATGTTACGTGCCTGTGTGATTGATCTCGGTGGAAGTTGGGATACTCACCTTCCGTTTGTGGAGTTTGCTTATAACAATAGTTATCATTCGACTATTGGCATGCCTCCCTATCAGCTTTTGTATGGACGTCGATGCCGAACTCCAACTTGTTGGAGGGAAACAGGTGAACGCCCGATCTCTGGACCAGCGATTTTGCAAGAAGCCCATGACCAACTACAGTTGATTCGACAGCGGATTCAGACCTCTCAAGACAGACAAAAGAAGTATCATGATAGAATACGTAAGCCAATTGCGTTTGAAGTTAGAGATAAAGTGTTGTTGAAGGTCTCGCCAAGAAAAGGGATAGTAAGGTTCGGCAAACGGGGGAAGTTGAGCCCTCGATTTGTGGGTCCTTTTGAAATTCTCGAGCGTATTGGATTGCAAGCCTACCGATTAAAGTTGCCTGCCGAAATGACTGGGATTCATGATGTATTTCACGTGAGCAATCTGCGAAAGTGTTTAGTTGAAGCTGAAACTGCGATTCCTTGGAAAGAAGTGCAAATTGACGAGCAGTTGCGATACGAAGAAGAGCCTGAGCGTATAATCGATCATAAGGTTTCGAAATTGCGCAGCAAGGAAATTCCAATGGTGTTAGTTCAATGGAAATACCATAAGGGATCTGCGCAAACTTGGGAACGAGAAGACGAGATTAGGCAGAAGTATCCGAAGTTATTCCTGTTTTAGTCGATTCCGAGGACGGAATCAATTTAACGGGGGAAGATTGTAACAGCCCGAAATTTATTAAATACAAATTACAGCAACAGACTTTGGATAATAAAGCAATTTTATCCAAATATTAGTAATTAACCGAAATCATGAATCTTAAATAGTTAATTATATTAAGTCATAATTAATTATGAAAAGTTGCCCCAAATTAGCTGAAATAAAGTTAATAACCAAAATTCAGCTACTTGACAAATTAAAGACTAAAAGTGACGAAACGGACTAAAATGAATAAAAATATGACTAAAAGACAAATATGCAAATCGGATTGTTGGGAATAAAAGTTGGTCAATTCCGGAAAATTCAGTAGAAAATCTGATTTTTCCCTATTTTCCTATAAATAGGGCATCCCCCCCTCATTTCTTAAGTTTGGAAGACTTGAAACTCTCTCTCTCTCTCTACAACCTCACCTTCTCTCTAAAATTTCTCCCAAACGATCCGTCGTATTCTCGTGATTTATACGCCATCGGTTAGAGATCGTCGAGCTCTACACGAATCTATCATTGCATGTTAGATTTCGTCCGGATTTAAGGTAAAATCGACCATTTTTCTGACTTTTATTTCGGTTTTTGTTGAGCAAATTCGAGTTTGCTCAAAACCCCTTCATTCGAAGCTGATTTACTCTCGTTTAGGACTTGTTTTTGCTTGGAAATCATCTATAGTCGAGGGATATATCTTGGACGAAGGTTAGTATCTATTTTTCCCTCATTTATGTTCATGTTTAGTAGCTAAAACCTGGAAAATTGTTGATCAATTAGAACAGACTCGAGATTATTCATGAGATTCGAATCTAAGCATTTCGAATGTAATACTTTCGAATCTATGTAGTGTCCTTCGAACCTATGTAGTGTCCTTCGAATCTATGCATTGTGTTCGAGTCTATTGAGATGCTTTCGAATCTAGGAAGGCTTCGAATCTATTTCCTTGTCTCGAGTGTGTAAGAATTTCGAATCTAATTAACTAGATTCGAATTGAATTGCTTCGAATCTGTCCCTCTTATTTCGAATCTGATTATGTTCCTAGCCTAAGATTAATTCCAAAATCAGATTAAGATATTAAACAACCTATTGTAATTAAAAGTATCTTTTGATTATGATAAAAACTCACAAGTTCAAGATGCATAACCATTTTATGCACAAATAAATTAACAGACTCTGTACGAACCCTTAGAATATGTATGTCCTGTTTCACCTTGCTAAGTAATACGTTTGGCTTTGTTTCAAGCCATATTTACATCTGTAATTAGATGGATCGTATTAATCTGATAAGAATAGACTCACCTTGGGACGATAGGAACTACCTCAGACTCGACAGTAAGAAATGACAATAACCTGAATATATAGCTAGGGTTATATAGATTATGTCACAGACTTGACATTAATATGCCAGACTTGAAACTGAACTGCAGGAAACCGCCGATTTGACAGAGTAAACTGAACCGCTTAATTCGTTAAGCATTATCTGACTACGGACCACTGTGAGTGACAGATTTCATTAATTACTTGCATATATTTCGATACTTATTGGTGAATGTCATTGACTGTATGGAAACTTCCGATTGTTGCTGCATGTTTCTTTAATACTATATTGTATCATAGAAACGTACTTTTGACATTACTGAAGCTAGACACTTGAATTGCCTTGATTGCATGTTCACTTTTACATTTTATGTAAATACTTATCATGCTTACTGCTTACTTGACTGTTGATATACTTGCCGCTGCATACTGCATTATCCGACAGGACCGAATGTGAGATCTCCATTCACAGGAGGGAATTCTGCAGATTCCTTTCCTATTTGACTTGTTTCCATACATTTCCCGTAGGGCTTCGGCCTTACACAGGGGAATACAAACTGGGTTGTCTCCCAACCTTTTTGCCGTCTTTGACGTAGTGACTTGCCGACAGGAGCTGATAGTATGTTATGTGTGTGTGGTAACTAATGGAACTCTGTTTACTCACTAAGCAACGTTAGCTTACTCTGTCATGACAACTCTTTTTCAGGAAAAGCTGATAAAGGCAAGACCATAGCAGGTAGTCCGTCCCAGGCTAAGTGAATCTGGACATTTGATGAATAGCAGACTTTTGGACTTTTGCTGAAGCTTATTTTGAAAAGATGATGCGGTCTCGGGTAGCTTGTTCAGTCTTCCGCACTCTGATTGAAGATTTAGAAGCTAGTTTAGACCACCATCTGATCTTTAACTTATTGTTGTAATTAAGTATTCAGGCTGATGGACCTGTGGTATCAAACAATTAGTAATATTTATTACTTAATGAAATGAAATATTATGACGTGTACTGTTTGTGGTAACTTGGATGTTACAGATATTGTGATTCACTTGAATCGGCGTGCTGAAATGAGCTGTCAGTTTCGTCCCTTCCATCCCGAAGCGTTCTAATATGTCGTAGACATACTTCGTCTGATGGATAAACATTCCTTCCTTGTTCTGGTCAACTTGCAACCCCAAAAAGAAATTCAACTCACCCATTGCACTCATCTCGAATTTCGACTTCATCACCTTCTCAAAATCTTTGCACATTTGCTCGTCTGATGATCCAAAGATGATATCATCGACGTACACTTGTACCAAGATGAAGTGTTCTCCTTTTC
The DNA here is from genome assembly GCA_020465985.1 of Centrapalus pauciflorus. Classification (NCBI taxonomy): domain Eukaryota; kingdom Viridiplantae; phylum Streptophyta; class Magnoliopsida; order Asterales; family Asteraceae; genus Centrapalus; species Centrapalus pauciflorus. Next base: position 59,379 of record JAANYP010000514.1, read on the forward strand.
GCTTAACAAACAGCATACTATCTATCCTACCTCTTTCAAACCCGTTCTCTAACAGATGGTTGGATAAAGTCTCGTACCACGCCCTTGGTGCTTGATGCAATCCATACAGAGCCTTATCTAATCGATATACTCTGTCTGGATATTTTGGATCTGTAAACCCGGGCGGCTGTTCTACATACACCAGTTCCTTCACTTTCCCATAGAGGAAAGCACTCTTAACATCTAGTTGATATACCTTAAAGCCCATGAAGGAAGCAAAAGCCAGAAACAACCGAATTGCTTCCAACCTAGCTACTGGCGCAAACACCTCATTGTAATCGATCCCCTCCTCTTGGTTGAAACCCTTTACAACTAACCTAGCTTTGTTGCGAGTGACTATAACCCGATCGTCTCTTTTGCACTTAAAAAGCCATTTGGTTCCTATTGCTATTTCCCCTCAAGGTAATGGAACTAACTCCCACACTTCTAGTTTCCTAAACTGAGAGAGTTCTTCCTGCATCGCTTCAACCCAGGAGTTATCCTTTAGTGCCATTTGCACATTTTTCGCTCTACTTGCGAGATGAAACAAGAATAGAGGCAGGTATGGAAGGCCTCGGAGTCATTTATCATCGACAACAACACAGTGTTGTTATTTAAACTACTCCTAGTCCTCACACCCTCATTAGGATTTCCTATGATGCTCTCTATAGGATGGTTCTTGTTGATCCTAGATGTCTCTATCTCGTCAACTCTCAGATTATATCCTAAGTTAGATCCTATTTCACCTAGTGGGGGAACAACCTCAGATTCCACATTTTCCTCCTCGTGGACAGTTTCCTCAAAATTGGAATTTGTTGTCTGAGTTTGATTCTCAGTTGAAGGTGCTTCTGGAGATCCATCTTCAGTTGAAGTAGGCTCGGATGTGGATTGAAATGTAGTCCTCGGAAAGGTATGACCTTCATCATTCAGATTCAACGTCGCCATGTCCTTTTCTATAGTACCTGCATTTTCATCCATAGGAATGTTAAATGACTCAAACAATTTATCATAGTCAAATATCCATTCCGGACCTGTTTGGGGTTCATGTGTATAACTTGTGACTTCAATGTTATACACAATCTCTACTGTACCATTCGTTTTGTTAAAAACCCGTTTGTTTGGTGAGTTCGGCACATAACCTAGGAAGTATCTTTCGTCAGCCTTTTCACCAAACTTAGGTTGATATTTTGTTCGCAATAAAGTACATGGTACCCCAAACGATTCGAAGCCAGTTAAATTAGGTGGTCGTTTATTCAAAATTTCATAACAGGTTTTGTTCAAAGATTTGACAGTTAGGACCCGGTTTAAAATGTGACATGTGGTATTCACTGCCTCCCCCCAAAACATGGTAGGAAGCTTTGAATCCGAAAGCATAGTCCTAGCTGCCTCAATCAATGTCCTGTTCTTTCGTTCGGCCACCCCATTTTGTTGTGGCTCATACGGTGCACTAAATTGATGCACTATGCCCTTTGATAGGCAATATACACCAATTACAGTGTTTTTAAATCCAGTTCCATTATCACTACGAAGCCTTTTAACCCGTGTTCCATAGGAATTCTCTACTTGGTCTAAGAACCCGATGAGCTTGGAAGCCGTCTCGTCCTTTGTACCTAGAAAGAAAACCCAAGAAAATCATGAGTAATCGTCAGTGATAACTAAACAATACCAACTACCACCTATACTCCTTTTGTTGATTGGTCCGAAGAGGTCCATATGCAGCAAATCGAATGTGGTAGAGATGGAGTTCTGAGTCTTGGACTTGTGTGCCTTCTTATGTTGTTTGCCCTTCTTGCATGGTAGACACTTGTCCTCGAACTGAAAACTCTTCATAGGCACACCTTGCACCAACCCATTTTTCGTTATATAGTTCAGTTTTCTTAGGTGCAAGGGTGCCATGCGCCTGTGCCACAAAACCGATTCAGTCTCCGAAGCTTTGGATAACAGACAGATTGGACCCATTGAAGTTTCCAGCTTGTTCATATCGAGCATGTACAAGTCATTCTTCCTTGGAGCCCGCATCAATATCCACTCTTCAGGAATCTTGAACCCCGGTTTTAGCACCAACGCTTCAGTGTCAGTGAACAGCACTGAATTCTTCTTGTCACAGATTTGAGATACACTAATGAGATTGTGAACCAGTTTATCAACGTGATAAACTTGATCCAACTTGATCGTCCCATTAGTGACCACTCCAGTACCCGTGATGTTTCCTCCCTTGTTTCCCGCGAATGATACAAATCCCCGATTCCCACCCTTGAAGTCTGTAAGGAGACTTCTTTCCCCTGTCATGTGCCTGGAGCATCCACTGTCGACGAACCATTTGTTGTTTAGACCTGTGGTTATCTCCTGCACATGAAAGAAAATAGGTTAGTTATCACGGGGAACCCAAGCCATAACTGACTTGGTTATACCATTCTCGTCCATATACTTAAACTATTTCAAATACCCATCTCGCCTTTCAGGTGACTTGGGTCGTTGAACTGGAGTTTGTTGTGGTGCCGAGTGATGTAAATTCACTCTTTGCCTTTGAGTAGGCATTTGTTGTGGAGCTCTTGAATAATTACGATTATATTGCATTTCAGATTGAGATCCCTGAGCTCTACTCGGTGTGTGATGTCTAACAGGAGTGTGTGACCTAACCGGAGTGTATGCTCTGCTAGGTGTTGTGCTCCTATATTGTTGTTGAGGTCCAAACCTAGATGGATTAACGACTCGATTTGGTGAATTAGTCCTAATCACTTCTTTTAGTCCAACCTTCACCGGTATTTGTTTCACAGCCTGTTTTGGTGTAGCCGGCACAGCTTTCTCGGTACTCTGAGAACTACTAGTGCTCGCCACAGTTGTTGCAGGCTTAGCTTGTGTTGGCTTCCCTGTCTTAGGTGTAATGTCAATTTTCCTAAGCGGACAGTTAGAAGCAACATGCCCCTTTTCATGACATCTAAAGCAAGACATCTTGTCAATGGACTTCTTGTGTGTGCCCTTAGACTTAAGTGTCTCACTAGTGTCTGGTTCTTTTTGTGCATCTATAGTGACTGGGTCATCGTCCTGATCATTAAAATCAATTTTGTGTTTTCCTGCAGGTGTTTCACTAGAGGAAGACACAAATTTGACTTTCTTAATCTTGACATTGATATCAGTCACCTTAGGTGTATTTTCCTTTACAGGCTCAGACACTGGTTCAAGTATTTCCTCTAAGTCTACTGATTTCTCAGTTTTCTCCTGAGGTTGAGGCACATAGTTGTCATTAAAAGGTGGAGGAATCTCATGAAATCCTAGACCTACAGGCTTTTTATATTGGCGTTGAACATCTAAAACTTTCCCTAGGTTCAGACTTGAGTTCCTAAACTTTTCTAGTTTACTATTGGCCTCAGCTACCTTCACCTTAGATTCAGCTAGCTCTACTTCTTTGATCTTAAGATCTTTGGTCAAGGCCTCTACATGCTCATACATCAGTTCTAATCTAACACACTGCTCACTCAGCTTGTCTTTTAGAACTATGACATCTTGTGCATCAGCCTTAAGTTTATCCCTAAGATCTTGCTTAATATCAATCAGGCTAGCATTATCTGATTTTAATGATTCATTTTGAGCAGATATATTTTTATGTGATTCCAGTACTAAGTATAACCTATCGTTAGAAGTAGCACATAAAACACACAAATCATGGAAAAGAGAGAAATTCAGACTTACCTTAGTATGATCTGATTCTACGTTGGCCATTTGAGCGGCAAACTCCAGAAGCGTCTGATCATCCGACTTCTCCACCCACATCGGACTGCTTTCTTGTTGACTGCTGTCCCTTCTGTTCTGCTCGTCTCCTTCACATCCACTCTCAGTAACTTCAGCCATAAAGGCTCTAGCGTTAGATTATGGATGCGAGCTCCAGTCGTAAGTACCGTCCAGCTGTCTGTCTGATGTGACGTTAGATAACAGACCAGCTATGTTTGCTTGACTGGATGATGAACTCGGAAGATATCTCTGTTGAGATTGGTTCTGATACTGTCCCTGAGACTGATTCTGCCCTTGGTAATTTTTTACCTTCGGTCTCTGACACTCTCTGGCGAAGTGTCCCAAGCCTTGACAGTTGTAGCATTTGACCTTGGACTTATCAAAGCCAATCCCTTTGTTATTCATACTCAGATTTCTTCCTGTGCGCTTGATGAATCGCTTAACCCGTTGGGTTACCATGGCCAGTTGCCATTTGAGATCCATCTCCTCAAGGTCATCAGGGTCTACCTGATCGTAATCTTCATCCCATAGAGCAGGATCGTATATTTTACCCTGAACGCAGTTTCCATATGCGGCCACAAATGAAGCCAACAAATTCAAATGTTCTTCGGTCGATTTAGCGCTCATGGGCATCTTAGAGTAGCCCTGAGATGTTGATGCCGGTGTTGCCTGATGTTGCTGTTCTTCCGGTCTACCAAACTCTAAGAAAGCTCTATGATGTGCATCGTCAGGCTCTGCTGGTGACGACGTTTCTCCGGTGAAGAAGGTTGTAGTAGTCTTCATATCAGCTGCCACCGAAGGTTTTGATTTTCCAAAATACATGGCTGGATTTTGGACTTGTTCATAATCCATTTCGGCCTTCAGTAGCTCGAAATGATACGCCCTCAGCGTTCCCACCACATCCTCCAGAGATTGAGTATAGTACTTATCCTCATCAAGCTTAATCATAGCCACGTACATCGCCCATTTGGCTGGTAAAGCATCAAGAAGCTTATTATTCTTTTCTGTGTCGCTATACTCAATGTCATGACTCTCTAGCTCTGTCAGTAGATGATAAAAGCGTGTGTTGGTGTCGTCCAGCTTTTCATCCTTCAAAGCCTTGAAGATCGCAAACTGCTGTTTAAGCAACTCCATACGCTTCCTCCGAACCCTCGGATTACCCTCACACCTCTTTTCCAACGTCTCCCAAAGCTCCTTCGATGTCTTTTGATTGCGGAATGTGTGCAGTATGTCCTGAGGTAACGCCATTCGTATGATAGCGTATGCGCGGTTCTCAGCTTCAAACAGCTTTTTGTCATCGTCCTTCATTTTAGAGTACGTGACAACCTTCTGTCGCCCTTCTATCTCAGCTGTCGGTGGAATGTATCCCTCGTCGATACATATCCACATACGCATGTCGTTGAAACGCACAAAGTCGGCAAACCGATCTTTCCACCAGTAATAGTCTTCAAGTTTCATCAGCTTAGGCGGAGTATTAGCTTTCCCGACCTCATGATCCATTTCCAGAAACCGTTGAAGATTTGTCATTGTTTCAAAGGTAATTGAATTTTAACTTAATAAATTTAATTCGAAATTAATTTAAGTTAATTCTTTCGAATTTAGGTAAATTCGAATATAATTAAGTTTAAACCTATTTGGGATTAAATTCGATTTAAGTTCTTAAATTCATATAAATTCGAAATGGGTGACAAATTCGAAAGTCTCCAAAGTCGAAGGTCCAAGCAAACTCGAAACACAGTCAAAGTCGAACCCTAGTCAAACTCGAAGATCCTATTCGACTCTAGTCCAAACTCGAAGCAAACTCGAAACAACTAAACTCGAAATCTCTCATAAGCAAACTCGAAAGGAGCGAATATTTGGTTAGACTCGAAAATAAGCAAACCCTAATGACTCCTAACAGATTCGAGCGCCGCAAATTCGAGAAACGGCTAATACCTCGATTTTTTAACGTTTAGCAGATTAAATCAATATTTTTACAAAGAAAAATATTGATTTCGATCAAAAACATTAAAAAAAACAACAAAGTATTTCCCGGATTCCAATTTGATAAGCTCGAAAAATCCAAAAACTTGAGAGATTAACCGTCCAAAAGCGTCAAGAAACCTAGGATGTATCTTTATGAACACGAAGAACAAGAAGAACAACAACCTGTCTCTGATACCACTTGTAAGGTCTCGACTCTACAGATCTATCTAGACGCGACACCGTCAACGAGTGCGGAATCCTCGTTAACGGCTTGACGGAAACAACTCTCACACGGAACACGGAGACTATCACAACGTTGTACGGACGCCAACGAACGCACCTACGAGATGATTCTCTCCGAAACAACACTCACAAAACTGATAAACTCGAGATCGCCCTTTTGCTTAATCTCACACAAATTCTGCAAAAGTCTACTAATGATTCGAGTTAATCCCTAATTATAGAGGCTCATTCGAGTTTGTCATGGGCCAAACTCGAATCAGGACCAAGGCCCATTCGAGTTTGTCCCCTTGACACTCTCGAATCTGCTCTATAGATCACATTCGAATCTGTCTCCATGTTAAATTTGAATTTCTCATGTTCAACCTATATTTGATTATATGATTCAACTTATATTTGAATTAATCTTTGGATTTTATGTTTGAACTTCTTGTAATACATTACATCAAGTTCAAACATACAATCAATAACTGTCAAACATATATAAACACATACATCAAATATCCAATACTTTGCAATATTACTTGAGCCAAAATGCGAGTACACTTAGACTGCTATCGTCACACAGGGTGTACCAACACCTTCATGCTCTTGTGGGAAGCATAGGCTAGAAACAAACGAATTGCTTCTAACCTGGCTACTGGAGCAAATGTTTCATCATAGTCAATACCTTCTTCTTTCCTATAGCCTTGAGCAACCAGTCTTGCCTTATTTCTAATGACATGACCTTGCTCATCCATTTTGTTTCTGAAAACCCTTTTAGTGCCAATGAAAGTTTTACCTTTAGGAACATGGTCCAGCTTCCATACTTTGTTTCTCTCAAACTGATTGAGCTCTTCTTGCATGGCAGTGATCCAATTGGCTCCATTAGGGACACAAAGCTAGAAAACATACAAAAGTTTCCTAAGTTGTCCCATCTTATTTTTACCCCTTTATTGATGTCACCAATTATTTGATCATTGGGGTGACACCTGATCAACTTAGGATCATGTTTCAATGAAGTTTCTCCTATATCATTTTCTTCTTCATCCGGTCTTGTTTTCAAGGTTTTCAGACACACTGTTATCTTGAGCCTGTTCACCTGTTGAACATGAATCTCTATTGTTGAACACATCAGTGGAGGATTTAGGGACATCAGCATTGATTGGTTCTAGACATGGTGCATTAACTATGTCAGTACACTTATTGACATAGCGTATACCAACATAATCATCATCATGACCATTGTGGTTAACAAGTTCCACTCTGGGTGAAGTGGAAGCTTTTGAGTCCTTTTCCTCATCATTTGAATGCATTAAATCATCAATGCTGAACTCTCCTGAAACTGATTCAGGAACATCTTTAATGAAGGCATTCCTGGACTCCTCAAAGGTGACATTATTAGATTCATCTATCACCTTTCTTTTGTAGTTGTATACTCTGTAGGCTTTAGAAACAGCAGAATATCTAACAAACACACCTTCATCAGCTTTGGGTTCAAATTTTGCCAGCTGATCCCTCTGATTCAGAATAAAGCAAGGCCATCCAAACACATGGAAATAGGTTATATTTGGCCTTCTCTCTTTGATTAACTCATAAGGAGTCTTTTTGAACCTTTTCACCACTAAAGATCTGTTTTGAGTGAAGCAGGCAGTGTTGACAACTTCAGCCCAAAATGATGAAGGCAGACCTGATGCACGCAACATGGTTTTAGCAGCTTCAATGAGAGTTCTATTCTTCCTTTCAGAAACTCCATTTTATTGTGGAGTTATTACTACTGAAAAGTTTTGTGAGATCCCTCTTCTTCACAGAAGTCCTCAAGAGTACTATTTCTAAATTCAGTACCATGAGCACTTCTAAGCTTCTTAACTTGAGCAGAGTTTAGAACTTCCATCTTTTTGATAAATCAATTAATCTTTCTGGCATCCTCTACTTTGGTCTTTAGGAAGATCACCCATGTAAACCTGGAGAACTCATCAATCATTACTAGAGTGTATCTTCTACCTCCTAGACTTAGGACACTAACAGGTCCAAACAAGTCCATGTGGATTAACAAGAGAGCAGTATCAATAGAAAAATTGTGCTTGGATTTAAAAGATGTTTTTCTCTGCTTGCCTTTCTCACAAGCTGTGTAGAGTTTATCCTTAACAAAGGTTATAGAAGGCAAACCTGTTACCAACTCTTTCTTACAAAGTTTGTTGATATTCTTGAAGTTCAGGTGTGACAGCCTTTTGTGCCATAACCAGTTTAGGTGTGCATTGCTTCTTGAGATTAAGCAGGTTTCAGTTGTGCGGTCAGCAGATTTCATATCCACAACATATACACCCTTCTTCCTTTGTGCACGAACCATAACCTTGACTTGAGGATCCAGTACGTACCCCATGTGCTCATCATAGTTAACCTTGTAGCCAGTATCACACAGTTGACTAATGCTAACATGATTATGTTTTAGCCCATACACATAGGCTACTCTTTTGAATATTGCAACACCAGCTTGAAGGGTTCCATATCCTTTTGTGAATTCCTGAACATTATCACCAAAGGTGACTTTTGGATCTTTTTCAGGCCTGAGATCACTCAGCAAATCCTTGCAACCTGTCATGTGGTCTGAGCAGCCGCTGTCCAAGTACCAAACCTGGCTTAGTTGTTTAACCATTAGAGTGTCATAGGAAAATATTAGTTTTTAGGGGAACTCATCATAAGGATGAGTTCTCCTTCTTCATCAACATTTGTTGATGGACCACTTAGATCTACACTAATATTTCCAATTTGGATTGTATCAGCTTGGATACTCTCCTCAATGACCATGTTACTTCCACCACTGCTGGTTTTTGCAATGTTGGAACTAGCAGTGTCAGCAGGTCTTATGTCCTCAGTTTCAGGACAGTCTTTGGCCATATGAGTCTTCTTCCAACATTTATAGCATTTTCTCTTTTGAGACTTTTTGGAAGAAGTGCTCCCGTAAACACATTATGGGATATCCTTGTTGGCCTTTTCAGCAAGTTTAGCAAACTTATTACTATTTTTAGAAGGACCAACCGTTTGACTGGAAGGCACAATAGCAACAGCTTTCCTGTGTCCTCTTTCCTCTTTTTAGGAGGGCAGAGATCAAATATAGGAAGTTTAATTGGCTTTTGTCCTTCCACAGGTTTGGGAAACTTATTCCCAACTTTCTCAGGTTGGGCAATGGCTTTGCCTTTGCCCTTACTGAGATGTGCTGAATGTTGCCTAGCAACATAATCACTGCTTCTGGTTTTGAAAGACTTACCTTCGTTTATAACTAGTTTTCCACTATGATTTAAAAACTTATTTGAAATCACAGCAAATTTACTTTCAACATGAGACTTACCCCTGTTGAAAGCAGGCTGCTTACCTTTTGAAAACTTTTTCTCAAAATGTTCAGCATTGAAAGGGTTAAAGGTTTCTTCCTATCAGCTTTGGATCCAGCACCTGTCTTGTTGATAGGTTTATATCCAAAGCTGCCTTTTGAACTTGTTTTACCTTCTTTTGTTTGTGTGAACTAGCTATGCACTTAGCAGGCTGATTTGATGGAGAACACATTCTATCATCAGTCTTTAAAATTTTTTTCACACAAACTGTCACTGTTTTGAGGCCTGAGAAATCTGTTTGTTGAGACCAGCTTTCCATTTACTCTTTGAATAAGAGTACTTAGAAACTCACCAAGAGTGGATAAGTTTTTTTTCCGGATTAGTTATCTCAACAATTAGAGCTGTTGTATCAAGATCCCCTCCAAGATAGGCTTGGATTTGAGCAGGGATTTGTTGACTGATACAATGATTGACTTTCTTTGCAGATTGGCACCAAGAGTCAACAATCTTTTGAAGCTTGGCATGCTTTGAGTCTGTCTCTCTCTTTTCTTCTAATAAATTGGTGTTGATGTGTTTTACTTCATCAAGTTCAGTTTCCAACTTATAGAAGCTATCTAGTTTATTAGTTTTTGTTTCAAGATCAGTTTTTAACTTACAGATCTCAGACATCAAAGCATCATGCTTCTCAATAGCAGCTTTTAAATCAACAACTAAATATTCAAACATTTTCACTTTTTCATCAGAACTGTAATCCATAAAATTTTGTACCTTATACATCATAGTTGGGTTCCAGTTCTCCAAGCTGCTGAGAGCTTCAGCTTCAGCCAAGTCCTGTTTGAAGTTACTTTTTGAGGGGACATCAGTGTTGGCCATCAGAAAATGGTTGTCCTCTTAATCAGATGATGAATCAGACTCCTCCCAGTCACAAGTCTCAGCCATGAGTCCCTTCTGCTTGTCGGAAGCCACTGAGTCTTCCAACTTTCTCAGCTTAGCCATGGCCATTAAGTACTTAACCCTGTAGCCGTCTTCTTTATTTGTCTTGTATGGTTTGGATGAGGAGCCAACAACTTTAGACACACAACAAGCAGCTATATGGCCTGTTTTGTCACATTTAAAGCACTCATTCTTAGTTTTGTGAAATGCTTTCTTTTTTATGGCACCTGACTTCTTTTGCAGCATCTTTCCACCAAACCTATTCTTTCTAAATTTTCCTGAAAAGCATAGCAATCGTTTGCTCATCATCAAATTCAGTATGATCTTCACAGTCTTCTTCCTCAAACAATTCTTCCTTTTCATCATCATCTTGTTAATCAGCTTGTGTGAACACATCACACACCTGACAAGCAGGTTGTCTCACGCTAGCCACTAAGGCAACACCTCTTTTGGACATTTCTAAGGCATTTCTTTTATGTTGCCTTGAATGTTCATCATTTAGTAAGGATCAATACGAATTTACAAGATCCATACCTCTGATGGTGCCTGAGTTTCTGAGGATAGTAGAGAAATAATTCCATTTCTCAGGCAAAATGTCCAAAAATTTATTCACCAAAGTTAAACTGTCTTTGGTGATCCCAAGGGCTTTGAGATCATTGATTAGAGCAGTGAACCTGGTATAGGTTTCAGTGAGAGACTCCTTTGGCTTTGCAAATAATAGTTCATATTGTCTAACAAGATAGTTGATTTTGTTGCCCACTGTGATAGTGGGACCATCATAGACGGTACACAAAGTATCACACATCTCCTTTGCAGTCTTCATTTTCTCAACCTGTTTGAACACATCATCAGGAAAAGAAATAACCAGGTTGTTCCTAGCCTTTGCATCAAGAGCAACCAGCCTTTTGTCTTCATCAGACCATTGAGCTTTAGCCTTTGCAAAGGTCCTAATTTCAGGAACAGCTCCTTCAGCAGCAGGAGTGATAGTAGTAACGGAGGTTGGCACATAGGGACCTTCCATTACTATCTCTGGTAGTTGTACGTCCAGATTCTCTAAATAGACCATCATTCTGCAATTCTAGCCAGAGTAGTTCTGATGATTGAACATGGGAGGTTTTGTCATAGAGCCATTGTCATAGTAAGAGGAAGAGCTGGCAGCACTGTTGTCCATGGTGGGAAATAGGGAGATGATAGAGATCTAGTATATTGTTCTTGAATGTGGGATGGAAACCCACGGTTTCCTGGGAATTTTACATGTTTGAATCTTCTTCAAAAGTTCAAATTCATCATCAACTTATGTTAAAAATCAGAAATTAAATGCATGCATGTGATTAATATGTGGTTAATTGAAGATGTTTAGCATTTTAAGGATTAAAATATATGTTTCTGCATATGTGTGTCGTGTCCTGTTTTGTCGAGAATGACAGGCCAAGAAGGCCAATAGGCCTTCGGCCTTGACTCCATTCTATTCATGTGTCTTTGCTTGATAAATTTTGCATCTAATTCTCCTTTAAATCTTCATGAATTGCTGCTGGAAATTAGATAAAAACAGAAAGTATAATCTGAAACTGCAGTCTTGTGTGTGCAGTCTTAATAAAACAAAAGTAGCCCAATTCTTATATTAACAATCTCGGATAGATGGAGCTGTGAAAAGAAACCGAAATCTGTCCAGCAGCATACTTTTATTGTTTTCTCGGATGTTTGTTGCTCAAATCAGCAACCAATTAAGTCACTTTTATTTGGATAAAAAGGGTTATGTGTATGTCTGTCGAAAACAGGAAAGGCAGCAGCCTTTCCTTTCTTTTTTTAAGCACATTTTAATTACCGAATTGTGGATATGTGTGTGTCGATATGTGGCTGTCCAAATCGGAAACATGACAGCAGCTTTCTTCCATTTTCATTTGGTTTCATAGATATAGTATGTGTTATGTGTGTGTGTATCGATGTGAAACAGAAACAGAATCTGATTTGTGCAGTGTGTGTGCGTGTATAGTGTGTATGTTGTGTGCAGAGAAAGACAGCAACCTTTTATATATAGATGCAGGTGTGTATGCTGAGAGTTAAAACAGAAAACAACAACCTTTTCTTTTAACCATTTCAGCCTCCATTTTTAGTCTCAAATGGACCTCAATATTGATCCTTAACCTTGAACATGTAACATGAATTTGTTGGCTAACCTAAGGGGTGTTGCTGCTGTAATTTCGAAGCACGGACAGCAACTAGAAGCTGTGGACAGCAGCATAAATCAGTTACATAACGAAATCCAAAGATGGCTTGGCCTTAGGCCGAAAGCCTCATTTTATGGCTCAATTCTTTTGGCCTTCGGCCAAGACAAATGGAATCTTAAATAGTACTGTATAACCATGTTGCATGGCTGATATAGAACCCCAAATATGGACCATAAAAGCTGCAAGAGCAGCAGCAAAAACAGTCACAAACAGTCCCAAAAGAACTCACGTTATGACTTGGCCCTTGGCTAAAAGTCTCTCGAATCCTCAACCATTTCTTTTAGCCTTTGGCCCTAGCCTTTAGACCCTTTAATAACTTGTTTTTAGCTTGTATTATGGCTGTCGTTAGGTCCTAAAGATGGGATATAACAGCAGCAAAACATAGCTTTAAATTGACAACGGTTTAATGCTTTATTTCGTAGCCTAAGTCTGTGAGTTCTTGCATTAATCGCCTTAACCTTTGGCCTTCTCATTAAGGCCTGAAAAATGATAAATATAGGAGTGTAAGAGGTGTAAAAGTGTGCTATTTGTATACTTTAGAAAGTATATACATGATAAGGGGTATCCTTGAATGAAATGCATATACATGTGACTCCTTATAAATGAGCCTTAAGGCTTATTATCATGAAAATAGAACATAAATCAAAGTAAGTCATGGGATGTGCAAGTATACATTAAACCACCCCATAGTGATTAATATTGCATATGTATGCTTGTATGATCATTCATGAACACATACATACAAAATATGCATTAAAAGGTAATTAAAGGCATAAAGGAATCGACAACATGAAATTAAACATGGTGACAATATAATGATCCTGTTAGGCACAAAAAGGCCTCAGTCAAACCTGTTCTACATCTGAGGGGGAGATTTTATAATCAATCCTGTTGATGCATTTGAAGGTTGAATTTAAGGCCTGTTATATGCCTTATTGAAACCTGAAAATGATTTGCAATATCAGTCTAAAGCTGTTCTATATGTTGCATGTGTTGCAACTAAGACAGTTTGTCCAAGCTGCTCTGTCTGCTGAACAGGCTGGACATAAACTGTCTACGCTGCTCTACACTGTTGAGCAGCTTGGGCATTTTTAAAGTGTTCTGTTCTTTGTGAACAGAACCTGTTCTTTGTGAACAGGCTAAACCACTTTATGGAATTTGTTTCCAAGTCATCATGTATTGTTTTTGACTACAAGATCAGTTTACAAAGTCGAAGACAAAGTGGAAAACAGAACTGCTCAGCCTGCCCACGCTGTTCTGTAACATGAAGACAAAAGGATATTTGAAAAAGGGTGACAGACCTTTTTCTTATATCAAAATAGGCCTTTACAGGGAAGAAAGACGCAAAGTTGACATTCCTAAATTAGTTAAAGGCAATGCAACAGTAGACAAAGTAAAAAGACAAAAGTTCTGCACATATGAAGACAAGTCTGCTTTTCAGAAAAGTGCAGAAAAGGTTATGTTGTCTTTTCAACAAGACTTTTCTTTTCATTCTGTCCAATGAAGATGTTTCTCTGAGATCCTCTAAGTGAGTATAAAAGGAAGCTTCTAAGGTCAGAAAGATGTGAAGAAAGCTAAGTGCTTAAAACCAAGAGTGAACGTGCAAGTGTGATCTTCATGCATGCAAGTCTTCTGTAAAACAGCATCTGTGTGTCTAAGCTGTTTTACCTAAGCTGTTCCTTAAGTCTTGTAAACACAGTGAGTGCTTCTTAGTGAGTGTATTCATTGTATACTAGTTTGAGTCTGTCTTAGACTAGTAAGCATACTATTGTATCTGTCATCTCAGCTTGAACTATTCCGCATTCAAGCTTGTTTGTAATTAACAAATTGTTGATAATACATACAAACATTGAGAAAAGAGTGTGTAGTTTTTAAATTGCTGTATTCACCCCCCCTCTACAGCTTATAACTATATACTTTGGGAACCTCTCGGGACATTGTCTTCCTCATCACCACGATGCTGACCATCAAACCCACCAACTACATTGTCAACCTCACTATCCCCAAAAACTATGTGGGGAAAGGTTACGAACAAATGGTGGAGTTTCTGAACGTTCATTCGTTGAACTACGCAATGACTGCATCTCCTGGTGTCCTGTACCAGGAGATGGTGTATGAGTTCTGGTATACCTGTGCCTACCTTCCAGAATCCAAAGTCATTAAGGGCACAATACTCAATGGGACTCAGACCATTGATTTCAGAACACTGATCATGCTCAGGGAGGTGCTTCAGCTACAACTGCGCTAGTGTGCTGCTACGATGAGCCCCAAGCTGAAAATATCAAATGGGCAATATCTGCTACCTTCTGTGGTGTGGCAGAACCCAAAGTTGAGCAACAACTGTCAGGAAGGATCGCTCTCCTACCTACAAGCTCGTTATTCGCAAACGTGGAGTGAGTGGACTTCAGAGTAAGTTGGTTCATTGACCAACGAGCCGTGATGAAATCCCTTGTAGTTGCTAGGCAGCTTGTGGAGGAACTAACCATGGGATATGGGCCAGTGGGATTTTTCGAATCTGAGGAACCTGGTGCAGCAAGAGTCAGACCAGCTGCTGTTCGATAGTGCCCGGTTTCTGAGCCTCATTTTCAATGCATGTATGTGTGGATCAGCTCTATAACTCTCAGTCTCTTCTAAGACTGCTGCAGTCCCAGTTATAGGGAATTAGAGTTTTATAATACTCCAGTCCTGCGAATAGCCTCCTCTATCAACACCAATGAGGGCTGGCTAGGTTTGGTGAAGAACTCTACTGTGAGGGTGGATTCGAGACGGCGTCCACACCAAAATCCACAAAGCCCGAGGTCCAGCTTTGTCAAAGACCCTGGCCACTGACGCTGGGCCTGTGGAAAAAAAGGACAAAACAGCTCAGTCTGAGTCTTGTTCCTGTGAGCCTCTGTGGCTGAGGGAGAGCAATTCCTCACCCGGCTCACTGTATAGCCTAAGCCGTGTGACTGGTGCCTCGGTGCACAGAGACGATGGCACAGCCAGCCCCACTGTTTCCCTAGCCATGCTCACATCCTGTCCAAACGATCTCGCCCTCTCCAGCAAGCCCCCATCATCCTTCCTTATCAAAGAAAATCAATAGCCAAAAGAAAACACCCCAAACCACGCCTCCTGTGTTCCCTCTCAACAGGGTTGCAGTGTGTAAAAGAAGCAACCACAGCTGCCTCTCCTACTTTGGGAGAAGTTCAGCCATGACCTGCTCACTCCAATCGAGTCACCCTTGGTCACCTAGACCCCGGTTCCTCCCACAAGAACCAGCTGGTACAAATGAGTACGCCACATCAACTATCCCAGCCTGCCAACAGCGAGGATAATTGAAAGACATGAGTCCTCAGCACTCCATACTGTGCCACACGGTCCCACACATCATATCTCCTCACAACGGTGTCTGCACGAGGTGCCCACACGGCTGATATAGACCATCGCAGCTCACCTCAACTTCGTTCCCCATGATTCGTTGTTCAACACCAACGCTGCGGAGGGGACCACTATCTCTGGATGTGAACCTCAGGGATCATACCATCCCTCTGGTTAGGCTGCTCCCTCAATCATGCCGCATCAGCAGGGTTCACCACTGCTGATGTGAAATGCTCTTCCATCTCCCGAAGTGTAGGTGCCTTTAACCAGCCTGCGAGGAACCACCACTGTCTTCATGAGGGGTTGTGCAACCAAGCCATCGAAAGGCCACATCATCCCCTTCTCCTGGTGGATGCAATCTAACAGCCGCTGCTGAGGCCACCCCCCCCACCGCTTGTTCCCTCTAAACCGGGGCCTTCTTACTGTGCCCAGGCTAGTGGAGCTTCTATCCCAGTCCCTCTCCCTCTCCATCACATCCGCATCCTCAGCCGCATCACATCGTCTCCCTCTAACCACGCCAACAATCCGCCCTACCCACCATCTCCCAAAGACCTGCCGTTGAATTATCAGCTTTCTTTGCTGACCAACAAGTGGTCTTTAGGAAAAACTCCAGGCACTCACTACCATCACTCATACTCCACCGGTGTCTGAAGCACTCAAATATCTTTGATATGTTTTAAAGAATACTGTCCCAGGGCACTCCCCAAACTGACAACTCTCCACAGCTATTTGGCACCAATGCACAGCTTCAGACTGTAATCCACTCTCCCCCCACCCCCCCCCCCCTCTCCGCCTATCCCTCATACAAGGACTCTAGTTTCCTCCATGGCGCCTTTCCAACACTGTCATCATCCTCACTTCTTGCAAATCTACGCTTCCGAGCACTTTGGCCAGACTTACAACCATGATTGTTTCCCCTATCCACTCTGTATCATCAGACCTTGCTGATGTGCGAGGATCACTAGAACTGCATCTTGCACTCGGCAATCTCTGCTGTTACAGCGTCGGATGGCAAATCCTCATTAAGTTGACCACTCTTGCTGCGTCACACCAATTCTTCCTCTTCAAACCGGTCTTTACCCAACTTCGTGAGGTGAAGGATAACTTGGCTACGTATGAACATCATTGTTGGGCCTAAATCCTCTAAAGCCTGCTGGCAAGACTGCTACGTTGTGTCTAGGCAACCAGGTGTTGAAGTCCTGCCTTCATCTCCTTCAAGGGAGAGAAGTCATCGCCTCGAAGACTAAGTCTAAGGGGGAAAAACTTCGTCTCCTAAGGAAGTACCAGGGTCTGCAACTCACCTGTGCACCAGCAGAGATTTTGAAAACAGGTGCTGCTGAAGGTGCTTCTAAGATAGCTATAGGCCCTCAGCTGTCCGTATCCAAACCCACGTCTACAGGAGGGAGGAATCATTCCTGATGGACAGGCCTAGCAGCAAAGGAGGCACACCTTTATTCTATCAACAGAAGAGAAGAAAAAGAAATAAATTTTGAAGCGCTGGTTCATCACGAGCAGCTAAGGAAAGAACGGTGTTAGCCTAAGGATCCTATGCAGCAAAACAGGCCGAATGCAATTTCACAAGACCAGAGCCAAAGAGATGTGCCCCTCACTATGCACAAAACTTGAGTTTAGGGATATACACTTCAAGCTCGGAGAGAATTAGAAGAGAAGAATCTGCAAGTCGGCTAAGTCCTTTGTGCCCTCCAAGAAGCAAGAAAAAGAAAATCCAAAATGTCTACCTTTGGGTGAAAAGAAAAGAGAGCTGCCAGGAAATCAGCAGGAGAAAAAAGGAAGGAAGATAGAGAGTAACTCAGGGTCTCTGCTGGACCAAATCAACATATTACCCTCTGCCAAGCAAATTCCACTTTGACAACTTGTGCTAGAAGAAATTTCGATGTGCTACTAGGAAGGCTTGCCAAGGAAGCGATTGTGCAAAGCTGTTCCCATTCAAGAAAAGCAACAGTGGAACTTCAGAAGCACCGATGGCGATGCAACAGGCCCTGAAAATGGACATCCTATGCATCACCTGATGTTTGCACAGATATTCAGGGAATGGGTGGGAACTGCAGTTGCCCTGCCAGTCTAAGTCAAACGCTAAGACTATCCAGGCACTCACAAGCTGAGGAAAGAGTAAGTGCAGCTGGGGCCTGTTCCAAAAGAAGTAAAAGAGGTTTCTCTGTGAACAGACCCCAAAAAAAGGCCAGAAGGACAAAGAAGGATCACGAGGACTACTCCTACGCACTGGGGGGGGTGAACAGGGGCGACTATGCCCTTGAATAACAGAGATGATCTTAGTCGGGCCTTTAAGGAATAGAGTTTGAGGATGGCACAGATTAGAAGAACCTGAGCTGGGGGCCATTTGTTTGTATATCCCCTAACTCAGCAAAAGTGCTTCCAAAGGGCCTCAGAACTATCAAGTTGATCTGAAGACAACTTGCCGACTTCGACTTGCAGTTTCTTTCAGGGCAGTCTTAGCAAATGGAGAGCGCCATCTGGAGCAGGCCAGAGGCTTCTATGAACAAGGAGACTCAATGATCCCAAGTTCATGGAGCATCAGAATGAAGTGTGAGAACTTGGAGATACAAGGAAAGAATGGGAAAGATGGTTAGAGATCCCTCTCCCAGTGATGAAGCCATGCTCAGTCGGTAGTGTGAAGAAATGGTGACGCTGTGCCATCAGCTTGGACAGGCTTACCGTTTGTGCTGGCTCCCAAGCGAACATTCCAAAACATCTTGATACATAAGTGTACATCCTTGCATTAAGTTTGTACATTATTACAAAGTTGTAATTTCTCGCTTTTACTTAGTTGTAAAATATTAGTAAGGAAGTGTCTCTTGGTAAGAACATGTGTTTGATTCTAGTATTCACAGACTCAGTGTATAGATAACTGATCTTTTACTTTACTGTAATGTTGTAATTTTATTTCAGCAAATGTACTGTAAAAATATATAGTGATTTTTGATAAGACCAGCTTAGACTGGTTATTGCAAATAGGGGGAGATTGTTAGGCACAAAAAGGCCTCAGTCAAACCTGTTCTACATCTGAGGGGAGATTTATAATCAAACCTGTTGATGCATTTGAAGGTTGAATTTAAGGCCTGTTATATGTCTTATTGAAACCTGAAAATGATTTGCAATATCAGTCTAAAGCTGTTCTATATGTTGCATGTGTTGCAACTTAGACAGTTTGTCCAAGCTGCTCTGTCTGCTGAACAGGCTGGACATAAACTGTCTACGCTGCTCTACACTGTTGAGCAGCTTGGGCATTTTTTAAAGTGTTCTGTTCTTTGTGAACAGAACCTGTTCTTTGTGAACAGGCTAAACACTTTATGGAATTTGTTTCCAAGTCATCATGTATTGTTTTTACTACAAGATCAGTTTACAAGTCGAAGACAAAGTGGAAAACAGAACTGCTCAGCCTGCCCACGCTGTTCTGTAACATGAAGACAAAAGGATATTTGAAAAAGGGTGACAGACCTTTTTCTTATATCAAAATAGGCCTTTACAGGGAAGAAAGACGCAAAGTTGACATTCCTAAATTAGTTAAAGGCAATGCAACAGTAGACAAAGTAAAAAGACAAAAGTTCTGCACATATGAAGACAAGTCTGCTTTTCAGAAAGTGCAGAAAAGGTTATGTTGTCTTTTCAACAAGACTTTTCCTTTTCATTCTGTCCAATGAAGATGTTTCTCTGAGATCCTCTAAGTGAGTATAAAAGGAAGCTTCTAAGGTCAGAAAGATGTGAAGAAAGCTAAGTGCTTAAAACCAAGAGTGAACGTGCAAGTGTGATCTTCATGCATGCAAGTCTTCTGTAAAACAGCATCTGTGTGTCTAAGCTGTTTTACCTAAGCTGTTCCTTAAGTCTTGTAAACACAGTGAGTGCTTCTTAGTGAGTGTATTCATTGTATACTAGTTCGAGTCTGTCTTAGACTAGTAAGCATACTGTTGTATCTGTCATCTCAGCTTGAACTATTCCGCATTCAAGCTTGTTTGTAATTAACAAATTGTTGATAATACATACAAACATTGAGAAAAGAGTGTGTAGTTTTTAAATTGCTGTATTCACCCCCCTCTACAACTTATAACTATATACTTTGGGAACCTCTCGGGACCTACAGATCCTTAAATAGGACTTAATATGACGTATGACATGATAAAATTCTGGATAGGTTCAGATAATTCTGAACAAAGTAATAAAGTAACAAAGTAATAAAGTCTGAGATAACACGAAAAACTCAATAAAGGTATAAGTCTATACATAAGTTTCAGAAAGTCAGAGAATGCATCAGATTTACATAAATTATGTTGTGTAAAGTCAATAAAAGCTTATGTAATTAAATTGTCGTACAATTAACAGGTTCAGCTAAATCTGAACCATGTTGTAAAGTCAAAGTCCGTAAAGCCAAGCCAGGAAAGTCAAGTTAAAGCAATTAAAGCCAAGATCAGTTAATAAAGTCAAGCCAAAGTCAGAGAAGCAAGTCAAAGCCAAAGTCAGAGCCAAAGTCACTAAAGTCAAAGCTAAAGTCCGTAAAGTCAATTGCTAAATCCTGAGATAACTCAGGTGGTGGATCCAATCCGCTTGCGAAAGTCAAAGTCAACAGTCGTGCAATAAAACCAGTAACTGTGAGTTATAGATATAACTGTATACATGCTTGTCTTCATGTGAGACATATTGTTGTTCTAGCTTTATTTGAAAGTCTTATATGCTCAGCTAGAATGTGACCTGTGCACACCTTGGTACGGTGATGCCCAGTGGATCATGATAGCTTTTAATATGTCATCATGCACACTTGTCTTTACAATCTGAATTAGTCTTGGATATATTATTGTTGCTATCTTGATTCATTACTTGAATATTTTCAGTCATTTGCCTTGATATCAATGCTTTCGTATGCTTCCGCATAATTCAAGTCTGAGAAAGTCTATGTCAGTCTATGATTAAGTCTACTCCGATGTTTGCCCACGTTGTCTTACTGGTAGCTAGCCCAGTATGTGGTTGGCCCCCACTATTAAAAGCGTGTGCGTGGGATTAAACATCATCCGATCTTAAGTACTATGTCTCACAATGTCTGGCTGATAGCGCAGTCATGTCAAAATCGCGCTTAATGTCAAAGTCAGAGATAAAAGTCAAAAGTCAAAGTCAAGTCTCCGCTTAAAATTGTCATGGCATGTAAACTGTTAAATCTATAATCTCACTAAGCCCCGCTTACAGTTGTTGTTGAATCTTTTTACAGGTTTAATCAAAGGAAAAGGTCCAGCTGACCCAAGTCTTTAGGATCTGCTCGCTCGAATTTGAAGTCACTAGACCACTACTTCAACTAAAATTGGTATCGAATGAATTGATTATGGTGGTGGTTTGGGTAGAAGCACTGACATGCATTGTGGTTATGTACTAGATTAGTGTCCTTGTGCCCTTTATAGTTTACTTTTAAACTTATTGTAAAATAATCCTAATTTCTGTAATGACTTAATTCCGCATTTTATTAATTCTATCTTAGTTGTGATTGATGCTGTATTGCTCCTTGGGACCTAGTCATTCAGGACTGCCCCGTAAGAGACGGTCTTGACAGGATGGTATCAGAGCAAATAGTTTGAGTGAATCAAGTATTATGAAAGTAATACTTGATCTCAAACTTAAGCAATACATATAGTGTCAATCATGCTAGGTGGCTTGAACTGAGATAGGACGTACAGACTATTAGGATGGGAAAAAGGGTATATAGTCACTAAGTCTATTAAACTGAAAGTCACTTGATTTTTTTTTTTCAGTAGGGATGTCTGGACAAGGAGGAATTCCTGATAATGTCACGTCTCAGCAACTGTTTGAGATGATACAACAACTGTTAGCACAACAAAATGAACAACAAATCAAACTAATCCAAGAACAGTTTCAGGCTCGTGATGAGGCTGAAGCAAAACGTAAGGCTGATAAAAAGAACAAAAGAAAGGATTAGCGAACCTATAATGAAAAGTCTGATTCTGATAACTCTAATGAGAAGGTTCAAACTGAACAGCCAAAAGGCTGTCGATTCAAAGACTTTAAGTCTAGTGGTGCCTTGACATTTGAGGGTACTGTAGACCCTATCCAAGCATTGGACTGGATTTGTCACACAGAAGAGATTTTTAGTATCTCTGAGTGTTTAGATTCACAAAGGGTCAAGTTTGCTACTGCCTTATTTGTCGGAGCTGCCCGCGCATGGTGGAAGACACAGAGGAGTATCTACGGAGAGGACGTCATCCAAACACTTGAATGGGAGCAATTCCTCGACATGTTCAACGCTAAGTATTGTCCCGCGGATCAGCAAGATAGAATGGAAGTTCAATTGATGCAACTGACTCAAGGCGACAAGACGGTCGATGAATACGAGCACGAGTTCTCGCGATTGTGTGGCTATTCATCTTATCAAGTAGCCACAGAAGAAAGAAAAATGAATCGTTTTCGTAGAGGACTGAACCCAAAGTATCGTCAGCCGATGAGTGGTATCAAATACAAGACGTACTTGGAGATGGTGGAAGCAGCCAGACAAATTGAAAGTGAATATCGAGAGTATGGTGAACAACTAAGCGCAACTCAAATCAGTCCTACATGTCCTTCTCCACCAAAGAAGCAACGATTCAGTAGATTCTTCAAGACAGGAAAGACTCAGTCTCAACAAACTCATCAGTATAGCTCTCCTCAGAAGGCCAAGTCTTATGCGATTCAATCAGAACAACGAGTGTGCAAAAGGTGTAGGAAATCACATATTGGGTTATGTAATCCAATGGATGTGATATGTTATGTTTGCAGCAAAATAGGTCATAGCAGCGAGGAATGCCCAACGAAGGGTCTTGGTTGTTCCACGTGTGGAAAACCGGGACACTTTAATTATCAATGTCCAATGAGAAGCAACAGTCAATCCGTGTCATATGCCGGAGGTTCAACAATGAAGAGCACTGCTGCAACACCATCAGCTAAAGCCCGTGCTTATCATATCGCAGACGAGGAAACAGAGGACATGCCAAATGCAGCCATGAGTACGTTTGCTAATTGAATACCTATCATGCATCATTTGGTTTTACTACAAACTGTTCAATTATCTCTACAGCACTTTCATATCGATTAACCAAGTATTGAAACAGCCACAAATAAACATGATTTACTCATTAATAGCATAGTCTTCAATATCGACATCATTCCGATTCCATAGAAACATTTAAAAAATAGGATCGCTAAGGAGATCAGGAGAAATATTTTTTTAATTCTTCATTTAAATCAACTAGTGATATCAAAACAAGTCATGAGTTCAACTGTACAGCTTCGTCATCGATAGTGATTATACGGATGACATATAGGTTGTATCAGTTGAAGCTATGACTTAAATGTTTCTTTCAAATCAGAAATTTTACCTATAAGCAATATAGGTATCAGTGCCTGAATCATGTGTGATTCAAAAGTTATAAGGAAACCCAAAACTGAATTTTTAAATACAAGCTTCTTCGTAAAGCCTGGTAATCTGAAGGATTACAACGTGTCTCATAACGAGGCAGAGGTAGAAGTTGCTGATCCAATAAAATGAGAAGATGATCTTTGAACCAGTTTGTTAAGCACCCAATGTCAGCTTGAATTGAAATCAAAAGAAGTCAGAGGCACAAAGCTAGAGTCAAACGAGAAATAAAGTGAAATTCATAAGAATGAAGAATTTGGTCTTGAATGACCAATGAAAGTCAATTAAAAGTCTATACGCATATATATATATATATATATATATATATATATATATATATATATATATATATATATATATATATATATATATATATATATATATATATATATATATATATATATGGAATTCATATTCCATTGTCTTGTCAATAAAAGTCTTGGCTAAAACAAATGAAGTAACCCTGGACTCAGGGATTACAAATGAAAAGTCATCTCAAATCTTAATAATAGTCGGCTCAAGTCAAAAGTCTGCGAAACGATTGATGATAAAAACGTCATCAATGAATGTAAATGTTCAATACAACTGATGTGAGATTCAAAAGGCCACAACTGGTTCAAGATCAAAAGAAATGAGATATAATCTGTTTTAATTAGATTGATATCCAAATGAATTAAAAGTCATACTGGATCTCAAAGCGTAAGTTGACACAGTAAAAGTATAAGCGATAAGCAGAAATCCTAAAATTTACTTACATCATCGCATAAGTCAGCTTATAAGCTATATGATACTGAAAAATCAGTATATGTACTGGTTATAAAAGCCAAAGAGGCAAAAGCTATGAAATACAGATGGTGCTCAATAAACACCAGAACATTTATGTCAGATTATGGGAATACATAGCTACTTTGTTATTCCTCAGTTACGTTTATCTGAACATAGACAACTTCGGGGACGAAGTTATGCGTGATGGAGCCCATTCTGTAACAACCTAAACTTTAATTAACGTCAATCAGCAACAACAAACATGATTAGCATTAATTATTAAGTTTAAAGTTAACTATATGTTAAAAGTAATTTTAATTACATAATTAGCAAAAGGATTTTTATAGAAGATAATAAAAGTTACAACAAGTCATATGGTTTAATTATATAAGTAGTTATGTATTTTGATGCTAAATTAAAAATAAAAAAAATAAAAAAAAAATTGGGGCTAAATGAAAAATCTAACAAACTTGATATAATTAAAAACCCCTAAATTGAGCTGCACTCCATATCATCAATAAGAGAAAATTGTATTCTATCTAACCCTCACAAGAACTCACGGTTCCTTCAAGATAATCAACAGGATTTCAACCTACAATTCAAGGATTCAAGTTTTAAACAAGATACAAGAATCAAGCAACAAGAAATTACAAAGATTCAAGGTAATTTCACAAATATATTGTTCTTGAATGTGGGATGGAAACCCACGGTTTCCTGGGAATTTTACATGTTTGAATCTTCTTCAAAAGTTCAAATTCATCATCAACTTATGTTAAAAATCAGAAATTAAATGCATGCATGTGATTAATATGTGGTTAATTGAAGATGTTTAGCATTTTAAGGATTAAAATATATGTTTCTGCATATGTGTGTCGTGTCCTGTTTTGTCGAGAATGACAGGCCAAGAAGGCCAATAGGCCTTCGGCCTTGACTCCATTCTATTCATGTGTCTTTGCTTGATAAATTTTGCATCTAATTCTCCATTAAATCTTCATGAATTGCTGCTGGAAATTAGATAAAAACAGAAAGTATAATCTGAAACTGCAGTCTTGTGTGTGCAGTCTTAATAAAACAAAAGTAGCCCAATTCTTATATTAACAATCTCGGATAGATGGAGCTGTGAAAAGAAACCGAAATCTATCCAGCAGCATACTTTTATTGTTTTCTCGGATGTTTGTGGCTCAAGTCAGCAACCAATTAAGTCACTTTTATTTGCATAAAAAGGGTTATGTGTATGTCTGTCGAAAACAGGAAAGGCAGCAGCCTTTCCTTTCTTTTTTTTAAGCACATTTTAATTACCGAATTGTGGATATGTGTGTGTCGATATGTGGCTGTCCAAATCGGAAAGATGACAGCAGCTTTCTTCCATTTTCATTTGGTTTCATAGATATAGTATGTGTTATGTGTGTGTGTATCGATGTGAAACAGAAACAGAATCTGATTTGTGCAGTGTGTGTGCGTGTATAGTGTGTATGTTGTGTGCAGAGAAAGACAGCAACCTTTTATATATAGATGCAGGTGTGTATGCTGAGAGTTAAAACAGAAAACAGCAACCTTTTCTTTTAACCATTTCAGCCTCCATTTTTAGTCTCAAATGGACCTCAATATTGATCCTTAACCTTGAACATGTAACATGAATTTGTTGGCTAACCTAAGGGGTGTTGCTGCTGTAATTTCGAAGCACAGACAGCAACTAGAAGCTGTGGACAGCAGCATAAATCAGTTACATAACGACATCCAAAGATGGCTTGGCCTTAGGCCGAAAGCCTCATTTTATGGCTCAATTCTTTTGGCCTTCGGCCAAGACAAATGGAATCTTTAATAGTACTGTATAACCATGTTGCATGGCTGATATAGAACCCCAAATATGAACCATAAAAGCTGCAAGAGCAGCAGCAAAAACAGTCACAAACAGTCCCCAAAGAACTCACGTTATGACTTGACCCTTGGCTAAAAGTCTCTCGAATCCTCAACCATTTCTTTTAGCCTTTGGCCCTAGCCTTTAGACCCTTTAATAACTTGTTTTTAGCTTGTATTATGGCTGTCGTTAGGTCCTAAAGATGGGATATAACAGCAGCAAAACATAGCTTTAAATTGACAACGGTTTAATGCTTTATTTCGTAGCCTAAGTCTGTGAGTTCTTGCATTAATCGCCTTAACCTTTGGCCTTCTCATTAAGGCCTGAAAAATGATAAAAATAGGAGTGTAAGAGGTGTAAAAGTGTGCTATTTGTATACTTTAGAAAGTATATACATGATAAGGGGTATCCTTGAATGCAATGCATATACATGTGACTCCTTATAAATGAGCCTTAAGGCTTATTATCATGAAAATAGAACATAAATCAAAGTAAGTCATGGGATGTGCAAGTATACATTAAACCACCCCATAGTGATTAATATTGCATATGTATGCTTGTATGATCATTCATGAACACATACATACAAAATATGCATTAAAAGGTAATTAAAGGCATAAAGGAATCGACAACATGAAATTAAACATGGTGACAATATAATGATCCTTAAATAGGACTTAATATCACATATGACATGATAAAATTCTGGATAGGTTCACATAATTCTGAACAAAGTAATAAAGTAACAAAGTAATAAAGTCTGAGATAACACGAAAAACTCAATAAAGGTATAAGTCTATACATAAGTTTCAGAAAGTCAGAGAATGCATCAGATTTACATAAATTATGTTGTGTAAAGTCAATAAAAGCTTATGTAATTAAATTGTCGTACAATTAATAGGTTCAGCTAAATCTGAACCATGTTGTAAAGTCAAAGTCCGTAAAGCCAAGCCAGGAAAGTCAAGTTAAAGCAATTAAAGCCAAGATCAGTTAATAAAGTCAAGCCAAAGTCAGAGAAGCAAGTCAAAGCCAAAGTCAGAGCCAAAGTCACTAAAGTCAAAGCTAAAGTCCGTAAAGTCAATTGCTAAATCCTGAGATAACTCAGGTGGTGGATCCAATCCGCTTGCGAAAGTCAAAGTCAACAGTCGTGCAATAAAACCAGTAACTGTGAGTTATAGATATAACTGTATACATGCTTGTCTTCATGTGAGACATATTGTTGTTCTAGCTTTATTTGAAAGTCTATATGCTCAGCTAGAATGTGACCTGTGCACACCTTGGTACGGTGATGCCCTGTGGATCATGATAGCTTTTAATATGTCATCATGCACACTTGTCTTTACAATCTGAATTAGTCTTGGATATATTATTGTTGCTATCTTGATTCATTACTTGAATATTTTCAGTCATTTGCCTTGATATCAATGCTTTCATATGCTTCCGCATAATTCAAGTCTGAGAAAGTCTATGTCAGTCTATGATTAAGTCTACTCCGATGTTTGCCCACGTTGTCTTACTGGTAGCTAGCCCAGTATGTGGTTGGCCCCCACTATTAAAAGCGTGTGCGTGGGATTAAACATCATCCGATCTTAAGTCCTATGTCTCACAATGTCTGGCTGATAGCGGCAGTCATGTCAAAATCGCGCTTAAAGTCAAAGTCAGAGATAAAAGTCAAAAGTCAAAGTCAAGTCTCCGCTTAAAATTGTCATGGCATGTAAACTGTTAAATCTATAATCTCACTAAGCCCCGCTTACAGTTGTTGTTGAATCTTTTTACAGGTTTAATCAAAGGAAAAGGTCCAGCTGACCCAAGTCTTTAGGATCTGCTCGCTCGAATTTGAAGTCACTAGACCACTACTTCAACTAAAATTGGTATCGAATGAATTGATTATGGTGGTGGTTTGGGTAGAGGCACTTACATGCATTGTGGTTATGTACTAGATTAGTGTCCTTGTGCCCTTTATAGTTTACTTTTAAACTTATTGTAAAATAATCCTAATTTCTGTAATGACTTAATTCCACATTTTATTAATTCTATCTTAGTTGTGATTGATGCTGTATTGCTCCTTGGGACTTAGTCATTCAGGACTGCCCCGTAAGGGACGGTCTTGACAGCAATGACCACTTTATTTTTAAGTATGTGTGGCTTATTGAAACCATTTTGTCACACAACGAGTGTCTTCGCGTGGGCAGTGGTAACATAAAATTATGCCAAATGTGGCTGTAGGTGTTAAAAAGTCTGACCATATGCTCTTTTTAGTGAAGTAAACTTGTATTTTCTGTGACTATTGTCCATGCAATGACCATTGTATTTTTATGTATGTGTGGATAATTGCGACCATTTGGTCACATAACGAGTGTCTTCTTGTGGGCTTTGGTCTAATAAAATTATGCCAAATGTGGCCGTAGGTGTTAAAAAGTCTGACCATATGCTCTTTTTAGTGACGTAAACTTGTATTTTCTGTGACTATTGTCCATGCAATGTCCACTTTATTTTTATGTATGTGTGGCTGATTGCAACCATTTGGTCACAGAACGAGTGCCTTCTTGTGGGCTTTGGTCACATAAAATTATGTCACATGTGGCATTAGATGTTAAAAAGTGTGACCATATGCTCTTTTGAGTGAGGTAAACTTGTATTTTGTGTGATTATTGTCCACGCAATGTCCTCTTTATTTTTATGTATGTGTGGCTGATTGCAACCAATTGGTCACACAACGAGTGTCTTATTGTGGGCTTTGGTAATATAAAATTATGCCAAATGTGGTCGTAGGTGTTAAAAAGTCTGACCATATGCTCTTTTTAGTGAAGTAAACTCGTATTTTCTGTGACTATTGTCCATGCAATGTCCACTTTATTTTTATGTATGTGTGGCTGATTGCAACCATTTGGTCACAGAACGAGTGTCTTCTTGTGGGCTTTGGTCACATAAAATTGTGTCAAATGTGGCATTAGTTGTTAAAAAGTGAGACCATATGCTCTTTTAAGTAAGGTAAACTTGTATTCTGGGTGACTATTGTCCATGCAATGACCACTTTATTTCTATGTATGTGTGGCCTATTGCAAGCATTTGGTCACACAACGAGTGTCTTCTTGTGGGCTTTGGTAATACTAAATTATGCCAAATGTGGCCGTAGGTGTTAAAAAGTCTGACCATATGCTCTTTTTAGTGAAGTAAACTTGTATTTTTTGTGACTATTGTCCATGCAATGTCCACTTTATTTTTATGTATGTGTGGCTGATTGCAACCATTTGGTCACACAACGAGTGTCTTCTTGAGGGCTTTGGTCGCATAAAAATATGCCAGATGTGGCCTTAGGTGTTAAAAAGTGTAACCATATGCACTTTTAAGTGAGGTAAACTTGTATTTTGGGTGACTATTGTCCATGCAATGACCACTTTATTTTTATGTATGTGTAGCTGATTGCAACCATTTGTTCAGACAACGAGTGTCTTCTGGTGGGCTTTGGTCTCATAAAATTGTGTCAAATGTGGCATTAGTTGTTAAAAAGTGTGACCATATACTCTTTTAAGTAAGGTAAACTTGTATTCTGGGTGACTATTGTCCACGCAATGACCACTTTATTTTTATGTATGTGTGGCTTATTGCAAGCATTTGGTCACACAACGAGTGTCTTCTTGTGGGCTTTGGTAATATAAAATTATGCCAAATGTGGCCGTAGGTGTTAAAAGGTCTAACCATATGCTCTTTTTAGTGAAGTAAACTTGTATTTTCTGTGACTATTATCCATGCAATGTCCACTTTATTTTTATGTATGTGTGGTTGATTGCAACCATTTGGTCACAGAACGAGTGTCTTCTTGTGAGCTTTGGTCACATATGTCAAATGTGGCATTAGTTGTTAAAAAGTGTGACCATATGCTCTTTTAAGTAAGGTAAACTTGTATTCTGGGTGACTATTGTCCATGCAATGACCACTTTATTTTTATGTATGTGTGGCTGATTGCAACCATTTGGTCACACAACGAGTGTCTTCTTGAGGGCTTTGGTCGCATAAAGTTATGCCAGATGTGGCCTTAGGTGTCAAAAAGTGTGACCATATGCTCTTTAAGTGTGGTAAACTTGTATTTTGTCTGATTATTGTCCACGCAATGTCCACTTTATTTTTATGTATGTGTGGCTGATTGCAACCATTTGGTCACACAACGAGTGTCTTCTTTTGGGCTTTGGTCTAATAAAATTATGCCAAATGTGGCCGTAGGTGTTAAAAAGTCAGACCATATGCTCTTTATAGTGAAGTAAACTTGTATTTTCTGTGACTATTGTCCATGCAATGTCCCCTTTATTTTTATGTATGCGTGGCTGATTGCAACCATTTGGTCACACAACGAGTGTCTTCTTGTGGGCTTTGGTCGCATAAAATTATGCCAGATGTGGCATTAGTTGTTAAAAAGTGTGACCATATGCTCTTTTAAGTGAGGTAAACTTGTATTGTGGGTGAGTATTGTCCATGCAATGACCACTTTATTTTTAAGTATGTGTGGCTTATTGAAACCATTTGGTCACACAACGAGTGTCTTCGCGTGGGCTTTGGTAACATAAAATTATGCCAAATGTGGCCGTAGGTGTTGAAAAGTCTTACCATATGCTCTTTTTAGTGAAGTAAACTTGTATTTTCTGTGACTATTGTCCATGAAATGTCCACTTTATTTTTATGTATGTGTGGCTGATTGCAACCATTTGGTCACAAAACGAGTGTCTTCTTGTGGGCTTTGGTCACATAAAATTGTGTCAAATGTGGCATTAGTTGTTAAAAAGTGTGACCATATGCTCTTTTAAGTAAGATAAACTTTTATTCTGGGTGACTATTGTCCATGCAATGACCACTTTATTTTTATGTATGTGTGGCTTATTACAAGCATTTGGTCACACAACGAGTGTCTTCTTGTGGGTTTTGGTAATATAAAGTTATGCCAAATGTGGCTGTAGGTGTTAAAAAGTCTGAACAAATGCTCTTTTTAGTGAAGTAAACTTGTATTTTCTGAGACTATTGTCCATGCAATGTCCACTTTATTTTTATGTATGTGTGGCTGATTGCAACCATTTGGTCACACAACGAGTGTCTTCTTGAGTTCTTTGGTCGCATAAAATTATGCCAGATGTGGCCTTAGGTGTTAAAAAGTGTAACCATATGCACTTTTAAGTGAGGTAAACTTGTATTTGGTGTGACTATTGTCCATGCAATGACCACTTTATTTTTATGTATGTGTCGCTGATTGCAACCATTTGGTAACACAACGAGCGTCTTCTTGTGGGCTTTGGACACATAAAATTACGCCAAATGTGGTCGTAGGTGTTAAAAAGTCTGACCATATGCTCTTTTTAGTGAAGTAAACTTGTATTTTCTGTGACTATTGTCCGTGCAATGTCCACTTGATTTTTATGTATGTGTGGCTGATTGAAACCATTTGGTCACAGAACGAGTGTCTTCTTGTGGGCTTTGGTCACATAAAATTATGTCACATGTGGCATTAGTTGTCAAAAAGTGTAACCATATGCTCATTAAGTGAGGTAAACTTGTATATTGTGTGACTATTGTCCATGCAATGACCACTTTATTTTTAAGTATGTGTGGCTTATTGCAACCATTTGGTCACACAACGAGTGTCTTCTCGTGGGCTTTGGTAACATAAAATTATGCCAAATGTGGCCGTAGGTGTTAAAAAGTCTGACCATATGCTCTTTTTAGTGAAGTAAACTTGTATTTTCTGTGACTATTGTCCATGCAATGTCCACTTTATTTTTATGTATGTGTGGCTGATTGCAACCATTTGGTCACAGAACGAGTGTCTTCTTGTGGGCTTTGGTCACATAAAATTATGTCACATGTGGCATTAGTTGTTAAAAAGTGTGACCATATGCTCTTTTGAGTGAGGTAAACTTGTATTCTGGGTGAGTATTGTCCATGCAATGACCACTTTATTTTTAAGTATGTGGGGCTTATTGCAACCATTTGGTCACACAACGAGTGTCTTCTTGTGGGCTTTGGTAATATTAAATTATGCCAAATGTGGCCGTAGG
This sequence comes from Centrapalus pauciflorus, assembly GCA_020465985.1. Classification (NCBI taxonomy): domain Eukaryota; kingdom Viridiplantae; phylum Streptophyta; class Magnoliopsida; order Asterales; family Asteraceae; genus Centrapalus; species Centrapalus pauciflorus. The sequence goes on from JAANYP010000514.1 coordinate 91,244, forward strand.
TTTTAAAAAGTCTGACCATATGCTCTTTTTAGTGAAGTAAACTTGTATTTTCTGTGACTATTGTCCATGCAATGTCCACTTTATTTTTATGTATGTGTGGCTGATTGCAACCATTTGGTCACACAACGAGTGTCTTCTTGAGTGCTTTGGTCGCATAAAGTTATGCCAGATGTGGCCTTAGGTGTCAAAAAGTGTAACCATAAGCTCTTTAAGTGAGGTAAACTTGTATATTGTGTGACTATTGTCCATGCAATGTCCACTTTATTTTTATGTATGTGCGGCTGATTGCAATCATTTGGTAACAGAACGAGTGTCTTCTTGTGGGCTTTGGTCACATAAAATTATGTCAAATGTGGCATTAGTTGTTAAAAAGTGTGACCATATGCTCTTTTACGTAAGGTAAACTTGTATTCTGGGTGACTATTGTCCATACAATGACCACTTTATTTTTATATATGTGTGGCTTATTGCAAACATTTGGTCACACAACGAGTGTCTTCTTGTGGGCTTTGGTAATATAAAATTATGCCAAATGTGGCCGTAGGTGTTAAAAAGTCTGACCATATGCTCTTTTTAGTGAAGTAAACTTGTATATTCTGTGACTATTGTCCATGCAATGTCCACTTGATTTTTATGTGTGTGTGGCTGATTGCAACCATTTGGTAACACAACGAGTGTCTTCTTGAGTGCTTTGGTCGCATAAAGTTATGCCAGATGTGGCCTTAGGTGTCAAAAAGTGTAACCATATGCTCTTTAAGTGAGGTAAACTTGTATATTGTGTGACTATTGTCCATGCAATGACCATTGTATTTTTATGTATGTGTGGATAATTGCAACCATTTGGTCACATAACGAGTGTCTTCTTGTGGGCTTTGGTCTAATAAAATTATGCCAAATGTGGCCGTAGGTGTTAAAAAGTTTGACCATATGTTCTTTTTAGTGAAGTAAACTTGTATTTTCTGTGACTGTTGTCCATGCAATGTCCACTTTATTTTTATGTATGTGTGGCTGATTGCAACCATTTGGTCATAGAACGAGTGTCTTCTTGTGGGCTTTGGTCACATAAAATTATGTCACATGTGGCATTAGTTTTTAAAAAGTGTGACCATATGCTCTTTTGAGTGAGGTAAACTTGTATTCTGGGTGAGTATTGTCCATGCAATGACCACTTTATTTTTATGTATGTGTGGCTTATTGCAAGCATTTGGTCACACAACGAGTGTCTTCTTGTGGGCTTTGGTAATATAAAATTATGCCAAATGTGGCCGTAGGTGTTAAAAAGTCTAACCATATGCTCTTTTTAGGGAAGTAAACTTGTATTTTCTGTGACTATTGTCCATGCAATGTCCACTTTATTTTTATGTATGTGTGGCTGATTGCAACCATTTGGTCACACAACGAGTGTCTTCTTGAGTGCTTTGGTCACATAAAGTTATGCCAGATGTGGCCTTAGGTGTCAAAAAGTGTAACCATATGCTCTTTAAGTGAGGTAAACTTGTATATTGTGTGACTATTGTCCATGCAATGAACATTGTATTTTTATGTATGTGTGGATAATTGCAACCATTTGGTCACATAACGAGTGTCTTCTTGTGGGCTTTGGTCTAATAAAATTATGCCAAATTTGGCCATAGGTGTTAAAAAGTCTGACCATATGCTCTTTTTAGTGAAGTAAACTTGTATTTTCTGTGACTGTTGTCCATGCAATGTCCACTTTATTTTTAGGTATGTGTGGCTGATTGCAACCATTTGGTCACAGAACGAGTGTCTTCTTGTGGGCTTTGGTCACATAAAATTATGTCACATGTGGCATTAGTTTTTAAAAAGTGTGACCATATGCTCTTTTGAGTGAGGTAAACTTGTATTCTGGGTGAGTATTGTCCATGCAATGACCACTTTATTTTTATGTATGTGTGGCTTATTGCAAGCATTTGGTCACACAACGAGTGTCTTCTTGTGGGCTTTGGTAATATAAAATTATGCCAAATGTGGCCGTAGGTGTTAAAAAGTCTGACCATATGCTCTTTTTAGGGAAGTAAACTTGTATTTTCTGTGACTATTGTCCATGCAATGTCCACTTTATTTTTATGTATGTGTGGCTGATTGCAACCATTTGGTCACACAACGAGTGTCTTCTTGAGTGCTTTGGTCGCATAAAGTTATGCCAGATGTGGCCTTAGGTGTCAAAAAGTGTAACCATAAGCTCTTTAAGTGGGGTAAACTTGTATATTGTGTGACTATTGTCCATGCAATGTCCACTTTATTTTTATGTATGTGTGGCTTATTGAAATCATTTGGTCACAGAACGAGTGTTTTCTTGTGGGCTTTGGTCACATAAAAATATGTCAAATGTGGCATTAGTTGTTAAAAAGTGTGACCATATGTTCTTTTTAGTGAAGTAAACTTGTATTTTCTGTGACTGTTGTCCATGCAATGTCCACTTTATTTTTATGTATGTGTGGCTGATTGCAACCATTTGGTCACAGAACGAGTGTCTTCTTGTGGGCTTTGGTCACATAAAATTATGTCACATGTGGCATTAGTTTTTAAAAAGTGTGACCATATGCTCTTTTGAGTGAGGTAAACTTGTATTCTGGGTGAGTATTGTCCATGCAATGACCACTTTATTTTTATGTATGTGTGGCTTATTGCAAGCATTTGGTCACACAACGAGTGTCTTCTTGTGGGCTTTGGTAATATAAAATTATGCCAAATGTGGCCGTAGGTGTTAAAAAGTCTGAACATATGCTCTTTTTAGTGAAGTAAACTTGTATTTTCTGTGACTATTGTCCATGCAATGTCCACTTTATTTTTATGTATGCGTGGCTGATTGCAACCATTTGGTCACACAACGAGTGTCTTCTTGAGTGCTTTGGTCGCATAAAGTTATGCCAGATGTGGCCTTAGGTGTCAAAAAGTGTAACCATAAGCTCTTTAAGTGGGGTAAACTTGTATATTGTGTGACTATTGTCCATGCAATGTCCACTTTATTTTTATGTATGTGTGGCTGATTGCTATCATTTGGTCACAGAACGAGTGTCTTCTTGTGGGCTTTGGTCACATAAAAGTATGTCAAATGTGGCATTAGTTGTTAAAAAGTGTGACCATATGCTCTTTTAAGTAAGGTACACTTGTATTCTGGGTGACTATTGTCCATACAATGACCACTTTATTTTTATGTATGTGTGGCTTATTGCAAGCATTTGGTCACACAACGAGTGTCTTCTTGTGGGCTTTGGTAATATAAAATTATGCCAAATGTGGCCGTAGGTGTTAATAAGTCTGACCATATGCTCTTTTTAGTGAAGTAAACTTGTATATTCTGTGACTATTGTCCATGCAATGTCCACTTGATTTTTATGTATGTGTGGCTGCTTGCTACCATTTGGTAACACAACGAGTGTCTTCTTGAGTGCTTTGGTCGCATAAAGTTATGCCAGATGTGGCCAAAGGTGTCAAAAAGTGTAACCACATGCTCTTTAAGTGAGGTAAACTTGTATATTGTGTGACTATTGTCCATGCAATGAACATTGTATTTTTATGTATGTGTGGATAATTGCAACCATTTGGTCACATAACGAGTGTCTTCTTGTGGGCTTTGGTCTAATAAAATTATGCCAAATGTGGCCGTAGGTGTTAAAAAGTCTGACCATATGCTCTTTTTAGTGAAGTAAACTTGTATTTTCTGTGACTGTTGTCCATGCAATGTCCACTTTATTTTTAGGTATGTGTGGCTGATTGCAACCATTTGGTCACAGAACGAGTGTCTTCTTGTGGGCTTTGGTCACATAAAATTATGTCACATGTGGCATTAGTTTTTAAAAAGTGTGACCATATGCTCTTTTGAGTGAGGTAAACTTGTATTCTGGGTGAGTATTGTCCATGCAATGACCACTTTATTTTTATGTATGTGTGGCTTATTGCAAGCATTTGGTCACACAACGAGTGTCTTCTTGTGGGCTTTGGTAACATACAATTATGCCAAATGTGGCCGTAGGTGTTAAAAAGTCTGACCATATCTCTTTTTAGTGATGTAAACTTGTACTTTCTGTGACTATTGTCCATGCAATGTCCACTTTATTTTTATGTATGTGTGGCTGATTGCAACCATTTGGTCACACAACGAGTGTCTTCTTGAGTGCTTTGGTCGCATAAAGTTATGCCAGATGTGGCCTTAGGTGTCAAAAAGTGTAACCCTATGCTCTTTAAGTGAGGTAAACTTGTATATTGTGTGACTATTGTCCATGCAATGACCATTGTAGATAATTGCAACCATTTGGTCACATAACGAGTGTCTTCTTGTGGGCTTTGGTCTAATAAAATTATGTCAAATGTGGCCGTAGGTGTTAAAAAGTCTGACCATATGTTCTTTTTAGTGAAGTAAACTTGTATTTTCTGTGACTGTTGTCCATGCAATGTCCACTTTATTTTTATGTATGTGTGGTTGATTGCAACCATTTAGTCACAGAACGAGTGTCTTCTTGTGGGCTTTGGTCACATAAAATTATGTCACATGTGGCATTAGTTGTTAAAAAGTGTGACCATATGCTCTTTTGAGTGAGGTAAACTTGTATTCTGGGTGAGTATTGTCCATGCAATGACCACTTTATCTTTAAGTATGTGTGGCTTATTGCAACCATTTGGTCACACAACGAGTGTCTTCTCATTGGCTTTGGTAACATAAAATTATGCCAAATGTGGCCGTAGGTGTTAAAAAGTCTGACCATATGCTCTTTTTAGTGAAGTAAACTTATATATTCTGTGACTATTGTCCATGCAATGTCCACTTGATTTTTATGTATGTGTGGCTGATTGCAACCATTTGGTAACACAACGAGTGTCTTCTTGAGTGCTTTGGTCGCATAAAGTGATGCCAGATGTGGCCTTAGGTGTCAAAAAGTGTAACCACATGCTCTTTAAGTGATGTAAACTTGTATATTGTGTGACTATTGTCCATGCAATGAACATTGTAGTTTTATGTATGTGTGGATAATTGCAACCATTTGGTCACAGAACGAGTGTCTTCTTGTGGGCTTTGGTCACATAAAATTATGTCACATGTGGCATTAGTTTTTAAAAAGTGTGACCATATGCTCTTTTGAGTGAGGTAAACTTGTATTCTGGGTGAGTATTGTCCATGCAATGACCACTTTATTTTTACGTATGTGTGGCTTATTGCAAGCATTTGGTCACACAACGAGTGTCTTCTTGTGGGCTTTGGTAATATAAAATTATGCCAAATGTGGCCGTAGGTGTTAAAAGGTCTGAGCATATGCTCTTTTTAGTGAAGTAAACTTGTACTTTCTGTGACTATTGTCCATGCAATGTCCACTTTATTTTTATGTATGTGTGGCTGATTGCAACCATTTGGTCACACAACGAGTGTCTTCTTGAGTGCTTTGGTCGCATTAAGTTATGCCAGATGTGGCCTTAGGTGTCAAAAAGTGTAACCATATGCTCTTTAAGTGAGGTAAACTTGTATATTGTGTGACTATTGTCCATGCAATGACCATTGTAGATAATTGCAACCATTTGGTCACATAACGAGTGTCTTCTTGTGGGCTTTGGTCTAATAAAATTATGCCAAATGTGGCCGTAGGTGTTAAAATCTGACCATATGTTCTTTTTAGTGAAGTAAACTTGTATTTTCTTGTGACTGTTGCTCCATGCAATGTCCCCTTTATTTTTATGTTATGTGTGGACTGATTGCAACCATTTCGGTCACAGAACGAGGTCGTCTTGTGGGCTTTGGTCACATAAAATTATGTCACATGTGGCATTAGTTGTTAAAAAGTGTGACCATATGCTCTTTTGAGTGAGGTAAACTTGTATTCTGGGTGAGTATTGTCCATGCAATGACCACTTTATCTTTAAGTATGTGTGGCTTATTGCAACCATTTGGTCACACAACGAGTGTCTTCTCATTGGCTTTGGTAACATAAAATTATGCCAAATGTGGCCGTAGGTGTTAAAAAGTCTGACCATATGCTCTTTTTAGTGAAGTAAAGTTGTATTTTCTGTGACTATTGTCCATGCAATGTCCACTTTATTTTTATGTATGTGTGGCTAATTGCAATCATTTGGTCACAGAACGAGTGTTTTCTTGTGGGCTTTGGTCACATAAAATTATGTCACATGTGGCATTAGTTTTTAAAAAGTGTGACCATATGCACTTTTCAGTGAGGTAAACTTGTATTCTGGGTGAGTATTGTTCATGCAATGACCGCTTTATTTTTATGTATGTGTGACTTATTGCAAGCGTTTTGTCACACAACGAGTGTCTTCTTGTGGGCTTTGGTAATATAAAATTATGCCAAATGTGGCCGTAGGTGTTAAAAAGTCTGACCATATGCTCTTTTTAGTGAAGTAAACTTGTATTTTCTGTGACTATTGTCCATGCAATGTCCACTTTATTTTTATGTATGTGTGGCTGATTGCAACCATTTGGTCACACAACGAGTGTCTTCTTGAGTGCCTTTGTCGCATAAAGTTATGCCAGATGTGGCCTTAGGTGTCAAAAAGTGTAACCATATGCTCTTTAAGTGAGGTAAACTTGTATATTGTGTGACTATTGTCCATGCAATGACCATTGTAGATAATTGCAACCATTTGGTCACATAACGAGTGTCTTCTTGTGGGCTTTGGTCTAATAAAATTATGCCAAATGTGGCCGTAGGTGTTAAAAAGTCTGACCATATGTTCTTTTTAGTGAAGTAAACTTGTATTTTCTGTGACTGTTGTCCATGCAATGTCCACTTTATTTTTATGTATGTGTGGCTGATTGCAACCATTTGGTCACAGAACGAGTGTCTTCTTGTGGGCTTTGGTCACATAAAATTATGTCACATGTGGCATTAGTTGTTAAAAAGTGTGACCATATGCTCTTTTGAGTGAGGTAAACTTGTATTCTGGGTGAGTATTGTCCATGCAATGACCACTTTATTTTTAAGTATGTGTGGCTTATTGCAACCATTTGGTCACACAACGAGTGTCTTCTCGTTGGCTTTGGTAACATAAAATTATGCCAAATGTGGTCGTAGGTGTTAAAAAGTCTGACCATATGCTCTTTTTAGTGAAGTAAAGTTGTATTTTCTGTGACTATTGTCCATGTAATGTCCACTTTGTTTTTATGTATGTGTGGCTGATTGCAATCATTTGGTCACAGAACGAGTGTCTTCTTTTGGGCTTTGGTCACATAAAATTATGTCAAATGTGGCATTAGTTGTTAAAAAGTGTGACCATATGTTCTTTTAAGTAAGGTAAACTTGTATTCTGGGTGACTATTGTCCATGCAATGACCACTATATTTTTATGTATGTGTGGCTTATTGCAAGCATTTGGTCACACAACGAGTGTCTTCTTTTGGGTTTTGGTAATATAAAATTATGCCAAATGTGGCCGTAGGTGTTAAAAAGTCTGACCATATGCTCTTTTTAGTTAAGTAAACTTGTATTTTCTGTGACTATTGTCCATGCAATGTCCACTTGATTTTTATGTATGTGTGGCTGATTGCAACCATTTGGTAACACAACGAGTGTCTTCTTGAGTGCTTTGGTCGTATAAAGTTATGCCAGATGTGGCCTTAGGTGTCAAAAAGTGTAACCATATGCTCTTTCAGTGAGGTAAACTTTTATATTGTGTGACTATTGTCAATGCAATGACCATTGTATTTTTATGTATGTGTGGATAATTGCAACCATTTGGTCACATAACGAGTGTCTCTTTGTGGGCTTTGGTCTAATAAAATTATGCCAAATGTGGCCGTAGGTGTTAAAAAGTCTGACCATATGCTCTTTTTAGTGAAGTAAACTTCTATTTTCTGTGATTGTTGTCCATGCAATGTCCACTTTATTTTTATGTATGTGTGACTGATTGCAACCATTTGGTCACAGAACGAGTGTTTTCTTGTGGGCTTCGGTCACATAGAATTATGTCTCATGTGGCATTAGTTGTTAAAAAGTGTGACCATATGCTCTTTTGAGTGAGGTAAACTTGTATTCTGGGTGAGTATTGTCCATGCAATGACCACTTTATTTTTAAGTTTGTGTGCCTTATTGCAACCATTTGGTCACACAACGAGTGTCTTCTCGTGGGCTTTGGTAACATAAAATTATTCCAAATGTGGCCATAGGTGTTAAAAAGTCTGACCATATGCTCCTTTTAGTGAAGTAAACTTGTATTTTCTGTGACTATTGTCCAAGCAATGTCCACTTTATTTTTATGTATGTGTGGCTGATTGCAACCATTTGGTCACAGAACGAGTGTCTTCTTGTGGGCATTGGTCACATAAAATTATGTCAAATGTGGCATTAGTTGTTAAAAAGTGTGACCATATTCTCTTTAAAGTAAGGTAAACTTGTATTCTGGGTGACTATTGTCCATGCAATGACCACTTTATTTTTATGTATGTGTGGCTTATTGCAAGCATTTGGTCACACAACGAGTGTCTTCTTGTGGGCTTTGGTAATATAAGATTATGCCAAATGTGGCCGTAGGTGTTAAAAAGTCTGACCATATGCTCTTTTTAGTGAAGTAAAGTTGTATTTTATGTGACTATTGTCCATGCAATGTCCACTTCATTTTTATGTATGTGTGGCTGATTGCAACCATTTGGTAACACAACGAGTGTCTTTTTGAGTGCTTTGGTCGCATAAAGTTATGCCAGATGTGGCATTAGGTGTCAAAAAGTGTAACCATATGCTCTTTAAGTGAAGTAAACTTGTATATTGTGTGACTATTGTCCACACAATGACCATTGTATTTTTATGTATGTGTGGATAATTGCAACCATTTGGTCACATAACGAGTGTCTTCTTGTGGTCTTTGGTCTAATAAAATTATGCCAAATGTGGCCGTAGGTGTTAAAAAGTCTGACCATATGCTCTTTTTAGTGAAGTAAACTTGTATTTTCTGTGACAGTTGTCCATGCAATGTCCACTTTATTTTTAGGTATGTGTGGCAGATTGCAACCATTTGGTCACAGAACGAGTGTCTTCTTGTGGGCTTCGGTCACATAGAATTATGTCTCATGTGGCATTAGTTATTAAAAAGTGTGACCATATGCTCTTTTGAGTGAGGTAAACTTGTATTCCGGGTGAGTATTGTCCATGCAATGACCACTTTATTTTTAAGTATGTGTGGCTTATTGCAACCATTTGGTCACACAACGAGTGTCTTCTCGTGGGCTTTGGTAACATAAAATTATGCCAAATGTGGCCGTAGATGTTAAAAAGTCTGACCATACGCTCCTTTTAGTGAAGTAAACTTGTATTTTCTGTGACTATTGTCCAAGCAATGTCCACTTTACTTTTATGTATGTGTGGCTGATTGCAACCATTTGGTCACAGAACAAGTGTCTTCTTGTGGGCATTGGTCACATAAAATTATGTCAAATGTGGCATTAGTTGTTAAAAAGTGTGACCATATTCTCTTTAAAGTAAGGTAAACTTGTATTCTGGGTGACTATTGTCCATGCAATGACCACTTTATTTTTATGTATGTGTGGCTTATTGCAAGCATTTGGTCACACAACGAGTGTCTTCTTGTGGGCTTTGGTAATATAAGATGATGCCAAATGTGGCCGTAGGTGTTAAAAAGTCTGACCATATGCTCTTTTTAGTGAAGTAAAGTTGTATTTTATGTGACTATTGTCCATGCAATGTCCACTTCATTTTTATGTATGTGTGGCTGATTGCAACCATTTGGTAACACAACGAGTGTCTTCTTGAGTGCTTTGGTCGTATAAAGTTATGCCAGATGTGGCCTTAGGTGTCAAAAAGTGTAACCATATGCTCTTTCAGTGAGGTAAACTTTTATATTGTGTGACTATTGTCAATGCAATGACCATTGTATTTTTATGTATGTGTGGATAATTGCAACCATTTGGTCACATAACGAGTGTCTCTTTGTGGGCTTTGGTCTAATAAAATTATGCCAAATGTGGCCGTAGGTGTTAAAAAGTCTGACCATATGCTCTTTTTAGTGAAGTAAACTTCTATTTTCTGTGATTGTTGTCCATGCAATGTCCACTTTATTTTTATGTATGTGTGACTGATTGCAACCATTTGGTCACAGAACGAGTGTTTTCTTGTGGGCTTCGGTCACATAGAATTATGTCTCATGTGGCATTAGTTGTTAAAAAGTGTGACCATATGCTCTTTTGAGTGAGGTAAACTTGTATTCTGGGTGAGTATTGTCCATGCAATGACCACTTTATTTTTAAGTTTGTGTGCCTTATTGCAACCATTTGGTCACACAACGAGTGTCTTCTCGTGGGCTTTGGTAACATAAAATTATTCCAAATGTGGCCATAGGTGTTAAAAAGTCTGACCATATGCTCCTTTTAGTGAAGTAAACTTGTATTTTCTGTGACTATTGTCCAAGCAATGTCCACTTTATTTTTATGTATGTGTGGCTGATTGCAACCATTTGGTCACAGAACGAGTGTCTTCTTGTGGGCATTGGTCACATAAAATTATGTCAAATGTGGCATTAGTTGTTAAAAAGTGTGACCATATTCTCTTTAAAGTAAGGTAAACTTGTATTCTGGGTGACTATTGTCCATGCAATGACCACTTTATTTTTATGTATGTGTGGCTTATTGCAAGCATTTGGTCACACAACGAGTGTCTTCTTGTGGGCTTTGGTAATATAAGATTATGCCAAATGTGGCCGTAGGTGTTAAAAAGTCTGACCATATGCTCTTTTTAGTGAAGTAAAGTTGTATTTTATGTGACTATTGTCCATGCAATGTCCACTTCATTTTTATGTATGTGTGGCTGATTGCAACCATTTGGTAACACAACGAGTGTCTTTTTGAGTGCTTTGGTCGCATAAAGTTATGCCAGATGTGGCATTAGGTGTCAAAAAGTGTAACCATATGCTCTTTAAGTGAAGTAAACTTGTATATTGTGTGACTATTGTCCACACAATGACCATTGTATTTTTATGTATGTGTGGATAATTGCAACCATTTGGTCACATAACGAGTGTCTTCTTGTGGTCTTTGGTCTAATAAAATTATGCCAAATGTGGCCGTAGGTGTTAAAAAGTCTGACCATATGCTCTTTTTAGTGAAGTAAACTTGTATTTTCTGTGACAGTTGTCCATGCAATGTCCACTTTATTTTTAGGTATGTGTGGCAGATTGCAACCATTTGGTCACAGAACGAGTGTCTTCTTGTGGGCTTCGGTCACATAGAATTATGTCTCATGTGGCATTAGTTGTTAAAAAGTGTGACCATATGCTCTTTTGAGTGAGGTAAACTTGTATTCCGGGTGAGTATTGTCCATGCAATGACCACTTTATTTTTAAGTATGTGTGGCTTATTGCAACCATTTGGTCACACAACGAGTGTCTTCTCGTGGGCTTTGGTAACATAAAATTATGCCAAATGTGGCCGTAGATGTTAAAAAGTCTGACCATACGCTCCTTTTAGTGAAGTAAACTTGTATTTTCTGTGACTATTGTCCAAGCAATGTCCACTTTACTTTTATGTATGTGTGGCTGATAGCAACCATTTGGTCACAGAACAAGTGTCTTCTTGTGGGCATTGGTCACATAAAATTATGTCAAATGTGGCATTAGTTGTTAAAAAGTGTGACCATATTCTCTTTAAAGTAAGGTAAACTTGTATTCTGGGTGACTATTGTCCATGCAATGACCACTTTATTTTTATGTATGTGTGGCTTATTGCAAGCATTTGGTCACACAACGAGTGTCTTCTTGTGGGCTTTGGTAATATAAGATTATGCCAAATGTGGCCGTAGGTGTTAAAATGTCTGACCATATGCTCTTTTTAGTGAAGTAAAGTTGTATTTTATGTGACTATTGTCCATGCAATGTCCACTTCATTTTTATGTATGTGTGGCTGATTGCAACCATTTGGTAACACAACGAGTGTCTTTTTGAGTGCTTTGGTCGCATAAAGTTATGCCAGATGTGGCATTAGGTGTCAAAAAGTGTAACCATATGCTCTTTAAGTGAAGTAAACTTGTATATTGTGTGACTATTGTCCACGCAATGACCATTGTATTTTTATGTATGTGTGGATAATTGCAACCATTTGGTCACATAACGAGTGTCTTCTTGTGGTCTTTGGTCTAATAAAATTATGCCAAATGTGGCCGTAGGTGTTAAAAAGTCTGACCATATGCTCTTTTTAGTGAAGTAAACTTGTATTTTCTGTGACAGTTGTCCATGCAATGTCCACTTTATTTTTAGGTATGTGTGGCAGATTGCAACCATTTGGTCACAGAACGAGTTTCTTCTTGTGGGCTTTGGTCACATAAAATTATGTCACATGTGGCATTAGTTTTTAAAAAGTGTGACCATATGCTCTTTTGAGTGAGGTAAACTTGTATTCCGGGTGAGTATTGTCCATGCAATGACCACTTTATTTTTAAGTATGTGTGGCTTATTGCAACCATTTGGTCACACAACGAGTGTCTTCTCGTGGGCTTTGGTAACATAAAATTATGCCAAATGTGGCCGTAGATGTTAAAAAGTCTTACCATTTGCTCTTTTTAGTGAAGTAAACTTGTATTTTCTGTGACTATTGTCCATGCAATGTCCACTTTACTTTTATGTATGTGTGGCTGATTGCAACCATTTGGTCACAGAACAAGTGTCTTCTTGTGGGCTTTGGTCACATAAAATTATGTCAAATGTGGCATTAGTTGTTAAAAAGTGTGACCATATGCTCTTTTAAGTAAGGTAAACTTGTATTCTGGGTGACTATTGTCCATGCAATGATAACTTTATTTTTATGTATGTGTGGCTTATTGCAAGCATTTGGTCACACGACGAGTGTCTTCTTGTGGGCTTTGGTAATATAAAATTATGCCAAATGTGGTCGTAGGTGTTAAAAAGTCTGACCATATGCTCTTTTTAGTGAAGTAAACTTGTATTTTCTGTAACTATCACTACAAGAAAAAAGCCATTTAGTGGCATAAATTTTTAATGGCAAAAAATTTATGTGTCACTATATATGGTTTTTTTATGGCACTCTTTATATGCCACTAAAAATCTAATACATTTTTAATGGCACTTTACGATGTTATATCCCACTAAAACCTGATTTACCCTAAAAATTTTATTTTCCCCCAACCTAAGTTTCATGGCCGCCAAATATTTACCCAAAAATTTACTTATCCGTCCAACTTGGTGCTCACTTCTTCTCCTCTGCATTTTCTTGTCTTCCCCACATCGCCATCGCCATCGCCCCTCTGCCGTCGCCACCGCCTTTCAACTCTGGTCGTCGCTTCTCATCTCCGGCCACATCACCATCCACAGCAGCCCCACCGCAGCCTCATCGCCTCTGAGCTACACCATCAGCGGCTACGCCTCTGGCCATCGCCTTTCATCGGAAGTCCCACATTCAGCCACATCCTCTCCACCTCTGGCCACACCCTCGTCATCCACCTCTGACTACACCGTGTCCTCCATCTCCGGCGTCACCACCGTCTGCAGCAGTCCATGTCCATTAGTTCAGTTCTTAGCCTTCCAGGTATATATTGATCTTTGCTTTTCTATTGATATATTATAGTTCTAGTGATGATCTTTGCATAATTACATACTTGGACTTGTTTGTTTAAACGAGATTTGTGAAAAAATTTCCAGACATGAGAACAATTGAAAATTTTGGGGATTTAAGGTATTAGAACAATTGAAAATTTTGTATTTGTATTAAAAAATTTGTTAAATTTTGTATTTGTATGAAAATTTTGTATTTTGGTGGGCAGACATAAATTTTAAAGTGTAACCATTTTGTGCTTCAAATAGGGATTGATTAAATGTAATATCTCATATTTAAGTTGTATAATGGATGACTTTATTTTCATCTTATATGTAATCATTTTTTAGATACAAATGTGTTACGGGTGGTATTTGGAGTAATAGTGGTAATGATTTTGTTTTTTCTTGTTTAGAATGGTCAAAATTATAGTTCATGAATGTTTAATCGTTCAACTTCAAGCTAAACGTGTTCTAAACTCTTTAAATCGGCTGCTGAATTTCATTCTGTTTTCACAGCCACTTACAGACAATTAACAAAAGCATCGCGACTTAACTCAAATGCAACTTATCATCGCGTTTCTGCTGCTGCTGATCACAGGGTGGTTCTTTCATTCTGTTTTCCCAACCATTTCATTCTGTATTCTGCTGCTGATCATCGCGTCTTACATGCAGCAACATATTCCTGGATACATACACAATTATATCACTAATACCAGAGGATCTTACACGTTTTAGTGGTCAATTTCCCTACTCAGTTGTGTCCTAAACCCCTTTAGGTGTTGCTGCCATGTCTGTTCTTTTTCCTCCTACCGCAACTGCAACTTATATACATATTCATCACAAAATAGAAGGAAACAGGGGTCAATGGCGAAGTAATGTTACGAATTGAACCCACACGTCTAACATGAACACACACCTAAAGTATGTAACTTTGGAGTCCTGAGCCACTAGATCACCTTGGTCCCTTTGCTGCTGCGTCTTAGTTTTGTGTCCATTTGTCCCCTGTTCAGCAGCTCACCCCGAGAATAAGAAGTCTCGGGGTCTTAATGCTAGCACCCATCCACTTCTAGTATTATATTTAGAATGCCTAGTTGTATGAAGACCGTTCAAATTTTCATTTTTTGTATGCCAAAAGAGACATAAATTTCGTAATAAGAGTTGGTTTCTTAATCTCCACATGTGTGATAGTCTATCTGCAGTATGTCTTCAGATCAATAAAGTTTGAGAAGATCACAATACAAAACGTGACTGGTTGTTATTGTGTGCAATTTGAATTGCATATGCTGAGAAAAACATTGTGGCTTGTTACTGATGATGAAGAAAGGCATCTATCTCCCTCTGAATATGAATTTGATTATGTTTATGTTTATGATCTTGTGGTTAAATTCACCATGCAATTCTGATTGGCTTGTTACTAATGATCAACAAATACACTTATCTGCCTCTGAATGCAATTTTGAATATTTATGTGAATTAGGGATGAATTGAGTCGTTTCATTGCTGATAAGCGTTGTCTCACAAGTCTGAAGATGGAGGGCTGTTCAAACCTTGGAGGTTTTGTTCTCTGCTCCAGCACGCTCTTTACTTTACACCTTTCTTATGTCTTGGTCAGGTTTTCAATCTTCCCAATTTACATGAGATATCTCTTGATTTTACTCGCCAAGAAAATGATAGCACTGATCTTACTGCTATGATGGATAGCCTTGGTAGAAGCTGCCCTAAACTACAAAATATTCATGTTGCACCGCTTCAACTTACACATTCTGTCGTGCTTTCTCTCACAGCTGCAAATTTAAGGTATGCCAAGTGCTTTGTGGTTTTTCAATTGGTTGTTTGACTCCACATAGAAGCATCAGGATGAAGTTATAATGTTCTATCATTTCATGCTATTGTAACAAGTAGCTTAAGAATGTCACAATTGTTTACCTAATATTTTGCAAGGACAAGAAAACAAATGTCGCAGTGAACTAATACTTTTCATAATTGTTACATTTTAGGGCTTTGCGCATGTTATCGCTTGTGCTTGGATCAGAAATAACTAACTGATGCATCAGTTGTAGCAATATTTAAAAGCTACTGTAACCTAGAATTGCTTGACCTCAGTGGGTATGTTATTTTTGCAATTTTTATTGGGTTTATTATGAAAAAAACCAACATGGAGGGACGAAAGCGCAAAAAACGTGAAAACACGTTGATTTATTTCATAATAAATCCTTTTTTATTATGTAAACCTTTACTTTTTAGGCTATCTTTATTGTGCTTATATAATTGAGAAATCTTGTCAGCTTCATTTTCTGTATTCCAATTTCACTGAAGGCGTCCATAATTACAGGTCTAGCATAAGTGACAGCGGTATTGGGATGATATGCAATGTATTCCTAGAGACTTTAACAAGACTCCTTGTTGCTTTATGTCCTAATATCACATCAAGTAATTTGCCCAATTGCCTCTGTTGGAACTCATGGATTGTGGGATGACAATATGTGATTCAGGTGCACAGTACCCAACCCATGAAGAAAACAGTGGTTCAGAAATTCAAGTATCACCAAACAGCAAGCTTCATCTCACATATCAGAAGTTGTTCATAAAACATGCGCGGTTGAAAAAGTTAAGCCTCTGGGGTTGTTCTAGCATTGTATTCATTAATAATTTGATGATTACATTGACAGGTATTGGTTCATAAAATACATCAACATGATGAGTTTTTCCGGTGAAGCTTGAAGCAAGTGAAAATTTGAAACTTCCTAGATGGTTATTTTGTTGGTTTTGGTATTAGTATTTGGTTCAACATGTAGACATGTTATGCACTATTTTGAAATGTATTTTAAGTATCGTTGAAACACAAGTTAAGTTTATTATAACTAAGGGTTTTGAACATTTAATTATTTGTATGAATTGTGTTTTTATTGTTTAATTTCTATTCTAATGAAATTACAATGAAATGTAAAATATTATTACATATGGAATGTTGATGTTTGTGTGAAAAAATATGTGCCACTAAAGGAATTTGTTGTTACAAAAAAGAAAGCATGCATTTTGTGGCTTAAAAAAAGTGCCACTAAAATATGTAAGACCTGCAGCAGCACATCCATAAAGTGCCACTAAATATCTTTAGTGGCAGCGCTTTTAGTGGCACTTTTTATTTGTGCCAGTGATTCTTTTAACAGTCTTTAGTGGCACATTTCTTGTATTTAGTGGCACATTTTCTATGCCACCAAATGGTCTTTTTTTTGTAGTGTATTGTCCATGTAATGTCCACATTATTTTTATGTATGTGTGGCTGATTGCAACCATTTGGTCAAACAACGAGTGTCTTCTTGAGTGCTTTGGTCGCATAAAGTTATGCCAGATGTGGCCTTAGGTGTCAAAAAGTGTAACCATATGCTCTTTAAGTGAGGTAAACTTGTATATTGTGTGACTACGGTCCATGCAATGACCATTGTATTTTTATGTATGTGTGGATAATTGCAACCATTTGGTCACATAACGAGTGTCTTCTTGAGGTCTTTGGTCTAATAAAATTATGCCAAATGTGGCCATAGGTGTTAAAAAGTCTGACCATATGCTCTTTTTAGTGAAGTAAACTTGTATTTTCTGTGACAGTTGTCCATGCAATGTCCACTTTATTTTTAGGTATGTGTGGCTGATTGCAACCATTTGGTCACAGAACGAGTGTCTTCTTGTGGGCTTTGGTCACATAAAATTATGTCACATGTGGCATTAGTTTTTAAAAAGTGTGACCATATGCTCTTTTGAGTGAGGTAAACTTGTATTCCGGGTGAGTATTGTCCATGCAATGACCACTTTATTTTTAAGTATGTGTGGCTTATTGCAACCATTTGGTCACACAACGAGTGTCTTCTCGTGGGCTTTGGTAACATAAAATTATGCCAAATGTGGCCGTAGGTGTTAAAAAGTCTGACCATTTGCTCTTTTTAGTGAAGTAAACTTGTATTTTCTGTGACTATTGTCCATGCAATGTCCACTTTATTTTTATGTATGTGTGGCTGATTGCAACCATTTGGTCACAGAACAGGTGTCTTCTTGTGGGCTTTGGTCACATAAAATTACGTCAAATGTGGCATTAGTTGTTAAAAAGTGTGACCATATTCTCTTTTAAGTAAGGTAAACTTGTATTCTGGGTGACTATTGTCCATGCAATGACTACTTTATTTTTATGTATGTGTGGCTTATTGCAAGCATTTGGTCACACAACGAGTGTCTTCTTGTGGGCTTTGGTAATATAAAATTATGCCAAATGTGGCCGTAGGTGTTAAAAAGTCTGACCATATGCTCTTTCTAGTGAAGTAAAGTTGTATTTTCTGTGACTATTGTCCATGCAATGTCCACTTTATTTTTATATATGTGTGGCTGATTGCAACCATTTGGTAACACAACGAGTGTCTTCTTGAGTGCTTTGGTCGCATAAAGTTATGCCAGATGTGGCCTTAAGGTGTCAAAAAGTGTAACCATATGCTCTTTAAGTGAGGTAAACTTGTATATTGTGTGACTATTGTCCATGCAATGACCATTGTATTTTTATGTATGTGTGGATAATTGCAACCATTTGGTCACATAACGAGTGTCTTCTTGTGGGCTTTGGTCTAATAAAATTATGTCAAATGTGGCCGTAGGTGTTAAAAAGTTTGACCATATGCTCTTTTTAGTGAAGTAAATTTGTATTTTCTGTGACTGTTGTCCATGCAATGTCCACTTTATTTTTATGTATGTGTGGCTGAGTGCAACCATTTGGTCACAGAACGAGTGTCTTCTTGTGCGCTTTGGTCACATAAAATTATGTCACATGTGGCATTAGTTGTTAAAAAGTGTGACCATATCCTCTTTTGAGTGAGGTAAACTTGTATTCTGGGTGAGTATTGTCCATGCAATGACCACTTTATTTTTAAGTTTGTGTGCCTTATTGCAACCATTTGGTCACACAACGAGTGTCTTCTCGTGGGCTTTGGTAACATAAAATTATGCCAAATGTGGCCGTAGGTGTTAAAAAGTCTGACCATATGCTCTTTTTAGTGAAGTAAACTTGTATTTTCTGTGACTATTGTCCATGCAATGTCTACTTTATTTTTATGTATGTGAGGGTGATTGCAACCATTTGGTCACAGAACGAGTGTCTTCTTGTGGGCTTTGGTCACTTAAAATTGTGTCAAATGTGGCATTAGTTGTTAAAAAGTGTGACCAATGCTCTTTTATGTAAGGTAAACTTGTATTCTGGGTGACTATTGTCCATGCAATGACCACTTTATTTTTATGTATGTGTGGCTTATTGCAAGCATTTGGTCACACAACGAGTGTCTTCTTGTGGGCTTTGGTAATATAAAATTATGCCAAATGTGGCCGTAGGTGTTAAAAAGAATGACCATATGCTCTTTTTAGTGAAGTAAACTTGTATTTTCTGTGACTATTGTCCATGCAATGTCCACTTTATTTTTATGTATGTGTGGGTGATTGCAACCATTTGGTCACAGAACGAGTGTCTTCTTGTGGGCTTTGGTCACTTAAAATTGTGTCAAAAGTGGCATTAGTTGTTAAAAAGTGTGACCAATGCTCTTTTATGTAAGGTAAACTTGTATTCTGGGTGACTATTGTCCATGCAATGACCACTTTATTTTTATGTATGTGTGGCTTATTGCAAGCATTTGGTCACACAACGAGTGTCTTCTTGTTGGCTTTGGTAATATAAAATTATGCCAAATGTGGCCGTAGGTGTTAAAAAGTCTGAACATATGCTCTTTTTAGTGAAGTAAACTTGTATTTTCTGTGACTATTGTCCATGCAATGTCCACTTTATTTTTATGTATGTGTGGCTGATTGCAACCATTTGGTCACACAACGAGTGTCTTCTTGAGTGCTTTGGTCGCATAAAGTTATGCCAGATGTGGCCTTAGGTGTGAAAAAGTGTAACCATATGCTCTTTAAGTGACGTAAACTTGTATATTGTGTGACTATTGTCAATGCAATGACCATTGTAGTTTTATGTATGTGTGGATAATTGCAACCATTTGGTCACATAACGAGTGTCTTCTTGCGGGCTTTGATCTAATAAAATTATGCCAAATGTGGCCGTAGGTGTTAAAAAGTCTGACCATATGCTCTTTTTAGTGAAGTAAACTTCTATTTTCTGTGACTGTTGTCCATGCAATGTCCACTTTATTTTTATGTATGTGTGGCTGATTGCAATCATTTGGTCACAGAACGAGTGTCTTCTTGTGGGCTTTGGTCACATAAAATTATGTCACATGTGGCATTAGTTGTTAAAAAGTGTGACCATATGCTCTTTTGAGTGAGGTAAACTTGTATTCTGGGTGAGTATTGTCCATGCAATGACCACTTTATTTTTAAGTTTGTGTGCCTTATTGCAACCATTTGGTCACACAACGAGTGTCTTCTGGTGGGCTTTGGTAACATAAAATTATGCCAAATGTGGCCGTAGGTGTTAAAAAGTCTGACCATATGCTCATTTTAGTGAAGTAAACTTGTATTTTCTGTGACTATTGTCCATGCAATGTCCACTTTATTTTTATGTATGTGTGGCTGATTGCAACCATTTGGTCACAGAACGAGTGTCTTCTTGTGGGCTTTGGTCACATAAAATTATGTCACATGTGTCATTAGTTGTTAAAAAGTGTGACCATATGCTCTTTTGAGTGAGGTAAACTTGTATTCTGGGTGAGTATTGTCCATGCAATGACCACTTTATTTTTAAGTTTGTGTGCCTTTTTGCAACCATTTGGTCACACAACGAGTGTCTTCTCGTGGGCTTTGGTAACATAAAATTATGCCAAATGTGGCCGTAAGTGTTAAAAAGTCTGACCATATGCTCTTTTTAGTGAAGTAAACTTGTATTTTCTGTGACTATTGTCCATGCAATGTCCACTTTATTTTTATGTATGTGTGGCTGATCGCAACCATTTGGTCACACAACGAGTGTCTTCTTGAGTGCTTTGGTCGCATAAAGTTATGCCAGATGTGGCCTTAGGTGTCAAAAAGTGTAACCATATGCTCTTTAAGTGAGTAAACTTGTATATTTGTGACTATTGTCCATGCAATGAACCATTGTATTTTTATGTATGTGTGGATAATTGCAACCATTTGGTCACATAACGAGTGTCTTCTTGTGGGTCTTTGGTCTAATAAAATATGCCAAATGTGGCCGTAGGTGTTAAAAAGTCTGACCATATGCTCTTTTTAGTGAAGTAAACTTGTATTTTCTGTGACTGTTGTCCATGCAATGTCCACTTTATTTTTATGTATGTGTGGCTGATTGCAACCATTTGGTCACAGAACGAGTGTCTTCTTGTGGGCTTTGGTCACATTAAAATTATGTCACATGTGGCATTAGTTTTTAAAAAGTGTGACCATATGCTCTTTTGAGTGAGGTAAACTTGTATTCTGGGTGAGTATTGTCCATGCAATGACCACTTTATTTTTTAAGTATGTTGGTTATTGCAAGCTCATTTTCACACAACGAGTGCTAAGATGGGGAGCTTTGGTAACATAAAATTAATGCCAAAATGTGGCCGTAAGTTAAAAAGTCTGACCATCATGCCTTTTTAGTTGAAGTAAACTGTATTTTCTGTGACTTTGTCCATGCAAATGTCCACTTATTTTTATGTATGTGTGGCTGATTGCAACCATTTGGTAACACAACGAGTGTCTTCTTGAGTGCTTTGGTCGCATAAAGTTATGCCAGATGTGGCCTTAGGTGTCAAAAAGTGTAACCATATGCTCTTTAAGTGAGGTAAACTTGTATATTGTGTGACTATTGTACATGCAATGACCATTGTATTTTTATGTATGTGTGGATAATTGCAACCATTTGGTCACATAACGAGTGTTTTCTTGTGGGCTTTGGTCTAATAAAATTATGCCAAATGTGGCCGTAGGTGTTCAAAAGTCTGACCATATGCTCTTTTTAGTGAGATAAACTTGTATTTTCTGTGACTGTTGTCCATGCAATGTCCAATTTATTTTTATGTATGTGTGGCTGATTGCAACCATTTGGTCACAGAACGAGTGTCTTCTTGTGGGCTTTGGTCACATAAAATTATGTCACATGTGTCATTAGTTGTTAAAAAGTGTGACCATATGCTCTTTTGAGTGAGGTAAACTTGTATTCTGGGTGAGTATTGTCCATGCAATGACCACTTTATTTTTAAGTATGTGTGGCTTATTGCAACCATTTGGTCACACAACGAGTGTCTTCTCGTGGGCTTTGGTAACATACAAATATCCCAAATGTGGCCATAGGTGTTAAAAAGTCTGACCATATGCTCTTTTTAGTGAAGTAAACTTGTATTTTCTGTGACTGTTGTCCATGCAATGTCCAATTCATTTTTATGTGTGTGTCGCTGATTGCAACCATTTGGTCACAGAACGACTGTCTTCTTGTGGGCTTTGGTCACATAAAATTATGTCACATGTGTCATTAGTTGTTAAAAAGTGTGACCATACGCTCTTTTGAGTGAGGTAAACTTGTATTCTGGGTGAGTATTGTCCATGCAATGACCACTTTATTTTTAAGTATGTGTGGCTTATTCCAACCATTTGGTCGCACTACGAGTGTCTTCTCGTGGGCTTTGGTAACATACAATTATGCCAAATGTAGCCGTAGGTGTTAAAAAGTCTGACCATATGCTCTTTTTAGTGAAGTAAACTTGTATTTTCTGTGACTATTGTCCATGCAATGTCCACTTTATTTTTATGTATGTGTGGCTGATTGCAACCATTTGGTAACACAACGAGTGTCTTCTTGAGTGCTTTGATCGCATAAAGTTATGCCAGATGTGGCCTTAGGTGTCAAAAAGTGTAACCATATGCTCTTTAAGTGAGGTAAACTTGTATATTGTGTGACTATTGTACATGCAATGACCATTGTATTTTTATGTATGTGTGGATAATTGCAACCATTTGGTCACATAACGAGTGTTTTCTTGTGGGCTTTGGTCTAATAAAATTATGCCAAATGTGGCCGTAGGTGTTAAAAAGTCTGACCATATGCTCTTTTTAGTGAAGTAAACTTGTATTTTCTGTGACTGTTGTCCATGCAATGTCCAATTTATTTTTATGTATGAGTGGCTGATTGCAACCATTTGGTCACAGAACGAGTGTCTTCTTGTGGGCTTTGGTCACATAAAATTATGTCACATGTGTCATTAGTTGTTAAAAAGTGTGACCATATGCTCTTTTGAGTGAGGTAAACTTGTATTCTGGGTGAGTATTGTCCATGCAATGACCACTTTATTTTTAAGTATGTGTGGCTTATTGCAACCATTTGGTCACACAACGAGTGTCTTCTCGTGGGCTTTGGTTACATAAAATTATGCCAAATGTGGCCATAGGTGTTAAAAAGTCTGACCATATGCTCCTTTTAGTGAAGTAAAGTTGTATTTTCTGTGACTATTGTCCATGCAATGTCCACTTTATTTTTATGTATGTGTGGCTGATTACAACCATTTGGTCACAGAACGAGTGTCTTCTTGTGGGCTTTGGTCACATAAAATTATGTCAAATGTGGCATTAGTTGTTAAAAAGTGTGACCATATTCTCTTTAAAGTAAGGTAAACTTGTATTCTGGGTGACTATTGTCCATGCAATGACCACTTTATTTTTATGTATGTGTGGCTTATTGCAAGCATTTGGTCACACAACGAGTGTCTTCTTGTGGGCTTTGGTAATATAAAATTATGCCAAATGTGGCCGTAGGTGTTAAAAAGTCTGACCATATGCTCTTTTTAGGGAAGTAAACTTGTATTTTCTGTGACTATTGTCCATGCAATGTCCACTTTATTTTTATGTATGTGTGGCTGATTGCAACCATTTAGTCACACAACGAGTGTCTTCTTGAGTGCTTTGGTCGCATAAAGTTATGCCAGATGTGGCCTTAGGTGTCAAAAAGTGTAACCATATGCTCTTTAAGTGAGGTAAACTTGTATATTGTGTGACTATTGTCCATGCAATGACCATTGTATTTTTATGTATGTGTGGATAATTGCCACCATTTGGTCACATAACGAGTGTCTTCTTGTGGGCTTTGGTCTAATAAAATTATGCCAAATGTGGCCGTAGGTGTTAAAAAGTCTGACCATATGCTCTTTTTAGTGAAGTAAACTTGTATTTTCTGTGACTGTTGTCCATGCAATGTCCAATTTATTTTTATGTATGTGTGGCTGATTGCAACCATTTGGTCACAGAACGAGTGTCTTCTTGTGGGCTTTGGTCACATAAAATTATGTCACATGTGTCATTAGTTGTTAAAAAGTGTGACCATATGCTCTTTTGAGTGAGGTAAACTTGTATTCTGGGTGAGTATTGTCCATGCAATGACCACTTTATTTTTAAGTATGTGTGGCTTATTGCAACCATTTGGTCACACAACGAGTGTCTTCTCGTGGGCTTTGGTAACATACAATTATGCCAAATGTGGCCGTAGGTGTTAAAAAGTCTGACCATATGCTCTTTTTAGTGAAGTAAACTTGTATTATCTGTGACTGTTGTCCATGCAATGTCCAATTTATTTTTATGTATGTGTCGCTGATTGCAACCATTTGGTCTCAGAACGAGTGTCTTCTTGCGGGCTTTGGTCACATAAAATTATGTCACATGTGGCATTAGTTGTTAAAAAGTGTGACCATATGCTCTTTTGTGTGAGGTAAACTTGTATTCTGGGTGAGTATTGTCCATGCAATGACCACTTTATTTTTAAGTTTGTTTGCCTTATTGCAACCATTTGGTCACACAACGAGTGTCTTCTCGTGGGCTTTGGTAACATAAAATTATGCCAAATGTGGCCGTAGGTGTTAAAAAGTCTGACCATATGCTCTTTTTAGTGAAGTAAACTTGTATTTTCTGTGACTATTGTCCATGCAATGTCCACTTTATTTGTATGTAAGGTGGCAGATTGAAACCATTTGGTCACAGAACGAGTGTCTTCTTGTGGGCTTTGGTCACATAAAATCATGTCAAATGTGGCATTAGTTGTTAAAAAGTGTGACCGTATGCTCTTTTAAGTAAGGTAAACTTGTATTATGGGTGACTATTGTCCATGCAATGACCACTTTATTTTTATGTATGTGTGGCTTATTGCAAGCATTTGGTCACACAACGAGTGTCTTCTTGTGGGCTTTGGTAATATAAAATTATGCCAAATGTGGCCGTAGGTGTCAAAAAGTGTAACCATATGCTCTTTAAGTTAGGTAAACTTGTATATTGTGTGACTATTGTCCATGCAATGACCATTGTATTTTTATGTATGTGTGGATAATTGCAACCATTTGGTCACATAACGAGTGTCTTCTTGTGGGCTTTGGTCTAATAAAATTATGCCAAATGTGGCCGTAGGTGTTAAAAAGTCTGACCATATGCTCTTTTTAGTGAAGTAAACTTGTATTTTCTGTGACTGTTGTCCATGCAATGTCCAATTTATTTTTATGTATGTGTGGCTGATTGCAACCATTTGGTCACAGAACGAGTGTCTTCTTGTGGGCTTTGGTCACATAAAATTATGTCACATGTGTCATTAGTTGTTAAAAAGTGTGACCATATGCTCTTTTGAGTGAGGTAAACTTGTATTCTGGGTGAGTATTGTCCATGCGATGACCACTTTATTTTTAAGTATGTGTGGCTTATTGCAACCATTTGGTCACACAACGAGTGTCTTCTCCTGGGCTTTGGTAACATACAATTATGCCAAATGTGGCCGTAGGTGTTAAAAAGTCTGACCATATGCTCTTTTAGTGAAGTAAACTTGTATTTTCTGTGACTATTGTCCATGCAATGTCCACTTTATTTTTATGTATGTGTGACTGATTGCAACCATTTGGTAACACAACGAGTGTATTCTTGAGTGCTTTGGTCGCATAAAGTTATGCCAGATGTGGCCTTAGGTGTCAAAAAGTGTAACCATATGGTCTTTAAGTGAGGTAAACTTGTATATTGTGTGACTATTGTCCATGCAATGACCATTGTATTTTTATGTATGTGTGGATAATTGCAACCATTTGGTCACATAACGAGTGTCTTCTTGTGGGCTTTCGTCTAATAAAATTATGCCAAATGTGGCCTTAGGTGTTAAAAAGTCTGACCATATGCTCTTTTTAGTGAAGTAAACTTGTATTTTCTGTGACTGTTGTCCATGCAATGTCCAATTTATTTTTATGTATGTGTGGCTGATTGCAACCATTTGGTCACAGAACGAGTGTCTTCTTGTGGGCTTTGGTCACATAAAATTATGTCAAATGTGGCATTAGTTGTTAAAAAGTGTGACCATATGCTCTTTTGAGTGAGGTAAACTTGTATTCTGGGTGAGTATTGTCCATGCAATGACCACTTTGTTTTTAAGTATGTGTGGCTTATTGCAACCATTTGGTCACACAACGAGTGTCTTCTTGAGGGCTTTGGTCGCATAAAATTATGCCAGATGTGGCCGTAGGTGTTAAAAATTCTGACCATATTCTCTTTTTAGTGAGGTAAACTTGTATTTACTATGACTATTGTCCATGCAATGTCCACTTTATTTTTATGTATGTGTGGCTGATTGCAACCATTTGGTAACACAACGAGTGTCTTCTTGAGTGCTTTGGTCGCATAAAGTTATGCCAGATGTGGCCTTAGGTGTCAAAAAGTGTAACCATATGCTCTTTAAGTGAGGTAAACTTGTATATTGTGTGACTATTGTCCATGCAATGACCATTGTATTTTTATGTATGTGTGGATAATTGCAACCAATTGTTCACATAACGAGTGTCTTCTTGTGGGCTTTGGTCTAATAAAATTATGCCAAATATGGCCGTAGGTGTTAAAAAGTCTGACCAAATGCTCTTTTTAGTGAAGTAAACTTGTATTTTCTGTGACTGTTGTCCATGCAATGTCCAATTTATTTTTATGTATGTGTCGCTGATTGCAACCATTTGGTCACAGAACGAGTGTCTTCTTGTGGGCTTTGGTCACATAAAATTATGTCACATGTGTCATTAGTTGTTAAAAAGTGTGACCATATGCTCTTTTGAGTGAGGTAAACTTGTATTCTGGGTGAGTATTGTCCATGCAATGACCACTTTATTTTTAAGTATTTGTGGCTTATTTCAACCATTTGGTCACACAACGAGTGTCTTCTCGTGGGCTTTGGTAACATACAATTATGCCAAATGTGGCCGTAGGTGTTAAAAAATCTGACCATATGCTCTTTTTAGTGAAGTAAACTTGTATTTTCTGTGACTATTGTCCATGCAATGTCCACTTTATTTTTATGTGTGTGTGGCTGATTGCAACCATTTGGTAACACAACGAGTGTCTTCTTGAGTGCTTTGGTCGCATAAAGTTATGCCAGATGTGGCCTTAGGTGTCAAAAAGTGTAACCATATGCTCTTTAAGTGAGGTAAACTTGTATATTGTGTGACTATTGTCCATGCAATGACCATTGTTATTTTATGTATGTGTGGATAATTGCAACCATTTGGTCACATAACGAGTGTCTTCTTGTGGGCTTTCGTCTAATAAAATTATGGCAAATGTGGCCGTAGGTGTTAAAAAGCCTGACCATATGCTCTTTTTAGTGAAGTAAACTTGTATTTTCTGTGACTGTTGTCAATGCAATGTCCAATTTATTTTTATGTATGTGTGGCTGATTGCAAGCATTTGGTCACAGAACGAGTGTCTTCTTTTGGGCTTTGGTCACATAAAATTATGTCAAATGTGGCATTAGTTGTTAAAAAGTGTGACCATATGCTCTTTTGAGTGAGGTAAACTTGTATTCTGGGTGAGTATTGTCCATGCAATGACCACATTATTTTTAAGTATGTGTGGCTTATTGCAACCATTTGGTCACACAACGAGTGTCTTCTTGAGGGCTTTGGTCGCATAAAATTATGCCAAATGTGGTCGTAGGTGTTAAAAAAGTCTGACCATATGCTCTTTTTAGTGAAGTAAACTTGTATTTTCTGTGACTATTGTCCATGCAATGTCCACTTTATTTTTATGTATGTGTGGCTGATTGCAACCATTTGGTAACACAAGGAGTGTCTTCTTGAGTGCTTTGGTCGCATAAAGTTATGCCAGATGTGGCCTTAGGTGTCAAAAAGTGTAACCATATGCTCTTTAAGTGAGGTAAACTTGTATATTGTGTGACTATTGTCCATGCAATGACCATTGTATTTTTATGTATGTGTGGATAATTGCAACCATTTAGTCACATAACGAGTGTCTTCTTGTGGGCTTTGGTCTAATAAAATTATGCCAAATGTGGCCGTAGGTGTTAAAAAGTCTGACCATATGCTCTTTTTGTTGAAGTAAACTTGTATTTTCTGTGACTGTTGTCCATGCAATGTCCACTTTATTTTTATGTATGTGTGGCTGATTGCAACCATTTGGTCACAGAACGAGTGTCTTCTTGTGGGCTTTGGTCACATAAAATTATGTCACATGTGGCATTACTTTTTAAAAAGTGTGACCATATGCTCTTTTCAGTGAGGTAAACTTGTATTCTGGGTGAGTATTGTCCATGCAATGACCACTTTATTTTTAAGTATGTGTGGCTTATTGCAACCATTTGGTCACACAACGAGTGTCTTCTCGTGGGCTTTGGTAACATACAATTATGCCAAATGTGGCCGTAGGTGTTAAAAAGTCTGACCATATGCTCTTTTTAGTGAAGTACACTTGTATTTTCTGTGACTATTGTCCATGCAATGTCCACTTTATTTTTATGTATGTGTGGCTGATTGCAACCATTTGGTAACACAACGAGTGTCTTCTTGAGTGCTTTGGTCGCATAAAGTTATGCCAGATGTGGCCTTAGGTGTCAAAAAGTGTAACCATATGCTCTTTAAGTGAGGTAAACTTGTATATTGTGTGACTATTGTCCATGCTATGACCATTGTATTTTTATGTATGTGTCGATAATTGCAACCATTTGGTCACATAACGAGTGTCTTCTTGTGGGCTTTGGTCTAATAAAATTATGCCAAATGTGGCCGTAGGTGTTAAAAAGTCTGACCATATGCTCTTTTTAGTGAAGTAAACTTGTAATTTCTGTGACTATTGTCCATGCAATGTCCACTTTATTTTTATGTATGTGTGGCTGATTGCAACCATTTGGTCACAGAACGAGTGTCTTCTTGTGGGCTTTGGTCACATAAAATTATGTCACATGTGGCATTAGTTGTTAAAAAGTGTGACCATATGCTCTTTTGAGTGAGGTAAACTTGTATTCTGGGTGAGTATTGTCCATGCAATGACCACTTTATTTTTAAGTATGTGTGGCTTATTGCAACCATTTGGTCACACAACGAGTGTCTTCTTGAGGGCTTTGGTCGCATAAAATTATGCCAGATGTGGTCTTAGGTGTTAAAAAGTGTTACCATATGCTCTTTTAAGTGAGGTAAACTTTTATTTTGTGTGACTATTGTCCACGCATGTCCACTTTATTTTTATGTATGTGTGGCTGATTGCAACCATTTGGTAACACAACGAGTGTCTTCTTGAGTGATTTGGTCGCATAAAGTTATGCCAGATCTGGCCTTAGGTGTCAAAAAGTGTAACCATATGCTCTTTAAGTGAGGTAAACTTGTATATTGTGTGACTATTGTCCATGCAATGACCATTGTATTTTTATGTATGTGTGGATAATTGCAACCATTTGGTCACATAACGAGTGTCTTCTTGTGGGCTTTGGTCTAATAAAATTATGCCAAATGTGGCCGTAGGTGTTTAAAAGTCTGACCATATGCTCTTTTTATTGAAGTAAACTTGTATTTTCTGTGACTGTTGTCCATGCAATGTCCACTTTAGTTTTATGTATGTGTGGCTGATTGCAACCATTTGGTCACAGAACAAGTGTCTTCTTGTGGGCTTTGGTCACATAAAATTATGTCACATGTGGCATTACTTTTTAAAAAGTGTGACCATATGCTCTTTTGAGTGAGGTAAACTTGTATTCTAGGTGAGTATTGTCCATGCAATGACCACTTTATTTTTAAGTATGTGTGGCTTATTGCAACCATTTGGTCACACAACGAGTGTCTTCTCGTGGGCTTTGGTAACATACAATTATGCCAAATGTGGTCGTAGGTGTTAAAAAGTCTGACCATATGCTCTTTTTAGTGAAGTAAACTTGTATTTTCTGTGACTATTGTCCATGCAATGTCCACTTTATTTCTATGTATGTGTGGCTGATTCCAACCATTTTGTAACACAACGAGTGTCTTCTTGAGTGCTTTGGTCGCATAAAGTTATGCCAGATGTGGCCTTAGGTGTCAAAAAGTGTAACCATATGCTCTTTAAGTGAGGTAAACTTGTATATTGTGTGACTATTGTCCATGCAATGACCATTGTATTTTTATGTATGTGTGGATAATTGCAACCATTTGGTCACATAACGAGTGTCTTCTTGTGGGCTTTGGTCTAATAAAATTATGCCAAATGTGGCCGTAGGTGTAAAAAAGTCTGACCATATGCTCTTTTTAGTGAAGTAAACTTGTATTTTCTGTGACTGTTGTCCATGCAATGTCCAATTTATTTTTATGTATGTGTGGTTGATTGCAACCATTTGGTCACAGAACGAGTGTCTTCTTGTGGGCTTTGGTCACATAAAATTATGTCAAATGTGGCATTAGTTGTTAAAAAGTGTGACCATATGCTCTTTTGAGTGAGGTAAACTTGTATTCTGGGTGAGTATTGTCCATGCAATGACCACTTTATTTTTAAGTATGTGTGGCTTATTGCAACCATTTGGTCACACAACGAGTGTCTTCTTGAGGTCTTTGGTCGCATAAAATTATGCCAGATGTGGCCTTAGGTGTTAAAAAGTGTAACCATATGCTCTTTTAAGTGAGGTAAACTTTTATTTTGGGTGACTATTGTCCACGCATGTCCACTTTATTTTTATGTATGTGTGGCTGATTGCAACCATTTGGTCACATAACGAGTGTCTTCTTGAGTGCTTTGGTCGCATAAAGTTATGCCAGATGTGGCCTTAGGTGTCAAAAAGTGTAACCATATGCTCTTTAAGTGAGGTAAACTTGGATATTGTGTGACTATTGTCCATGCAATGACCATTGTATTTTTATGTATGTGTGGATAATTGCAACCATTTGGTCACATAATGAGTGTCTTCTTGTGGGCTTTGGTCTAATAAAATTATGCCAAATGTGGCCGTAGGTGTTAAAAAGTCTTACCATATGCTCTTTTTAGTGAAGTAAACTTGTATTTTCTGTGACTGTTGTCCATGCAATGTCCAATTTATTTTTATGTATGTGTGGCTGATTGCAACCATTTGGTCACAGAACGAGTGTCTTCTTGTGGGCTTTGGTCACATAAAATTATGTCAAATGTGGCATTAGTTATTAAAAAGTGTGACCATATACTCTTTTGAGTGAGGTAAACTTGTATTCTCGGTGAGTATTGTCCATGCAATGACCACTTTATTTTTAAGTATGAGTGGCTTATTGCAACCATTTGGTCACACAACGAGTGTCTTTTTGAGGGCTTTGGTCGCATAAAATTATGCCAGATGTGGCCTTAGGTGTTAAAAAGTGTAACCATATGCTCTTTTAAGTGAGGTAAACTTTTATTTTGTGTGACTATTGTCCACGCATGTCCACTTTATTTTTATGTATGTGTGGCTGATTGCAACCATTTGGTAACACAACGAGTGTCTTCTTGAGTGCCTTGGTTGCATAAAGTTATGCCAGATGTGGCCTTAGGTGTCAAAAAGTGTAACCATATGCTCTTTAAGTGAGGTAAACTTGTATATTGTGTGACTATTGTCCATGCAATGACCATTGTATTTTTATGTATGTGTGGATAATTGCAACCATTTGGTCACATAACAAGTGTCTTCTTGTGGGCTTTGGTCTAATAAAATTATTCCAAATGTGGCCGTAGGTGTTAAAAAGTCTGACCATATGCTCTTTTTAGTGAAGTAAACTTGTATTTTCTGTGACTGTTGTCCATGCAATGTCCAATTTATTTTTATGTATGTGTGGCTGATTGCAACCATTTGGTCACAGAACGAGTGTCTTCTTGTGGGCTTTGGTCACATAAAATTATGTCAAATGTGGCATTAGTTGTTAAAAAGTGTGACCATATGCTCTTTTGAGTGAGGTAAACTTGTATTCTGGGTGAGTATTGTCCATGCAATGACCACTTTGTTTTTAAGTATGTGTGGCTTATTGCAACCATTTGGTCACACAACGAGTGTCTTCTTGAGGGCTTTGGTCGCATAAAATTATGCCAGATGTGGCCGTAGGTGTTAAAAATTCTGACCATATTCTCTTTTTAGTGAGGTAAACTTGTATTTACTATGACTATTGTCCATGCAATGTCCACTTTATTTTTATGTATGTGTGGCTGATTGCAACCATTTGGTAACACAACGAGTGTCTTCCTGAGTGCTTTGGTCGCATAAAGTTATGCCAGATGTGGCCTTAGGTGTCAAAAAGTGTAACCATATGCTCTTTAAGTGAGGTAAACTTGTATACTGTGTGACTATTGTCCATGCAATGACCATTGTATTTTTATGTATGTGTGGATAATTGCAACCATTTGGTCACATAACGAGTGTCTTCTTGTGGGCTTTGGTCTAATAAAATTATGCCAAATGTGGCCGTAGGTGTTAAAAAGTCTGACCACATGCTCTTTTTAGTGAAGTAAAATTGTATTTTCTGTGACTGTTGTCCATGCCATGTCCACTTTATTTTTAGGTATGTGTGGCTGATTGCAACCATTTGGTCACAGAACGAGTGTCTTCTTGTGGGCTTTGGTCACATAAAATTATGTCACATGTGGCATTAGTTGTTAAAAAGTGTGACCATATGCTCTTTTAAGTAAGGTAAACTGGTATTCTGGGTGACTATTGTCCATGCAATGACCACTTTATTTTTATGTATGTGTGGCTTATTGCAAGCATTTGGTCACACAACGAGTGTCTTCTTGGGGGCTTTGGTCGCATAAAATTATGCCAGATGTGGCCTTAGGTGTTAAAAAGTGTAACCATATGCTCTTTTAAGTGAGGTAAACTTGTATTTTGTGTGACTATTGTCCACGCATGTCCACTTTATTTTTATGTATGTGTGGCTGATTGCAACCATTTGGTAACACAACGAGTGTCTTCTTGAGTGCTTTGGTCGCATAAAGTTATGCCAGATGTGGCCTTAGGAGTCAAAAAGTGCATCCATATGCTCTTTAAGTGAGGTAAACTTGTATACTGTGTGACTATTGTCCATGCAATGACCATTGTATTTTTATGTATGTGTGGATAATTGCAACCATTTGGTCACATAACGAGTGTCTTCTTGTGGGCTTTGGTCTAATAAAATTATGCCAAATGTGGCCGTAGGTGTTAAAAAGTCTTACCATATGCTCTTTTTAGTGAAGTAAACTTGTATTTTCTGTGACTGTTGTCCATGCAATGTCCAATTTATTTTCATGTATGTGTGGCTGATTGCAACCATTTGGTCACAGAACGAGTGTCTTCTTGTGGGCTTAGGTCACATAAAATTATGTCAAATGTGGCATTAGTTATTAAAAAGTGTGACCATATACTCTTTTGAGTGAGGTAAACTTGTATTCTGGGTGAGTATTGTCCATGCAACGACGACTTTATTTTTAAGTATGAGTGGCTTATTGCAACCATTTGGTCACACAACGAGTGTCTTTTTGAGGGCTTTGGTCGCATAAAATTATGCCAGATGTGGCCTTAGGTGTTAAAAAGTGTAACCATATGCTCTTTTAAGTGAGGTAAACTTTTATTTTGTGTGACTATTGTCCACGCATGTCCACTTTATTTTTATGTATGTGTCGCTGATTGCAACCATTTGGTAACACAACGAGTGTCTTCTTGAGTGCTTTGGTTGCATAAAGTTATGCCAGATGTGGCCTTAGGTGTCAAAAAGTGTAACCATATGCTCTTTAAGTGAGGTAAACTTGTATATTGTGTGACTATTGTCCATGCAATGACCATTGTATTTTTATGTATGTGTGGATAATTGCAACCATTTGGTCACATAACAAGTGTCTTCTTGTGGGCTTTGGTCTAATAAAATTATTCCAAATGTGGCCGTAGGTGTTAAAAAGTCTGACCATATGCTCTTTTTAGTGAAGTAAACTTGTATTTTCTGTGACTGTTGTCCATGCAATGTCCAATTTATTTTTATGTATGTGTGGCTGATTGCAACCATTTGGTCACAGAACGAGTGTCTTCTTGTGGGCTTTGGTCACATAAATTTATGTCAAATGTGGCATTAGTTATTAAAAAGTGTGACTATATACTCTTTTGAGTGAGGTAAACTTGTATTCTGGGTGAGTATTGTCCATGCAATGACCACTTTATTTTTAAGTATGTGTGGCTTATTGCAACCATTTGGTCACACAACGAGTGTCTTCTTGAGGGCTTTGGTCGCATAAAATTATGTCAGATGTGGCCTTAGGTGTTAAAAAGTGTAACCATATGCTCTTTTTAGTGAGGTAAACTTGTATTTTGTGTGACTATTGTCCACGCATGTCCACTTTATTTTTATGTATGTGTGGCTGATTGCAACCATTTGGTAACACAACGAGTGTCTTCTTGAGTGCTTTGGTCGCATAAAGTTATGCCAGATGTGGCCTTAGGTGTCAAAAAGTGTAACCATATGCTCTTTAAGTGAGGTAAACTTGTATACTGTGTGACTATTGTCCATGCAATGACCATTGTATTTTTATGTATGTGTGGATAATTGCAACCATTTGGTCACATAACGAGTGTCTTCTTGTGGGCTTTGGTCTAATAAAATTATGCCAAATGTGGCCGTAGGTGTTAAAAAGTCTGACCATATGCTCTTTTTAGTGAAGTAAACTTGTATTTTCTGTGACTGTTGTCCATGCAATGTCCACTTTATTTTTATGTATGTGTGGCTGATTGCAACCATTTGGTCACAGAACGAGTGTCTTCTTGTGGGCTTTGGTCACATAAAATTATGTCACATGTGGCATTAGTTGTTAAAAAGTGTGACCATATGCTCTTTTGAGTGAGGTAGACTTGTATTCTGGGTGAGTATTGTGCATGCAATGACCACTTTATTTTTAAGTATGTGTGGCTTATTGCAACCATTTGGTCACACAACGAGTGTCTTCTTGTGGGCTTTGGTAATATTAAATTATGCCAAATGTGGTCGTAGGTGTTAAAAAGTCTGACCATATGCTCTTTTTAGTGAAGTAAACTTGTATTTTCTGTGACTATTGTCCATGCAATGTCCACTTTATTTTTATGTATGTGTGGCTGATTGCAACCATTTGGTCACAGAACGAGTGTCTTCTTGTGGGCTTTGGTCACATAAAATTATGTCAAATATGGCATTAGTTGTTAAAAAGTGTGACCATATGCTCTTTTAAGTAAGGTAAACTTGTATTCTGGGTGACTATTGTCCATGCATTGACCACTTTATTTTTATATATGTCTGGCTTATTGCAAGCATTTGGTCACACAACGAGTGTCTTCTTGTGGGCTTTGGTAATATAAAATTATGCCAAATGTGGCCGTAGGTGTTAAAAAGTCTGACCATATGCTCTTTTTAGTGAAGTAAACTTGTATTTTCTGTGACTATTGTCCATGCAATGTCCACTTTATTTTTATGTATGTGTGGCTGATTGCAACCATTTGGTAACACAACGAGTGTCTTCTTGAGTGCTTTGGTCGCATAAAGTTATGCCAGATGTGGCCTTAGGTGTCAAAAAGTGTAACCATATGCTCTTTAAGTGAGGTAAACTTGTATATTGTGTGACTATTGTCCATGCAATGACCATTGTATTTTTATGTATGTGTGGATAATTGCAACCATTTGGTCACATAACGAGTGTCTTCTTGTGGGCTTTGGTCTAATAAAATTATGCCAAATGTGGCCGTAGGTGTTAAAAAGTCTGACCATATGCTCTTTTTAGTGAAGTAAACTTGTATTTTCTGTGACTGTTGTCCATGCAATGTCCACTTTATTTTTATGTATGTGTGGCTGATTGCAACCATTTGGTCACAGAACGAGTGTCTTCTTGTGGGCTTTGGTCACATAAAATTATGTCAAATGTGGCATTAGTTGTTAAAAAGTGTGACCATATGCTCTTTTGAGTGAGGTAAACTTGTATTCTGGGTGAGTATTGTCCATGCAATGACCACTTTATTTTTAAGTATGTGTGGCTTATTGCAACCATTTGGTCACACAACGAGTGTCTTCTTGAGGGCTTTGGTCGCATAAAATTATGCCAGATGTGGCCTTAGGTGTTAAAAAGGGTAACCATATGCTCTTTTAAGTGAGGTAAACTTTTATTTTGTGTGACTATTGTCCACGCATGTCCACTTTATTTTTATATATGTGTGGCTGATTTTAACCATTTGGTAACACAACGAGTGTCTTCTTGAGTGCTTAGTTCGCATAAAGTTATGTCAGATGTGGCCTTAGGTGTCAAAAAGTGTAACCATATGCTCTTTAATTGAGGTAAACTTGTATATTGTGTGACTATTGTCCATGCAATGACCATTGTATTTTTATGTATGTGTGGATAATTGCAACCATTTAGTCACATAACGAGTGTCTTCTTGTGGGCTTTGGTCTAATAAAATTATGCCAAATGTGGCCGTAGATGTTAAAAAGTCTGACCATATGCTCTTTTTAGTTAAGTAAACTTGTATTTTCTGTGACTATTGTCCATGCAATGTCCACTTTATTTTTATGTATATATGTGGCTGATTTCAACCATTTGGTAACACAACGAGTGTCTTCTTGAGTGCTTTGGTCGCATAAAGTTACGCCAGATGTGGCCTTAGGTGTCAAAAAGTGTAACCATATGCTCTTTAAGTGAGGTAAACTTGTATACTGTGTGACTATTGTCCATGCAATGACCATTGTATTTTTATGTATGTGTGGATAATTGCAACCATTTGGTCACATAACGAGTGTCTTCTTGTGGGCTTTGGTCTAATAAAATTATGCCAAATGTGGCCGTAGGTGTTAAAAAGTCTGACCATATGCTCTTTTTAGTGAAGTAAACTTGTATTTTCTTTGACTGTTGTCCATGCGATGTCCACTTTATTTTTATGTATGTGTGGCTGATTGCACCCATTTGGTCACAGAACGAGTGTCTTCTTGTGGGCTTTGGTCACATAAAATTATGTCAAATATGGCATTAGTTGTTAAAAAGTGTGACCATATGCTCTTTTAAGTAAGGTAAACTTGTATTCTGGGTGACTATTGTCCATGCAATGACCACTTTATTTTTATATATGTCTGGCTTATTGCAACCATTTGGTCACACAACGAGTGTCTTCTTGAGGGCTTTGGTCGCATAAAATTATGCCAGATGTGGCCTTAGGTGTTAAAAAGTGTAACCATATGCTCTTTTAAGTGAGGTAAACTTTTATTTTGTGTGACTATTGTCCACGCATGTCCACTTTATTTTTATGTATGTGTGGCTGATTTTAACCATTTGGTAACACAACGAGTGTCTTCTTGAGTGCTTAGTTCGCATAAAGTTATGCCAGATGTGGCCTTAGGTGTCAAAAAGTGTAACCATATGCTCTTTAAGTGAGGTAAACTTGTATATTGTGTGACTATTGTCCATGCAATGACCATTGTATTTTTATGTATGTGTGGATAATTGCAACCATTTGGTCACATAACGAGTGTCTTCTTGTGGGCTTTGGTCTAATAAAATTATGCCAAATGTGGCCGTAGGTGTTAAAAAGTCTGACCATATGTTCTTTTTAGTGAAGTAAACTTGTATTTTCTGTGACTGTTGTCCATGCAATGTCCACTTTATTTTTATGTATGTGTGGCTGATTGCAACCATTTGGTCACAGAACGAGTGTCTTCTTGTGGGCTTTGGTCACATAAAATTATGTCAAATGTGGCATTAGTTGTTAAAAAGTGTGACCATATGCTCTTTTGAGTGAGGTAAACTTGTATTCTGGGTGAGTATTGTCCATGCAATGACCACTTTATTTTTAAGTATGTGTGGCTTATTGCAACCATTTGGTCACACAACGAGTGTATTCTTGAGGGCTTTGGTCGCATAAAATTATGCCAGATGTGGCCTTAGGTGTTAAAAAGTGTAACCATATGCTCTTTTAAGTGAGGTAAACTTTTATTTTGTGTGACTATTGTCCACGCATGTCCACTTTATTTTTATGTATGTGTGGCTGATTTTAACCATTTGGTAACACAACGAGTGTCTTCTTGAGTGCTTAGTTCGCATAAAGTTATGCCAGATGTGGCCTTAGGTGTCAAAAAGTGTAACCATATGCTCTTTAAGTGAGGTAAACTTGTATATTGTGTGACTATTGTCCATGCAATGACCATTGTATTTTTATGTATGTGTGGATAATTGCAACCATTTGGTCATAGAACGAGTGTCTTCTTGTGGGCTTTGGTAATATAAAATTATGCCAAATGTGGCCGTAGGTGTTAAAAAGTCTGACCATATGCTCTTTTTAGTGAAGTAAACATGTATTTTCTGTGACTATTGTCCATGCAATGTCCACTTTATTTTTATGTATGTGTGGCTGATTGCAACCATTTGGTCACAGAACGAGTGTCTTCTTGTGGGCTTTGGTCACATAAAATTATGTCAAATATGGCATTAGTTGTTAAAAAGTGTGACCATATGCTCTTTTAAGTAAGGTAAACTTGTATTCTGGGTGACTATTGTCCATGCAATGACCACTTTATTTTTATATATGTCTGGCTTATTGCAAGCATTTGGTCACACAGCGAGTGTCTTCTTGTGGGCTTTGGTAATATAAAATTATGCCAAATGTGGCCGTAGGTGTTAAAAAGTCTGACCATATGCTCTTTTTAGTTAAGTAAACTTGTATTTTCTGTGACTATTGTCCATGCAATGTCCACTTTATTTTTATGTATGTGTGGCTGATTTCAACCATTTGGTAACACAACGAATGTCTTCTTGAGTGCTTTGGTCGCATAAAGTTACGCCAGATGTGGACTTAGGTGTCAAAAAGTGTAACCATATGCTCTTTAAGTGAGGTAAACTTGTATACTGTGTGACTATTGTCCATGCAATGACCATTGTATTTTTATGTATGTGTGGATAATTGCAACCATTTGGTCACATAACGAGTGTCTTCTTGTGGGCTTTGGTCTAATAAAATTATGCCAAATGTGGCCGTAGGTGTTAAAAAGTCTGACCATATGCTCTTTTTAGTGAAGTAAACTTGTATTTTCTGTGACTGTTGTCCATGCAATGTCCACTTTATTTTTATGTATGTGTGGCTGATTGCAGCCATTTGGTCACAGAACGAGTGTCTTCTTGTGGGCTTTGGTCACATAAAATTATGTCAAATGTGGCATTAGTTGTTAAAAAGTGTGACCATATGCTCTTTTGAGTGAGGTAAACTTGTATTCTGGGTGAGTATTGTCCATGCAATGACCACTTTATTTTTAAGTATGTGTGGCTTATTGCAACCATTTGGTCACACAACGAGTGTCTTCTTGAGGGCTTTGGTCGCATAAAATTATGCCAGATGTGGCCTTAGGTGTTAAAAAGGGTAACCATATGCTCTTTTAAGTGAGGTAAACTTTTATTTTGTGTGACTATTGTCCACGCATGTCCACTTTATTTTTATGTATGTGTGGCTGATTTTAACCATTTGGTAACACAACGAGTGTCTTCTTGAGTGCTTAGTTCGCATAAAGTTATGTCAGATGTGGCCTTAGGTGTCAAAAAGTGTAACCATATGCTCTTTAAGTGAGGTAAACTTGTATATTGTGTGACTATTGTCCATGCTATGACCATTGTATTTTTATGTATGTGTCGATAATTGCAACCATTTGGTCACATAACGAGTGTCTTCTTGTGGGCTTTGGTCTAATAAAATTATGCCAAATGTGGCCGTAGGTGTTAAAAAGTCTGACCATATGCTCTTTTTAGTGAAGTAAACTTGTATTTTCTGTGACTGTTGTCCATGCAATGTCCACTTTATTTTTAGGTATGTGTGGCTGATTGCAACCATTTGGTCACAGAACGAGTGTCTTCTTGTCGGCTTTGGTCACATAAAATTATGTCACATGTGGCATTACTTGTTAAAAAGTGTGACCATATGCTCTTTTAAGTAAGGTAAACTTGTATTCTGGGTGACTATTGTCCATGCAATGACCACTTTATTTTTAAGTATGTGTGGCTTATTGCAAGCATTTGGTCACACAACGAGTGTCTTCTTGTGGGCTTTGGTAATATAAAATTATGCCAAATGTGGCCGTAGGTGTTAAAAAGTCTGACCATATGCTCTTTTTAGTGAAGTAAACATGTATTTTCTGTGACTATTGTCCATGCAATGTCCACTTTATTTTTATGTATGTGTGGCTGATTGCAACCATTTGGTCACAGAACGAGTGTCTTCTTGTGGGCTTTGGTCACATAAAATTATGTCAAATGTGGCATTAGTTGTTAAAAAGTGTGACCATATGCTCTTTTAAGTAAGGTAAACTTGTATTCTGGGTGACTATTGTCCATGCAATGACCACTTTATTTTTATATATGTGTGGCTTATTGCAAGCATTTGGTCACACAACGAGTGTCTTCTTGTGGGCTTTGGTAATATAAAATTATGCCAAATGTGGCCGTAGGTGTTAAAAAGTCTGACCATATGCTCTTTTTAGTTAAGTAAACTTGTATTTTCTGTGACTATTGTCCATGCAATGTCCACTTTATTTTTATGTATGTGTGGCTGATTTCAACCATTTGGTAACACAACGAGTGTCTTCTTGAGTGCTTTGGTCGCATAAAGTTATGCCAGATGTGGCCTTAGGTGTCCAAAAGTGTAACCATATGCTCTTTTAAGTGAGGTAAACTTTTATTTTGTGTGACTATTGTCCACGCAATGTCCACTTTATTTTTATGTATGTGTGGCGGATTGCAACCATTTGGTCACATAACGAGTGTCTTCTTGTGGGCTTTGTTCTAATAAAATTATGCCAATTGTGGCAGTAGGTGTTAAAAAGTGTGACTATATGCTCTTTTAAGTGAAGAAAACTTGTATTCTGGGTGACTATTGTCCATGGAATGACCACTTTATTTTTAAGTATGTGTGGCTTATTGCAACCATTTGGTCACACAACGAGTGACTTCTTGTGGGATTTGGTAACATAAAATTATGTCAAATGTGGCCGTAGGTGTTAAAAAGTGTGACCAATGCTCTTTTTAGTGAAGTAAACTTGTATTTTCTGTGACTATTGTCCATGCAATGTCCACTTTATTTTTATGTATGTGTGGCTGATTGCAACCATTTGGTCACTAAACAAGTGTCTTCTTGTGGGCTTTGGTCACATAAAATTATGTCAAATGTGGCGTTAGTTTTTAAAAAGTGTGACCATATGCTCTTTTAAGTAAGGTAAACTTGTATTCTGGGTGACTATTGTCCATCCAATGACCACTTTATTTTTATGTATGTGTGGCTTATTGCAAGCATTTGATCACACAACGAGTGTCTTCTTGTGGGCTTTGGTAATATAAAAGTATGCCAAATGTGGCCGTAGGTGTTAAAAAGTCTGACCATATGCTCTTTTTAATGAAGTAAACTTGTATTTTCTGTGACTATTGTCGATGCAATGTCCACTTTATTTTTATGTATGTGTAGCTGATTGCAACCATTTGGTCACACAACGAGTGTCTTCTTGAGGGCTTTGGCGCATAAAGTTATGCCAGATGTGGCCATAGGTGTCAAAAAGTGTAACCATATGCTCTTTAAGTGAAGTAAACTTGTATATTGTGTGACTATTGTCCATGAAATGACCATTGTATTTTTATGTATGTGTGGATAATTGCAACCATTTGGTCACATAACGAGTGTCTTCTTGTGGGCTTTGGTCTAATAAAATAATGCCAAATGTGGCCGTAGGTGTTAAAAAGTCTGACCATATGCTATTTTTAGTGAACTAAACTTGTATTCTCTGTGACTATTGTCCATTCAATGTCCACTTTATTTTTATGTATGTGTGGCTGATTGCAACCATTTGATCACAGAACGAGTGTCTTCTTGTGGGCTTTGGTCACATATAATTATGTCAAATGTGGCATTAGTTTTTAAAAAATGTGACCATATGCTCTTTTAAGGGAGGTAAACTTGTATTCTGGGTGACTATTGTCCATGCAATGACCTCTTTATTTTTAAGTATGTGTGGCTTATTGCAAACATTTGGTCACACAATGAGTGTTTTCTTGTGGGCTTTGGTAACATAAAAAAATGCCAAATGTGGTCGTAGGTGTTAAAAAGTCTGACCATATGCTCTTTATAGTGAAGTAAACTTGTATTTTCTGTGACTATTGTCCATGCAATGTCCCCTTTATTTTTATGTATGTGTGGCTGATTGCAACCATTTGGTCACATAACGAGTGTCTTCATGATGGCTTTGGTCGCTTAAAATTATGCCAGATGTGGCCTTAGATGTCAAAAAGTGTAACCATATGCTCTTTTAAGTGACGTAAACTTTTATTTTGTGTGACTATTATCCACGCAATGTCCACTTTGTTTTTATGTATGTGTGGCTGATTGCAACCAATTGGTCACATAACGAGTGTCTTCTTGTGGGCTTTGGTTTAATAAAATTATGCCAATTGTGGCCGTAGGTGTTAAAAAGTGTGACCATATGCTCTTTTAAGTGAAGTAAACTTTTATTTTGTGTGACTATTGTCCATGCAATGTCCACTTTATTTTTATGTATGTGTGTCTGATGGCAACCATTTGGTCACAGAACGAGTGTCTTCTTGTGGGCTTTGGTAACATAAAATTATGCCAAATGTGGCCGTAGGTGTTAAAAAGTCTGACCATATGCTCTTTTTAGTGAAGTAAACTTGTATTTTCTGTGACTGTTGTCCATGCAATGTCCTCTTTATTTTTATGTATGTGTGGCTGATTGCAACCATTTGGTCACAGAACAAGTGTCTTCTTGTGGGCTTTGGTCGCATAAAATTATGTCAAATGTGGCATTAGTTGTTAAAAAGTGTGACCATATGCTCTTTAAAGTTAGGTAAACTTGTATTCTGGGTGACTATTGTCCATGCAATGGCCACTTTATTTTTATGTATGTGTGTCTGATGGCAACCATTTGGTCACAGAACGAGTGTCTTCTTGTGGGCTTTGGTCACATAAAATTACGTCAAATGTGGCATTAGTTGTTAAAAAGTGTGACCATATGCTCTTTTAAGTGAGGTAAACTTGTATTC
Organism: Centrapalus pauciflorus; assembly: GCA_020465985.1. Lineage (NCBI taxonomy): Eukaryota > Viridiplantae > Streptophyta > Magnoliopsida > Asterales > Asteraceae > Centrapalus > Centrapalus pauciflorus. The sequence goes on from JAANYP010000514.1 coordinate 133,973, forward strand.
TGGGTGACTATCGTCCAAGCAATGACCACTTTATTTTTAAGTATGTGTGGCTTATTGCAACCATTTGGTCACACAACGAGTGTCTTCTTGTGGGCTTTGGTAACATAAAATTATGCCAAATGTGGCCGTAGGTGTTAAAAAGTCTGACCATATGCTCTTTTTAGTGAAGTAAACTTGTTTTCTGTGACTGTTGTCCATGCAATGTCCTCTTTATTTTTATGTATGTGTGGCTGATTGCAACCATTTGGTCACAGAACAAGTGTCTTCTTGTGGGCTTTGGTCACATAAAATTATGTCAAATGTGGCATTAGATGTTAAAAAGTGTGACCATATGCTCTTTAAAGTTAGGTAAACTTGTATTCTGGGTGACTACTATCCATGCAATGACCACTTTATTTTTATGTATGTGTGGCTTATTGCAAGCGTTTGGTCACACAACGATTGTCTTCTTGTGGCCATTGGTAATATAAAATTATGCCAAATGTGGCCGTAGGTGTTAAAAAGTCTGACCATATGCTCTTTATAGTGAAGTAAAGTTGTATTTTCTGTGACTATTGTCCATGCAATGTCCCCTTTATTTTTATGTATGTGTGGCTGATTGCAACCATTTGGTCACACAACGAGTGTCTTCTTGAGGGCTTTGGTCGCATAAAATTATGCCAAATGTGGCATTAGGTGTTAAAAAGTGTAACCATATGCTCATTTAAGTGATGTAAACATGTATTTTGTGTGACTATTTTCCATGCAATGACCACTTTATTTTTATAAATGTGCGGCTGATTGCATCCATTAGGTCACACAACGAGTGTCTTCTTGTGGGCTGTGGACACATAAAATTACGCCAAATGTGACTATTGTCCATGCAATGACCATTGTATTTTTATGTATGTGTGAATGATTGCAACCATTTGGTCACATAACGAGTGTCTTCTTGTGGACTTTGGTTTACTAAAATTATGCCAACTGTGGCCGTAGGTGTTAAAAAGTCTGACCATATGCTCTTTTTAGTGAGGTAAACTTGTATTTTCTATGACTATTGTCCATGCAATGTCCACTTTATTTTTATGTGTGTGTGCCTGATTAATACCATTTGGTCACAGAACGAGTGTCTTCTTGTGGGCTTTGGTCACATAAAATTATGTCAAATGTGGCATTAGTTATTAAAAAGTGTGACTATATGCTCTTATAAGTTAGGTAAACTTGTATTCTGGGTGAGTATTTTCCATGCAATGACCATTTTATTTTTCAGTATGTGTGGCTTATTGCACCAGTTGGTCCCACAACGAGTGTCCTCTCGTGGGCTTTGGTAACATAAAATTATGCCAAATGTGGTCGTAGGTGTTAAAAGTCTGACCATATGCTCTTTCTAGTGAAGTAAACTTGTATTTTCTGTGACTATTGTCCATGCAATGTCCACTTTATTTTTATTTATGTGTGGCTGATTGCAACCATTTGGTCACATAATGAGTGTCTTCTTGTGGACTTTGGTTTACTAAAATTATGCCAAATGTGGCCGTAGGTGTTAAAAAGTCTGACCATATGCTCTTTTTAGTGAAGTAAACTTGTATTTTCTGTGACTATTGTCCATACAATGTCCACTTTAATTTTATGTGTGTGTGGCTGATTGAAACCATTTGGTCACAGAACAAGTGTTTTCATGTGGGCTTTGGTCACATAAAATTATGTCAAATGTGGCATTAGTTATTAAAAAGTGTGACCATATGCTCTTTAAAGTGAGGTAAACTAGTATTCTGGGTGAGTATTGTCCATGCAATGACCACTTTATTTTTAAGTATGTGTGGCTTATTGCAACGAGTTGGCCACACAACGAGTGTCCTCTCGTGGGCTTTGGTAACATAAAATTATGCCAAATGTGGCCGTAGGTGTTAAAAAGTCTGACCATATGCTCTTTTTAGTGAAGTAAACTTGTATTTTCTGTGACTATTGTCCATGCAATGTCCACTTTATTTTTATGTATGTGTGGCTGATTGCAACCATTTGGTCACAGAACAAGTGTCTTCTTGTGGGCTTTGGTCACATAAAATTATGTCAAATGTGGCGTTAGTTGTTAAAAAGTGTGACCATATGCTCTTTTATGTAAGGTAAACTTGTATTCTGGGTGACTATTGTCCATGCAATGACCACTTTATTTTTATGTATGTGTGGCTTATTGCAAGCATTTGGTCACACAGCGAGTGTCTTCTTGTGGGCTTTGGTAATATAAAAGTATGCCAAATGTGGCCGTAGGTGTTAAAAAGTCTAACCATATGCTCTTTTTAATGAAGTAAACTTGTATTTTCTGTGACTATTGTCCATGCAATGTCCACTTTATTTTTATGTATGTGTAGCTGATTGCAACCATTTGGTCACACAACGAGGGTCTTCTTGAGGGCTTTGGTCGCATAAAGTTATGCCAGATGTGGCCTTAGGTGTTAAAAAGTGTAACCATATGCTCTTTTATGTAAGGTAAACTTGTATTCTGGGTGACTATTGTCCATGCAATGACCACTTTATTTTTATGTATGTGTGGCTTATTGCAAGCATTTGGTCACACAGCGAGTGTCTTCTTGTGGGCTTTGGTAATATAAAAGTATGCCAAATGTGGCCGTAGGTGTTAAAAAGTCTAACCATATGCTCTTTTTAATGAAGTAAACTTGTATTTTCTGTGACTATTGTCCATGCAATTCTCCACTTTATTTTTATGTATGGTAGTGATTGCAACATTTGGTCAACAACGAGGGTCTTCTTGAGGGTTTGGTCGCATAAAATTATGCCAGATGTGCCTTAGGTCGTCAAAGTGTAACCTATGTTCTTTAAGTGAGTAAACTTGGTATTGTGTGCTATTTCCTGAATGACCATTGTATTTTTATGTATGTGTGGATATTGCAACCGTTTGGTCATAACGAGTGTCTTCTTGTGGGCTTTGGCTCTAATAAAATTATGCCAATGGGCCGTAGGTGTTAAAAAGTCTAACCATATGCTCTTTTTAATGAAGTAAACTTGTATTTTCTGTGACTATTGTCCATGCAATGTCCACTTTATTTTTATGTATGTGTGGCTGATTGCAACCATTTGGTCACACAACGAGGGTCTTCTTGAGGGCTTTGGTCACATAAAAGTTATGTCAGGTTGGCCTTAGTTGGTTAAAAAGGGTGACCATATGCTCTTTTGAGTGAGGTAAACTTGTATTCTGGGTGAGTATTGTCCATGCAATGACCACTTTATTTTTATGTATGTGTGGCTTATTGCAAGCATTTGGTCACACAACGAGTGTCTTCTTGTGGGCTTTGGTAATATAAAATATGCCAAATGTGGCCGTAGGTGTTAAAAAGTCTGACCATATGCTCTTTTTAGTGAAGTAAACTTGTATTTTCTGTGACTATTGTCCATGCAATGTCCACTTTATTTTTATGTATGTGTGGCTGATTGCAACCATTTGGTCACACAACGAGTGTCTTCTTGAGTGCTTTGGTCGCATAAAGTTATGCCAGATGTGGCCTTAGGTGTCAAAAAGTGTAACCATATGCTCTTTAAGTGAAGTAAACTTGTATATTGTGTGACTATTGTCCATGAAATGACCATTGTATTTTTATGTATGTGTGGATAATTGCAACCGTTTGGTCACATAACGAGTGTCTTCTTGTGGGCTTTGGTCTAATAAAATTATGCCAAATGTGGCCGTAGGTGTTAAAAAGTCTGACCATATGCTCTTTTTAGTGAACTAAACTTGTATTTCTGTGACTATTGTCCATGCAATGTACACTTTATTTTTATGTATGTGTGGCTGATTGCAACCATTTGATCACAGAACGAGTGTCTTCTTGTGGGCTTTGGTCACATAAATTTATGTCAAATGTGGCATTAGTTTTTAAAAAATGTGACCATATGCTCTTTTAAGGGAGGTAAACTTGTATTCTGGGTGACTATTGTCCATGCAATGACCTCTTTATTTTTAAGTATGTGTGGCTTATTGCAACTATTTGGTCACACAACAAGTGTCTTCTTGTGGGCTTTGGTAACATAAAAAAATGACAAATGTGGCCGTAGGTGTTAAAAAGTCTGACCATATGCTCTTTATAGTGAAGTAAACTTGTATTTTCTGTGACTATTGTCCATGTAATGTCCCCTTTATTTTTATGTATGTGTGGTTGATTGCAACCATTTGGTCACACAACGAGTGTCTTCTTGAGGGCTTTGGTCGCATGAAATTATGCCAGATGTGGCCTTAGGTGTTAAAAAGTGTAACCATATGCTCTTTTAAGTGAGGTAAACTTTTATTTTGTGTGACTATTGTCCACGCAATGTCCACTTTGTTTTTATGTATGTGTGGCTGATTGCAACCATTTGGTCACATAACGAGTGTCTTCTTGTGGGCTTTGGTCTAATAAAATTATGCCAATTGTGGCCGTAGGTGTTAAAAAGTGTGACCATATGCTCTTTTAAGTGAAGTAAACTTTTATTTTGTGTGACTATTGTCCATGCAATGTCCACTTTATTTTTATGTATGTGTGGCTAATTGCAACCATTTGGTCACAGAACGAGTGTCTTCTTGTGGGCTTTAGTCACATAAAATTACGTCAAATGTGGCATTAGTTGTTAAAAAGTGTGACCATATGCTCTTTTAAGTGAGGTAAACTTGTATTCTGGGTGACTATTGTCCAAGCAATGACCACTTTATTTTTAAGTATGTGTGGCTTATTGCATCCATTTGGTCACACAACGAGTGTTTTCTTGTGGACTTTGGTAACATAAAATTATGCCAAATGTGGCCGTAGGTGTTAAAAAGTCTGACCATATGCTCTTTTTAGTGAAGTAAACTTGTATTTTCTGTGACTGTTGTCCATGCAATGTCCTCTTTATTTTTATGTATGTGTGGCTGATTGCAACCATTTGGTCATAGAAAAAGTGTCTTCTTGTGGGCTTTGGTCACATAAAATTATGTCAAATGTGGCATTAGTTGTTAAAAAGTGTGACCATATGCTCTTTAAAGTTAGGTAAACTTGTATTCTGGGTGACTACTGTCCATGCAATGACAACTTTATTTTTATGTATGTGTGGCTTATTGCAAGCATTTGGTCACACAACGAGTGTCTTCTTGTGGGCTTTGGTAATATAAAATTATGACAAATGTGGCCGTAGGTGTAAAAAAGTCAGACCATATGCTCTTTATAGTGAAGTAAAGTTGTATTTTCTGTGACTATTGTCCATGCAATGTCCCTTTTATTTTTATGTATGTGTGGCTGATTGCAACCATTTGGTCACACAACGAGTGTCTTCTTGAGGGCTTTGGTCGCATAAAATTATGCCAAATGTGGCATTAGGTGTTAAAAAGTGTAACCATATGCTCATTTAAGTGATGTAAACATGTATTTTGTGTGACTATTGTCCATGCAATGACCACTTTATTTTTATAAATGTGCGGCTGATTGCATCCATTTGGTCACACAACGAGTGTCTTCTTGTGGGCTGTGGACACATAAAATTACGCCAAATGTGACTATTGTCCATGCAATGACCATTGTATTTTTATGTATGTGTGGCTGATTGCAACCATTTGGTCACATAACGAGTGTCTTCTTGTGGACTTTGGTTTACTAAAATTATGCCAACTGTGGCCGTAGGTGTTAAAAAGTCTGACCATATGCTCTTTTTAGTGAGGTAAACTTGTATTTTCTATGACTATTGTCCATGCAATGTCCACTTTATTTTTATGTGTGTGTGCCTGATTAATACCATTTGGTCACAGAACGAGTGTCTTCTTGTGGGCTTTGGTCACATAAAATTATGTCAAATGTGGCATTAGTTATTAAAAAGTGTGACTATATGCTCTTATAAGTTAGGTAAACTTGTATTCTGGGTGAGTATTTTCCATGCAATGACCATTTTATTTTTCAGTATGTGTGGCTTATTGCACCAGTTGGTCCCACAACGAGTGTCCTCTCGTGGGCTTTGGTAACATAAAATTATGCCAAATGTGGTCGTAGGTGTTAAAAGTCTGACCATATGCTCTTTCTAGTGAAGTAAACTTGTATTTTCTTTGACTATTGTCCATGCAATGTCCACTTTATTTTTATGTATGTGTGGCTGATTGCAACCATTTGGTCACATAATGAGTGTCTTCTTGTGGACTTTGGTTTACTAAAATTATGCCAAATGTGGCCGTAGGTGTTAAAAAGTCTGACCATATGCTCTTTTTAGTGAAGTAAACTTGTATTTTCTGTGACTATTGTCCATACAATGTCCACTTTAATTTTATGCGTGTGTGGCTGATTGAAACCATTTGGTCACAGAACAAGTGTTTTCATGTGGGCTTTGGTCACATAAAATTATGTCAAATGTGGCATTAGTTATTAAAAAGTGTGACCATATGCTCTTTAAAGTGAGGTAAACTAGTATTCTGGGTGAGTATTGTCCATGCAATGACCACTTTATTTTTAAGTATGTGTGGCTTATTGCAACGAGTTGGCCACACAACGAGTGTCCTCTCGTGGGCTTTGGTAACATAAAATTATGCCAAATGTGGCCGTAGGTGTTAAAAAGTCTGACCATATGCTCTTTTTAGTGAAGTAAACTTGTATTTTCTGTGACTATTGTCCATGCAATGTCCACTTTATTTTTATGTATGTGTGGCTGATTGCAACCATTTGGTCACAGAACAAGTGTCTTCTTGTGGGCTTTGGTCACATAAAATTATGTCAAATGTGGCGTTAGTTGTTAAAAAGTGTGACCATATGCTCTTTTATGTAAGGTAAACTTGTATTCTGGGTGACTATTGTCAATGCAATGACCACTTCATTTTTATGTATGTGTGGCTTATTGCAAGCATTTGGTCACACAGCGAGTGTCTTCTTGTGGGCTTTGGTAATATAAAAGTATGCCAAATGTGGCCGTAGGTGTTAAAAAGTCTAACCATATGCTCTTTTTAATGAAGTAAACTTGTATTTTCTGTGACTATTGTCCATGCAATGTCCACTTTATTTTTATGTATGTGTAGCTGATTGCAACCATTTGGTCACACAACGAGGGTCTTCTTGAGGGCTTTGGTCGCATAAAGTTATGCCAGATGTGGCCTTAGGTGTTAAAAAGTGTAACCATATGCTCTTTTATGTAAGGTAAACTTGTATTCTGGGTGACTATTGTCCATGCAATGACCACTTTATTTTTATGTATGTGTGGCTTATTGCAAGCATTTGGTCACACAGCGAGTGTCTTCTTGTGGGCTTTGGTAATATAAAAGTATGCCAAATGTGGCCGTAGGTGTTAAAAAGTCTAACCATATGCTCTTTTTAATGAAGTAAACTTGTATTTTCTGTGACTATTGTCCATGCAATGTCCACTTTATTTTTATGTATGTGTAGCTGATTGCAACCATTTGGTCACACAACGAGGGTCTTCTTGAGGGCTTTGGTCGCATAAAGTTATGCCAGATGTGGCCTTAGGTGTCAAAAAGTGTAACCATATGCTCTTTAAGTGAAGTAAACTTGTATATTGTGTGACTATTGTCCATGAAATGACCATTGTATTTTTATGTATGTGTGGATAATTGCAACCGTTTGGTCACATAACGAGTGTCTTCTTGTGGGCTCTGGTCTAATAAAATTATGCCAAATGTGGCTGTAGGTGTTAAAAAGTCTGACCATATGCTCTTTTTAGTGAACTAAACTTGTATTTTCTGTGACTACTGTCCATGCAATGTACACTATATTTTTATGTATGTGTGGCTGATTGCAACCATTTGATCACAGAACGAGTGTCTTCTTGTGGGCTTTCGTCACATAAATTTATGTCAAATGTGGCATTAGTTTTTAAAAAATGTGACCATATGCTCTTTTAAGGGAGGTAAACTTATATTCTGGGTGACTATTGTCCATGCAATGACCTCTTTATTTTTAAGTATGTGTGGCTTATTGCAACTATTTGGTCACACAACGAGTGTCTTCTTGTGGGCTTTGGTAACATAAAAAAATGCCAAATGTGGCCGTAGGTGTCAAAAAGTCTGACCATATGCTCTTTATAGTGAAGTAAACTTGTATTTTCTGTGACTATTGTCCATGCAATGTCCCCTTTATTTTTATGTATGTGTGGCTGATTGCAACCATTTGGTCACACAACGAGTGTCTTCTTGAGGGCTTTGGTCGCATAAAATTATGCCAGATGTGGCCTTAGGTGTTAAAAAGTGTAACCATATGCTCTTTTAAGTGAGGTAAACTTTTATTTTGTGTGACTATTGTCCACGCAATGTCCACTTTGTTTTTATGTATGTGTGGCTGATTGCAACCATTTGGTCACATAACGAGTGTCTTCTTGTGGGCTTTGGTCTAATAAAATTATGCCAATTGTGGCCGTAGGTGTTAAAAAGTGTGACCATATGCTCTTTTAAGTGAAGGAAACTTTTATTTTGTGTGACTATTGTCCATGCAATGTCCACTTTATTTTTATGTATGTGTGGCTAATTGCAACCATTTGGTCACAGAACGAGTGTCTTCTTGTGGGCTTTAGTCACATAAAATTACGTCAAATGTGGCATTAGTTGTTAAAAAGTGTGACCATATGCTCTTTTAAGTGAGGTAAACTTGTATTCTGGGTGACTATTGTCCAAGCAATGACCACTTTATTTTTAAGTATGTGTGGCTTATTGCATCCATTTGGTCACACAACGAGTGTTTTCTTGTGGACTTTGGTAACATAAAATTATGCCAAATGTGGCCGTAGGTGTTAAAAAGTCTGACCATATGCTCTTTTTAGTGAAGTAAACTTGTATTTTCTGTGACTGTTGTCCATGCAATGTCCTCTTTATTTTTATGTATGTGTGGCTGATTGCAACCATTTGGTCACAGAAAAAGTGTCTTCTTGTGGGCTTTGGTCACATAAAATTATGTCAAATGTGGCATTAGTTGTTAAAAAGTGTGACCATATGCTCTTTAAAGTTAGGTAAACTTGTATTCTGGGTGACTACTGTCCATGCAATGACAACTTTATTTTTATGTATGTGTGGCTTATTGCAAGCATTTGGTCACACAACGAGTGTCTTCTTGTGGGCTTTGGTAATATAAAATTATGACAAATGTGGCCGTAGGTGTAAAAAAGTCAGACCATATGCTCTTTATAGTGAAGTAAAGTTGTATTTTCTGTGACTATTGTCCATGCAATGTCCCCTTTATTTTTATGTATGTGTGGCTGATTGCAACCATTTGGTCACACAACGAGTGTCTTCTTGAGGGCTTTGGTCGCATAAAATTATGCCAAATGTGGCCTTAGGTGTTAAAAAGTGTAACCATATGCTCATTTAAGTGATGTAAACATGTATTTTGTGTGACTATTGTCCATGCAATGACCACTTTATTTCTATAAATGTGCGGCTGATTGCATCCATTTGGTCACACAACGAGTGTCTTCTTGTGGGCTGTGGACACATAAAATTACGCCGAATGTGACTATTGTCCATGCAATGACCATTGTATTTTTATGTATGTGTGGCTGATTGCAACCATTTGGTCACATAACGAGTGTCTTCTTGTGGACTTTGGTTTACTAAAATTATGCCAAATGTGGCCGTAGGTGTTAAAAAGTCTTACCATATGCTATTTTTAGTGAGGTAAACTTGTATTTTCTGTGACTATTGTCCATGCAATGTCCACTTTATTTTTATGTGTGTGTGGCTGATTAAAACCATTTGGTCACAGAACGAGTGTCTTCTTGTGGGCTTTGGTCACATAAAATTATGTCAAATGTGGCATTAGTTATTAAAAAGTGTGTCTATATGCTCTTTTAAGTTAGGTAAACTTGTATTCTGGGTGAGTATTTTCCATGCAATGACCATTTTATTTTTCAGTATGTGTGGCTTATTGCAACCAGTTGGTCCCACAACGAGGGTCCTCTCGTGGGCTTTGGTAACATAAAATTATGCCAAATGTGGCCGTAGGTGTTAAAAGTCTGACCATATGCTCTTTCTAGTGAAGTAAACTTGTATTTTCTGTGACTATTGTCCATGCAATGTCCACTTTATTTTTATGTATATGTGGCTGATTGCAACCATTTGGTCACATAATGAGTGTCTTCTTGTGGACTTTGGTTTACTAAAATTATGCCAAATGTGGCCGTAGGTGTTAAAAAGTCTGACCATATGCTCTTTTTAGTGAAGTAAACTTGTATTTTCTGTGACTATTGTCCATACAATGTCCACTTTAATTTTATGTGTGTGTGGCTGATTGAAACCATTTGGTCACAGAACAAGTGTCTTCTTGTGGGCTTTGGTCACATAAAATTATGTCAAATGTGGCATTAGTTATTAAAAAGTGTGAACATATGCTCTTTAAAGTGAGGTAAACTTGTATTCTGGGTGAGTATTGTCCATGCAATGACCACTTTATTTTTAAGTATGTGTGGCTTATTGCAACGAGTTGGCCACACAACGAGTGTCCTCTCGTGGGCTTTGGTAACATAAAATTATGCCAAATGTGGCCGTAGGTGTTAAAAAGTCTGACCATATTCTCTTTCTAGTGAAGTAAACTTGTATTTTCTGTGACTATTGTCCATGCAATGTCCACTTTATTTTTATGTATGTGTGCCTCATTGCAACCATTTGGTCACAGAACGAGGGTCTTCTTGTGGGCTTTGGTCACATAAAAGTATTTCAAATGTGGCATTAGTTGTTAAAAAGTGTGACCATATGCTCTTTTAAGTAAGGTAAACTTGTATTCTGGGTGACTATTGTCCATACAATGACCACTTTATTTTTATGTATGTGTGGCTTATTGCAAGCATTTGGTCACACAACGAGTGTCTTCTTGTGGGCTTTGGTAATATAAAATTATGTCAAATGTGGCTCTAGGTGTTAAAAAGTCTGACCATATGCTCTTTTTAGTTAAGTAAACTTGTATTTTCTGTGACTATTGTCCATGCAATGTCCACTTTATTTTTATGTATGTAAGGCTGATTGCAACCATTTGGTCACACAACGAGCGTCTTCTTCTGGGCTTTGGACACATAAAATTAAGCCAAATGTGGTCGTAGGTGTTAAAAAGTGGGACCGTTTGCTCTTTAAAAATCAAGCGAAAGTGTATTTTGTGTGACTATTGTCCATGCAATGACCATTGTATTTTTATGTATGTGTGGATAATTGCAACCATTTGGTCACATAACGAGTGTCTTCTTGTGGACTTTGGTCTACTAAAATTATGCCAAATGTAGCCGTAGGTGTTAAAAAGTCTGACCATATGCTCTTTTTAGTGAAGTAAATTTGTATTTTCTGTGACTATTGTCTATGCAATGTCCACTTTATTTTTATGTGTGTGTGGCTAATTGAAACCATTTGGTCACAGAACGAGTGTCTTCTTGTGGGCTTTGGTCACAGAAAATTATGTCAAATGTGACATTAGTTATTAAAAAGTGTGACCATATGCTCTTTTAAGTGAGGTAAACTTGTATTCTGGGTGAGTATTGTCCATGCAATGACCACTTTATTTTTAAGTATGTGTGGCTTATTGCAACCAGTTGGTCACACAACGAGTGTCCTCTCGTGGGCTTTGGTAACATAAAAATATGTCAAATGTGGCCATAGGTGTTAAAAAGTCTGACCATATGCTCTTTCTGTTGAAGTAAACTTGTATTTTCTGTGACTATTGTCCATGCAATGTCCACTTTATTTTTATGTATGTGTGGCTGATTGCAACCATTTGGTCACATAATGAGTGTCTTCTTGTGGACTTTGGTTTACTAAAATTATGCCAAATGTGGCCGTAGGTGTTAAAAAGTCTGACAATATGCTCTTTTTAGTGAAGTAAACTTGTATTTTCTGTGACTATTGTCCATACAATGTCCACTTTAATTTTATGTGTGTGTGGCTGATTGAAACCATTTGGTCACAGAACAAGTGTCTTCTTGTGGGCTTTGGTCACATAAAATTATGTCAAATGTGGCATTAGTTATTAAAAAGTGTGAACATATGCTCTTTAAAGTGAGGTAAACTTGTATTCTGGGTGAGTATTGTCCATGCAATGACCACTTTATTTTTAAGTATGTGTGGCTTATTGCAACGAGTTGGCCACACAACGAGTGTCCTCTCGTGGGCTTTGGTAACATAAAATTATGCCAAATGTGGCCGTAGGTGTTAAAAAGTCTGACCATATTCTCTTTCTAGTGAAGTAAACTTGTATTTTCTGTGACTATTGTCCATGCAATGTCCACTTTATTTTTATGTATGTGTGCCTCATTGCAACCATTTGGTCACAGAACGAGGGTCTTCTTGTGGGCTTTGGTCACATAAAAGTATTTCAAATGTGGCATTAGTTGTTAAAAAGTGTGACCATATGCTCTTTTAAGTAAGGTAAACTTGTATTCTGGGTGACTATTGTCCATACAATGACCACTTTATTTTTATGTATGTGTGGCTTATTGCAAGCATTTGGTCACACAACGAGTGTCTTCTTGTGGGCTTTGGTAATATAAAATTATGTCAAATGTGGCTCTAGGTGTTAAAAAGTCTGACCATATGCTCTTTTTAGTTAAGTAAACTTGTATTTTCTGTGACTATTGTCCATGCAATGTCCACTTTATTTTTATGTATGTAAGGCTGATTGCAACCATTTGGTCACACAACGAGCGTCTTCTTCTGGGCTTTGGACACATAAAATTAAGCCAAATGTGGTCGTAGGTGTTAAAAAGTGGGACCGTTTGCTCTTTAAAAATCAAGCGAAAGTGTATTTTGTGTGACTATTGTCCATGCAATGACCATTGTATTTTTATGTATGTGTGGATAATTGCAACCATTTGGTCACATAACGAGTGTCTTCTTGTGGACTTTGGTCTACTAAAATTATGCCAAATGTAGCCGTAGGTGTTAAAAAGTCTGACCATATGCTCTTTTTAGTGAAGTAAATTTGTATTTTCTGTGACTATTGTCTATGCAATGTCCACTTTATTTTTATGTGTGTGTGGCTGATTGAAACCATTTGGTCACAGAACGAGTGTCTTCTTGTGGGCTTTGGTCACAGAAAATTATGTCAAATGTGACATTAGTTATTAAAAAGTGTGACCATATGCTCTTTTAAGTGAGGTAAACTTGTATTCTGGGTGAGTATTGTCCATGCAATGACCACTTTATTTTTAAGTATGTGTGGCTTATTGCAACCAGTTGGTCACACAACGAGTGTCCTCTCGTGGGCTTTGGTAACATAAAAATATGTCAAATGTGGCCATAGGTGTTAAAAAGTCTGACCATATGCTCTTTCTGTTGAAGTAAACTTGTATTTTCTGTGACTATTGTCCATGCAATGTCCACTTTATTTTTATGTATGTGTCTCTGATTGAAACCATTTGGTCACAGAACAAGTGTCTTATTGTGGGCTTTGGTCACATAAAATTATGTCAAATGTGGCATTAGTTATTAAAAAGTGTGACCATATGCTCTTTTAAGTGAGGTAAACTTGTATTCTGGGTGAGTATTGTCCATGCAATGACCACTTTATTTTTAAGAATGTGTGGCTTATTGCAACCAGTTGGTCACACAACGAGTGTCCTCTCGTGGGCTTTGGTAACATAAAATTATGCCAAATGTGGCCGTAGGTGTTAAAAAGTCTGACCATATGCTCTTTCTATTGAAGTAAACTTGTATTTTCTGTGACTATTGTCCATGCAATGTCCACTTTATTTTTATGTATGTGTCTCTGATTGAAACCATTTGGTCACAGAACAAGTGTCTTATTGTGGGCTTTGGTCACATAAAATTATGTCAAATGTGGCATTAGTTATTAAAAAGTGTGACCATATGCTCTTTTAAGTGAGGTAAACTTGTATTCTGGGTGAGTATTGTCCATGCAATGACCACTTTATTTTTAAGTATGTGTGGCTTATTGCAACCAGTTGGTCACACAACGAGTGTCCTCTCGTTGGCTTTGGTAACATAAAATTATGCCAAATGTGGCCGTAGGTGTTAAAAAGTCTGACCATATGCTCTTTTTAGTTAAGTAAACTTGTATTTTCTGTGACTTTTGTCCATGCAATGTCCACTTTATTTTTATCTATGTGTGGCTGATTGCAACCATTTGGTCACAGAACGAGTGTCTTCTTGTGGGCTTTGATCACATAAAATTATGTCAAATGTGGCATTAGTTGTTAAAAAGTGTGACCATATGCTCTTTTAAGTAAGGTAAACTTGTATTCTGGGTGACTATTGTCCATGCAATGACCACTTTATTTTTATGTATGTGTGGCTTATTGCAAGCATTTGGTCACACAACGAGTGTCTTCTTGTGGGCTTTGGTAATATAAAATTATGCCAAATGTGGCCGTAGGTGTTAAAAAGTCTGACCATATGCTCTTTTTAGTGAAGTAAACTTGTATTTTCTGTGACTATTGTCCATGCAATGTCCACTTTATTTTTATGTATGTGTGGCTGATTGCAACCATTTGGTCACACAACGAGTGTCTTCTTGAGGGCTTTGGTCGCATAAAGTTATGCCAGATGTGGCCATAGGTGTCAAGAATACTAACCATATGCTCTTTAAGTGAGGTAAACTTGTATTTTGTGTGATTATTGTCCACACAATGTCCACTTTATTTTTATGTATGTGTGGCTGATTGCAACCATTTGGGCACATAACGAGTGTCTTCTTTTGAGCTTTGGTCTTATAAAATTATGCCAAATGTGGCCGTAGGTGTTAAAAAGTTTGACCATATGCTCTTTTTAGTGAAGTAAACTTGTATTTTCTGTGACTTTTGTCCATGCGATGTCCACTTTATTTTTTTGTATGTGTGGCTGATTGCAACCATTTGGTCACACAACGAGTGTTTCTTGAGGGCTTTGGTCGCATAAAGTTATGCCAGATGTGGCCTTAGGTGTCAAAAAGTGTGACCATATGCTCTTTAAGTGAGGTAAACTTGTATTTTGTGTGATTATTGTCCCTTGTATTTTTTGTGACTTTTGTCCATGCGATGCCCACTTTATTTTTTTGTATGTGTGGCTGATTGCAACCATTTGGTCACACAACGAGTGTTTCTTGAGGGCTTTGGTCACATAAAGTTATGCCAGATGTGGCCTTAGGTGTCAAAAAGTGTGACCATGTGCTCTTTAAGTGAGGTAAACTTGTATTTTGTGTGATTATTGTCCACACAATGTCCACTTTAATTTTATGTATGTGTGGCTGATTGCAACCATTTGGTCACACAACGAGTGTCTTCTTTTGGGCTTTGGTCTTAAAAAATTATGCCAAATGTGGCCGTAGGTGTTAAAAAGTTTGACCATATGCTCTTTTTAGTGAAGTAAACTTGTATTTTCTGTGACTTTTGTCCATGCGATGTCCACATTATTTTTTTGTATGCGTGGCTGATTGCAACCATTTGGTCACATAACGAGTGTTTCTTGAGGGCTTTGGTCGCATAAAGTTATGCCAGATGTGGCCTTAGGTGTCAAAAAGTGTGACCATATGCTCTTTAAGTGAGGTAAACTTGTATTTTGTGTGATTATTGTCCACGCAATGTCCACTTTATTTTTATGTATGTGTTGCTGATTGCAACCATTTGGTCACACAACGAGTGTCTTCTTTTGGGCTTTGGTCTTATAAAATTATGCCAAATGTGGCCGTAGGTGTTAAAAAGTCAGACCATATGCTCTTTATAGTGAAGTAAACTTGTGTATTCTGTGACTATTGTCCATGCAATGTCCCCTTTACTTTTATGTATGTGTGGCTGATTGCATTTGGTCACACAACAAGTGTCTTCTTGAGGGCTTTGGTCGCATAAAATTATGCCAGATGTGGCCTTAGGTGTTAAAAAGTGTAACCATATGCTCTTTTAAGTGAGGTAAACTTGTATTTTGTGTGACTATTGTCCATGCAATGACCACTTTATTTTTATGTATGTGTGGCTGATTGGAACCATTTGGTCACACAACGAGCGTCTTCTTGTGGGCTTTGGACACATAAAATTACGCCAAATGTGGTCGTAGGTGTTAAAAAGTGGGACCGTTTGCTCTTTAAAAATCA
The DNA here is from genome assembly GCA_020465985.1 of Centrapalus pauciflorus. Taxonomy (NCBI): domain Eukaryota; kingdom Viridiplantae; phylum Streptophyta; class Magnoliopsida; order Asterales; family Asteraceae; genus Centrapalus; species Centrapalus pauciflorus. The sequence continues at coordinate 149,953 of JAANYP010000514.1, forward strand.
AGCGAAACTGTATTTTCTGTCACTATTGTCCATGCAATGTCCACTTTATTTTTATGTATGTGTGGTTGATTGCAACCATTTGGTCACAGAACGAGTGTCTTCTTGTGGGCTTTGGTCACATAAAATTATGTCACATGTGGCATTAGTTGTTAAAAAGTGTGACCATATGCTCTTTTAAGTGAGGTAAACTTGTATTCTGGGTGAGTATTGTCCATGCAATGACCACTTTATTTTTAAGTATGTGTGGCTTATTGCAACCATTTGGTCACACAACGAGTGTCTTCTCATGGGCTTTGGTAACATAAAATTATGCCAAATGTGGCCGTAGGTGTTAAAAAGTCTGACCATATGCTCTTTTTAGTGAAGTAAACTTGTATTTTCTGTGACTATTGTCCATGCAATGTCCACTTTATTTTTATGTATGTGTGGCTGATTGCAACCATTTGGACACAAAACGAGTGTCTTCTTGTGGGCTTTGGTCACATAAAATTATGTCAAATGTGGCATTAGTTGTTAAAAAGTGTGACCATATCCTCTTTTAAGTAAAGTAAACTTGTATTCTGGGTGACTATTGTCCATGCAATGACCACTTTATTTTTATGTATATGTCTCTTATTGCAAGCATTTGGTCACACAACGAGTGTCTTCTTGTGGGCTTTGGTCACATAAAATTATGTCAAATGTGGCATTAGTTGTTACAAAGTGTGACCATTTTCTCTTTTAAGGGAGGTAAACTTGTATTCTGAGTGAGTATTGTCCATGCAATGACCACTTTATTTTTAAGTATGTGTGGCTTATTGCAACCATTTGGTCACACAACGAGTGTCTTCTTGTGGGCTTTGGTAACATTAAATTATGCCAAATGTGGCCGTAGGTGTTAAAAAGTCTGACTATATGCTCTTTATAGTGAAGTAAACTTGTATTTTATATGACTATTGTCCATGCAATGTCCCCTTTATTTTTATGTATGTGTCGCTGATTGCAACCATTTGGTCACACAACGAGTGTATTCTTGAGGGCTTTGGTCGCATAAAATTATGTGTCGCTGATTGCAACCTTTATTTTTATGTATGTGTCGCCAGATGTGGCCTTAGGTGTTAAAAAGTGTAACCATATGGTATTTTAAGCGAGGTAAACTTTTATTTTGTGTGACTATTGTCCACACAATGTCCACTTTATTTTTATGTATGTGTGGCTGATTGCAACCATTTGGTCACAGAACAAGTGTCTTCTTGTGGGCTTTGGTCACATAAAATTATGTCAAATGTGGCATTAGTTGTTAAAAAGTGTGACCATATGCTCTTTTAAGTAAGGTAAACTTGTATTCTGGGTGACTATTGTCCATTCAATGACCACTTTATTTTTATCTATGTGTGGCTTATTGCAAGCATTTGGTCACACAACGAGTGTCTTCTTGTGGGCTTTGGTAATATAAAATTATGCCAAATGTGGCCATAGGTGTTAAAAAGTCTGACCATATGCTCTTTTTAGTGAAGTAAACTTGTATTTTATGTGACTATAGTTCATGCAATGTCCACTTTATTTTTATGTATGTGTGGCTGATTGCAACCATTTGGTCACACAACGAGTGTCTTCTTGAGGGCTTTGGTCACATAAAGTTATGCCAGATGTGGCCTTAGGTGTCAAAAATGTGACCATATGCTCTTTAAGTGAGGTAAACTTATATTTTGTGTGATTATTGTCCACGCAATGTCCACTTTATTTTTATGTATGTGTGGCTGATTGCAACCTTTTGGTCACACAACGAGTGTCTTCTTTTGGGCTTTGGTCTTATAAAATTATGCCAAATGTGGCCGTAGGTGTTAAAAAGTTTGACCATATGCTCTTTTTAGTGAAGTAAACTTGTATTTTCTGTGACTTTTGTCCATGCGATGTCCACTTTATTTTTATGCATGTGTGGCTGATTGCAACCATTTGGTCACAGAACGAGTGTCTTCTTGAGGGCTTTGGTCACATAAAGTTATGCCAGATGTGGCCTTAGGTGTCAAAAAGTGTGACCATATGCTCTTTAAGTGAGGTAAACTTATATTTTGTGTGATTATTGTCCACGCAATGTCCACTTTATTTTTATGTATGTGTGGCTGATTGCAACCTTTTGGTCACACAACGAGTGTCTTCTTTTGGGCTTTGGTCTTATAAAATTATGCCAAATGTGGCCGTAGGTGTTAAAAAGTTTGACCATATGATCTTTTTAGTGAAGTAAACTTGTATTTTTTTGTGACTTTTGTCCATGCGATGCCCACTTTATTTTTTTGTATGTGTGGCTGATTGCAACCACTTGGTCACACAACGAGTGTTTCTTGAGGGCTTTGGTCACATAAAGTTATGCCAGATGTGGCCTTAGGTGTCAAAAAGTGTGACCATATGCTCTTTAAGTGAGGTAAACTTGTATTTTGTGTGATTATTGTCCACACAATGTCCACTTTAATTTTATGTATGTGTGGCTGATTGCAACCATTTGGTCACACAACGAGTGTCTTCTTTTGGGCTTTGGTCTTAAAAAATTATGCCAAATGTGGCCGTAGGTGTTAAAAAGTTTGACCATATGCTCTTTTTAGTGAAGTAAACTTGTATTTTCTGTGACTTTTGTCCATGCGATGTCCACTTTATTTTTTTGTATGCGTGGCTGATTGCAACCATTTGGTCACATAACGAGTGTTTCTTGAGGGCTTTGGTCGCATAAAGTTATGCCAGATGTGGCCTTAGGTGTCAAAAAGTGTGACCATATGCTCTTTAAGTGAGGTAAACTTGTATTTTGTGTGATTATTGTCCACGCAATGTCCACTTTATTTTTATGTATGTGTTGCTGATTGCAACCATTTGGTCACACAACGAGTGTCTTCTTTTGGGCTTTGGTCTTATAAAATTATGCCAAATGTGGCCGTAGGTGTTAAAAAGTCAGACCATATGCTCTTTATAGTGAAGTAAACTTGTGTATTCTGTGACTATTGTCCATGCAATGTCCCCTTTACTTTTATGTATGTGTGGCTGATTGCATTTGGTCACACAACAAGTGTCTTCTTGAGGGCTTTGGTCGCATAAAATTATGCCAGATGTGGCCTTAGGTGTTAAAAAGTGTAACCATATGCTCTTTTAAGTGAGGTAAACTTGTTTTTTGTGTGACTATTGTCCATGCAATGACCACTTTATTTTTATGTATGTGTGGCTGATTGGAACCATTTGGTCACACAACGAGCGTCTTCTTGTGGGCTTTAGACACATAAAATTACGCCAAATGTGGTCGTAGGTGTTAAAAAGTGCGACCGTTTGCTCTTTAAAAATCAAGCGAAACTGTATTTTGCTGTCACTATTGTCCATGCAATGTCCACTTTATTTTTATGTATGTGTGGCTGATTGCAACCATTTGGTCACAGAATGAGTGTCTTCTTGTGGGCTTTGGTCACATAAAATTATGTCACATGTGGCATTAGTTGTTAAAAAGTGTGACCATATGCTCTTTTAAGTGAGGTAAACTTGTATTCTGGGTGAGTATTGTCCATGCAATGACCACTTTATTTTTAAATATGTGTGGCTTATTGCAACCATTTGGTCACACAACGAGTGTTTTCTCATGGGCTTTGGTAACATAAAATTATGCCAAATGTGGCCGTAGGTGTTAAAAAGTCTGACCATATGCTCTTTTTAGTGAAGTAAACTTGTATTTTCTGTGACTATTGTCCATGCAATGTCCACTTTATTTTTATGTATGTGTGGCTGATTGCAACCATTTGGACACAAAACGAGTGTCTTCTTGTGGGCTTTGGTCACATAAAATTATGTCAAATGTGGCATTAGTTGTTAAAAAGTGTGACCATATCCTCTTTTAAGTAAGGTAAACTTGTATTCTGGGTGACTATTGTCCATGCAATGACCACTTTATTTTTATGTATGTGTCTCTTATTGCAAGCATTTGGTCACACAACGAGTGTCTTCTTGTGGGCTTTGGTCACATAAAATTATGTCAAATGTGGCATTAGTTGTTACAATGTGTGACCATTTTCTCTTTTAAGGGAGGTAAACTTGTATTCTGAGTGAGTATTGTCCATGCAATGACCACTTTATTTTTAAGTATGTGTGGCTTATTGCAACCATTTGGTCACACAACGAGTGTCTTCTTGTGGGCTTTGGTAACATAAAATTATGCCAAATGTGGCCGTAGGTGTTAAAAAGTCTGACTATATGCTCTTTATAGTGAAGTAAACTTGTATTTTATATGACTATTGTCCATGCAATGTCCCCTTTATTTTTATGTATGTGTCGCTGATTGCAACCATTTGGTCACACAACGAGTGTATTCTTGAGGGCTTTGGTCGCATAAAATTATGTGTCGCTGATTGCAACCTTTATTTTTATGTATGTGTCGCCAGATGTGGCCTTAGGTGTTAAAAAGTGTAACCATATGATATTTTAAGCGAGGTAAACTTTTATTTTGTGTGACTATTGTCCACGCAATGTCCACTTTATTTTTATGTATGTGTGGCTGATTGCAACCATTTAGTCACATAACGAGTGTCTTCTTGTGGGCTTTGGTCTAATAAAATTATGCCAAATGTGGCCGTAGGTGTTAAAAAGTTTGACCATATGCTCTTTTTAGTGAAGTAAACTTGTATTTTCTGTGACTTTTGTCCATGCAATGTCGACTTTATATTTTTGTATGTGTGGTTGATTGCAACCATTTGGTCACACAACGAGTGTCTTCTTGAGGGCTTTGGTCGCATAAAGTTATGCCAGATGTGGCCTTAGGTGTCAAGAAGTGTAACCATATGCTCTTTAAGTGAGGTAAACTTGTATTTTGTGTGATTATTGTCCACACAATGTCCACTTTATTTTTATGTATGTGTGGCTGATTGCAACCATTTGGGCACACAACGAGTGTCTTCTTTTGGGCTTTGGTCTTATAAAATTATGCCAAATGTGGCCGTAGGTGTTAAAAAGTTTGACCATATGCTCTTTTTAGTGAAGTAAACTTGTATTTTCTATGACTTTTGTCCATGCGATGTCCACTTTATTTTTTTGTATGTGTGGCTGATTGCAACCATTTGGTCACACAACGAGTGTTTCTTGAGGGCTTTGGTCGCATAAAGTTATGCCAGATGTGGCCTTAGGTGTCAAAAAGTGTGACCATATGCTCTTTAAGTGAGGTAAACTTGTATTTTGTGTGATTATTGTCCATGCAATGTCCACTTTATTTTTATGTAAGTGTGGCTGATTGCAACCATTTGGTCACACAACGAGTGTCTTCTTTTGGGCTTTGGTCTTATAAAATTATGCCAAATGTGGCCGTAGGTGTTAAAAATTTTGACCATATGCTCTTTTTAGTGAAGCAAACTTGTATTTTCTGTGACTTTTGTCCATGCGATGCCCACTTTATTTTTTTGCATGTGTGGCTGATTGCAACCATTTGGTCACAGAACGAGTGTCTTCTTGAGGGCTTTGGTCGCATAAAGTTATGCCAGATGTGGCCTTAGGTGTCAAAAAGTGTGACCATATGCTCTTTAAGTGAGGTAAACTTATATTTTGTGTGATTATTGTCCACGCAATGTCCACTTTATTTTTATGTATGTGTGGCTGATTGCAACCTTTTGGTCACACAACGAGTGTCTTCTTTTGGGCTTTGGTCTTAAAAAATTATGCCAAATGTGGCCGTAGGTGTTAAAAAGTTTGACCATATGCTCTTTTTAGTGAAGTAAACTTGTATTTTCTGTGACTTTTGTCCATGCGATGTACACTTTATTTTTTTGTATGCGTGGCTGATTGCAACCATTTGGTCACATAACGAGTGTTTCTTGAGGGCTTTGGTCGCATAAAGTTATGTCAGATGTGGCCTTAGGTGTCAAAAAGTGTGACCATATGCTCTTTAAGTGAGGTAAACTTGTATTTTGTGTGATTATTGTCCACGCAATGTCCACTTTATTTTTATGTATGTGTTGCTGATTGCAACCATTTGGTCACACAACGAGTGTCTTCTTTTGGGCTTTGGTCTTATAAAATTATGCCAAATGTGGCCGTAGGTGTTAAAAAGTCAGACCATATGCTCTTTATAGTGAAGTAAACTTGTGTTTTCTGTGACTATTGTCCATGCAATGTCCCCTTTACTTTTATGTATGTGTGGCTGATTGCAACCATTTGGTCACACAACAAGTGTCTTCTTGAGGGCTTTGGTCGCATAAAATTATGCCAGATGTGGCCTTAGGTGTTAAAAAGTGTAACCATATGCTCTTTTAAGTGAGGTAAACTTGTATTTTGTGTGACTATTGTCCATGCAATGACCACTTTATTTTTATGTATGTGTGGCTGATTGGAACCATTTGGTCACACAACGAGCGTCTTCTTGTGGGCTTTGGACACATAAAATTACGCTAAATGTGGTCGTAGGTGTTAAAAAGTGGGACCGTTTGCTCTTTAAAAATCAAGCGAAACTGTATTTTCTATCACTATTGTCTATGCAATGTCCACTTTATTTTTATGTATGTGTGGTTGATTGCAACCATTTGGTCACAGAACGAGTGTCTTCTTGTGGGCTTTGGTCACATAAAATTATGTCACATGTGGCATTAGTTGTTAAAAAGTGTGACCATATGCTCTTTTAAGTGAGATAAACTTGTATTCTGGGTGAGTATTGGTCATGCAATGACCACTTTATTTTTAAGTGTGTGTGGCTTATTGCAACCATTTGGTCACACAACGAGTGTCTTCTCATGGGCTTTGGTAACATAAAATTATGCCAAATGTGGCCGTAGGTGTTAAAAAGTCTGACCATATGCTCTTTTTAGTGAAGTAAACTTGTATTTTCTGTGACTATTGTCCATGCAATGTCCACTTTATTTTTATGTATGTGTGGCTGATTGCAACCATTTGGACACAAAACGAGTGTCTTCTTGTGGGCTTTGGTCACATAAAATTATGTCAAATGTGGCATTTGTTGTTAAAAAGTGTGACCATATCCTCTTTTAAGTAAGGTAAACTTGTATTCTGGGTGACTATTGTCCATTCAATGACCACTTTATTTTTATGTATGTGTCTCTTATTGCAAGCATTTGGTCACACAACGAGTGTCTTCTTGTGGGCTTTGGTCACATAAAATTATGTCAAATGTGGCATTAGTTGTTAAAAAGTGTGACCATTTGCTCTTTTAAGGGAGGTAAACTTGTATTCTTAGTGAGTATTGTCCATGCAATGACCACTTTATTTTTAAGTATGTGTGGCTTATTGCAACCATTTGGTCACACAACGAGTGTCTTCTCATGGGCTTTGGTAACATAAAATTATGCCAAATGTGGCCGTAGGTGTTAAAAAGTCTGACCATATGCTCTTTTTAGTGAAGTAAACTTGTATTTTCTGTGACTATTGTCCATGCAATGTCCACTTTATTTTTATGTATGTGTGGCTGATTGCAACCATTTGGACACAAAACGAGTGTCTTCTTGTGGGCTTTGGTCACATAAAATTATGTCAAATGTGGCATTAGTTGTTAAAAAGTGTGACCATATCCTCTTTTAAGTAAGGTAAACTTGTATTCTGGGTGACTATTGTCTTTGCAATGACCACTTTATTTTTATGTATGTGTCTCTTATTGCAAGCATTTGGTCACACAACGAGTGTCTTCTTGTGGGCTTTGGTCACATAAAATTATGTCAAATGTGGCATTAGTTGTTAAAAAGTGTGACCATTTGCTCTTTTAAGGGAGGTAAACTTGTATTCTGAGTGAGTATTGTCGATGCAATGACCACTTTATTTTTAAGTATGTGTGGCTTATTGCAACCATTTGGTCACACAACGAGTGTCTTCTTGTGGGCTTTGGTAACATAAAATTATGCCAAATGTGGCCGTAGGTGTTAAAAAGTCTGACCATATGATCTTTATAGTGAAGTAAACTTGTATTTTCTGTGACTATTGTCCATGCAATGTCCCCTTTATTTTTATGTATGTGTGGCTGATTGCAACCATTTGGTCACACAACGAGCGTATTCTTGAGGGCTTTGGTCGCCTAAAATTATGTGTCGCTGATTGCAACCTTTATTTTTATGTATGTGTCGCCAGATGTGGCCTTAGGTGTTAAAAAGTGTAACCATATGCTCTTTTAAGCGAGGTAAACTTTTATTTTGTGTGACTATTGTCCACGCAATGTCCACTTTATTTTTATGTATGTATGGCTGATTGCAACCATTTGGTCACAGAACAAGTGTCTTCTTGTGGGCTTTGGTCACATAAAATTATGTCAAATGTGGCATTAGTTGTTAAAAAGTGTGACCATATGCTCTTTTAAGTAAGGTAAACTTGTATTCTGGGTGACTATTGTCCATTTAATGACCACTTTATTTTTATGTATGTGTGGCTTATTGCAAGCATTTGGTCACACAACGAGTGTCTTCTTGTGGGCATTGGTAATACAAAATTATGCCAAATGTGGCCTTAGGTGTCAAGAAGTGTAACCATATGCTCTTTAAGTGAGGTAAACTGGTATTTTGTGTGATTATTGTCCACGCAATGTCCACTTTATTTTTATGTATGTGTGGCTGATTGCAACTATTTGGTCACACAACGAGTGTCTTATTTTGGGCTTTGGACTAATAAAAATATGCCAAATGTGGCCGTAGGTGTTAAGAGGTCTGACCAAATGCTCTTTATAGTGAAGTAAACTTGTATTTTCTGTCACTTTTGTCCACGCAATGTCCCCTTTATTTTTATGTATTTGTGGCTGATTGCAACCATTTGGTCACACAACGAGTGTCTTCTTGAGGGCTTTGTCGCATAAAGTTATGCCAGATGAGGCCTTAGGTGTCAAAAAGTGTGACCATATGCTCTTTAAGTGAGGTAAACTTGTATTTTGTGTGATTATTGTCCACGCAATGTCCAATTTATTTTTATGTATGTGTGGCTGATTGCAACCATTTGGTCACACAACGAGTGTCTTCTTTTGGGCTTTGGTCTTATAAAATTATGCCAAATGTGGCCGTAGGTGTTAAAAAGTTTGACCATATGCTCTTTTTAGTGAAGTAAACTTGTATTTTCTGTGACTATTGTCCATGCTATGTCCACTTTATTTTTATGCATGTGTGGCTGATTGCAACCATTTGGTCACAGAACGAGTGTCTTCTTGAGGGCTTTGGTCGCATAAAGTTATGCCAGATGTGACCTTAGGTGTCAAAAAGTGTGACCATATGCTCTTTAATTGAGGTAAACTTGTATTTTGTGTGATTATTGTCCATGCAATGTCCACTTTATTTTTATGTATGTGTGGCTGATTGCAACCATTTGGTCACACAACGAGTGTCTTCTTTTGGCTTTGGTCTTATAAAATTATGCCAAATGTGGCCGTAGGTGTTAAAAAGTTTGACCATATGCTCTTTTTAGTGAAGTAAACTTTTATTTTGTGTGACTATTGTCCACGCAATGTCCACTTTATTTTTATGTATGTATGGCTGATTGCAACCATTTGGTCACAGAACAAGTGTCTTCTTGTGGGCTTTGGTCACATAAAATTATGTCAAATGTGGCATTAGTTGTTAAAAAGTGTGACCATATGCTCTTTTAAGTAAGGTAAACTTGTATTCTGGGTGACTATTGTCCATTCAATGACCACTTTATTTTTATGTATGTGTGCCTTATTGCAAGCATTTGATCACACAACGAGTGTCTTCTTGTGGGCTTTGGTAATACAAAATTATGCCAAATGTGGCCGTAGGTGTTAAAAAGTCTGACCATATGCTCTTTTTAGTGAAGTAAACTTGTATTTTCTGTGACTATAGTCCATGCAATGTCCACTTTATTTTTATGTATGTGTGGCTGATTGCAACCATTTGGTCACACAACGAGTGTCTTCTTGAGGGCTTTGGTTCCATAAAGTTATGCCAGATGTGGCCTTAGGTGTCAAGAAGTGTAACCATATGCTCTTTAAGTGAGGTAAACTTGTATTTTGTGTGATTATTGTCCACGCAATGTCCACTTTATTTTTATGTATGTGTGGCTGATTGCAACTATTTGGTCACACAACGAGTGTCTTATTTTGGGCTTTGGACTAATAAAAATATGCCAAATGTGGCCGTAGGTGTTAAAAGGTCTGACCAAATGCTCTTTATAGTGAAGTAAACTTGTATTTTCTGTCACTGTTGTCCACACAATGTCCCCTTTATTTTTATGTATGTGTGGCTGATTGCAACCATTTGGTCACACAACGAGTGTCTTCTTGAGGGCTTTGGTCGCATAAAGTTATGCCAGATGTGGCCTTAGGTGTCAAAAAGTGTGACCATATGCTCTTTAAGTGAGGTAAACTTGTATTTTGTGTGATTATTGTCCACGCAATGTCCAATTTATTTTTATGTATGTGTGGCTGATTGCAACCATTTGGTCACACAACGAGTGTCTTCTTTTGGGCTTTGGTCTTATAAAATTATGCCAAATGTGGTCGTAGGTGTTAAAAACTTTGACCATATGCTCTTTTTAGTGAAGTAAACTTGTATTTTCTGTGACTATTGTCCATGCTATGTCAACTTTATTTTTATGCATGTGTGGCTGATTGCAACCATTTGGTCACAGAACGAGTGTCTTCTTGAGGGCTTTGGTCGCATAAAGTTATGCCAGATGTGAGCTTAGGTGTCAAAAAGTGTGACCATATGCTCTTTAAGTGAGGTAAACTTGTATTTTGTGTGATTATTGTCCACGCAATGTCCACTTTATTTTTATGTATGTGTGGCTGATTGCAACCATTTGGTCACACAACGAGTGTCTTCTTTTGGCTTTGGTCTTATAAAATTATGCCAAATGTGGCCGTAGGTGTTAAAAAGTTTGACCATATGCTCTTTTTAGTGAAGTAAACTTGTATTTTCTGTGACTTTTGTCCATGCGATGTCCACTTTATTTTTATGCATGTGTGGCTGATTGCAACCATTTGGTCACAGAACGAGTGTCTTCTTGAGGGCTTTGGTCGCATAAAGTTATGCCAGATGTGGCCTTAGGTGTCAAAAAGTGTGACCATATGCTCTTTAAGTGAGGTAAACTTGTTATTTTGTGTGATTATTGTCATGCAATGTCCCCTTTACTTTTATGTATGTGTGGCTGATTGCAAACCATTTGGTCACATCAAACAAGTGTCTTTCTTGAGGCTTTGGTCGCATAAAATTATGCCAGATGTGGCCTTAGGTGTTAAAAAGTGAAACCATATGCTCTTTTAAGTGAGGTAAACTTGTATTTTGTGTGAATATTGTCCATGCAATGACCACATTATTTTTATGTATGTGTGGCTGATTGGAACCATTTGGTCACACAACGAGCGTCTTCTTGTGGGCTTTGGACACATAAAATTACGCCAAATGTGGTCGTAGGTGTTAAAAAGTGGGACCGTTTGCTCTTTAAAAATCAAGCGAAACTGTATTTTCTGTCACTATTGTCCATGCAATGTCCACTTTATTTTTATGTATGTGTGGTTGATTGCAACCATTTGCTCACAGAACGAGTGTCTTCTTGTGGGCTTTGGTCACATAAAATTATGTCACATGTGGCATTAGTTGTTAAAAAGTGTGACCATATGCTCTTTTAAGTGAGGTAAACTTGTATTCTGGGTGAGTATTGTCCATGCAATGACCACTTTATTTTTAAGTATGTGTGGCTTATTGCAACCATTTGGTCACACAACGAGTGTCTTCTCATGGGCTTTCGTAACATATAATTATGCCAAATGTGGCCGTAGGTGTTAAAAAGTCTGACCATATGCTCTTTTTAGTGAAGTAAACTTGTATTTTCTGTGACTATTGTCCATGCAATGTCCACTTTATTTT
>JAANYP010000515.1:0-188995 GCA_020465985.1 Centrapalus pauciflorus
ATCACACTTGCACGTTCACTCTTGGGTTTCAGCACTTAGCTTTCTTCACATTTCTTTCTAACCTTAGAAGCTTCCTTTTATACTCACTTAGAGGATCTAAGAGAAACATCTTCATTGGACGGAATGAAAAAGGAGAAGTCTTGTTGAAAAGACAACATAACCTTTTCTGCACTTTTCTGAAAAGCAGATTTGTCTTCACATGTGCAGAACTTTTGTCTTTTTTACTTTGTCTACTGTTGCATTGCCTTTAACTAACTTAGGAATGTCAACTTTGCGTCTTCCTTCCTTGTAAAGGCCTATTTTGATATAAGAAAAAGGTCTGTCACCCTTTTTCAAATAACCTTTTGTCTTCATGTTACAGAACAGCGTGGGCAGGCTGAGCAGTTCTGTTTTCCACTTTGTCTTCGACTTTGTAAACTGATCTTGTAGTAAAAAACAATACATGATGACTTGGAAACATATTCCATAAAGTGTTTAGCCTGTTCACAAAGAACAGGTTCTGTTCACAAAGAACAGAACACTTTAAAATTGCCCAAGCTGCTCGACAGTGTAGAGCAGCGTAGACAGTTTATGTCCAGCCTGTTCAGCAGACAGAGCAGCTTGGACAAACTGTCTTAGTTGCAACACATGCAGCATATAGAACAGCTTTAGACTGATATTGCAAATCATTTTCAGGTTTCAATAAGGCATATAACATGGCTTAAATTCAACCTTCAAATGCATCAACAGGTTTGATTATAAATCTCCCCCTCAGATGTAGAACAGGTTTGACTGAGGCCTTTTTGTGCCTAACAGACTCTTTTGCCAATCCTCGGATTCAGCCTTTCAAACTTCCTAGACTGACCTTCCCTTCTGATGATCTTAGCAATGACTTCAGCATAAGGGTCATCTCCAATGTTCACAAGCTCCTTCCAGGCAAATGCCAATGTGTTGTAGTCCTTGAGCCTTCTTCTTAAATACTGAAGACCGTCTCTTCTTTTTAGGATGAAAAGCTGCAGTTCTCTGTCATAGAACAGCTAAGAATTCCACCTGATGACTTCCTTGGACTTGGCATCTTCATCTTCTTCTTTATCGCCAAGTCCTTCTTCTTCTCCTCTTCTCGGAACCACCATCTTCTTTTTTTCTTCTTTAGTAAGTTCCCTGTCAGGCCTTTTGGTATCCGATTCATCATTTAAAGCAGATGTTAACATCTCCAGGTCTATTGGACTCTGATCTTCATTCATGTATTCATCTGTGATAGGTTGCTTATCTACAACTACTTCATCACACTCATCTTCTTCATCTACAATTATTTCATCATCAGACTCCCATTCAGGTACATCTTCAGGAATATTCACCTTCCTCAAGATCCTCCTGGTCTATGTCATCTTCAAGATCGAATTTGATGTCTTCCTGCTCATCTAATTCCAACAAGGCTCCGATCAGATATTCTTCAATAACTTCTGTAGTCTCTGGAGCCTTGCCTTTATCCTTTTCAGCCCCTGACGATCCAGACTCCCCCTGAACGTTAGCTTGCAGAGCAGTCTGTTGAGAAAGATCTGCTAGCTCACTTTCTTTTGGCATACTGGGGTCGTCTTAAAGCAGATGTTAGCATCTCTAGGTCTATCGGACTTTGATCTTCATTCACGTATTCATCCGTGACAGGTTTCTTATCTACAACTACTTCATCAATCTCATCTTCTTCGTCTACAATTATTTTTTCATCAGACTTCCATTCAGGTACATCTTCAGGAACAAATTCACCTTCCTCAAGATCCTCCTGGTCTATATCATCTTCAAGATCGAATATGATATCTTCCTCCTCATCCAATCCCAACAAGGCTCTGATCAGATCTTCTTCAATAACTTCTGTAGTCTCGGGAGCCTTGCCTTTATCCTTTTCAGCCCCTGACGATCCAGGCTCCCCCTGAATGTTAGCTTGCTGAGCAGTCTGTTAAGAAAGAAATGCTAGTTCACTTTCGTTTGGCGCGTTGGGGTCGTCTCCTTCGTCTTCTCTACGGCTTCCCCTCAACTCATCGCTTCTACAACTACTCTCCCCCTGAGCAACACGATCTTTCAAAATCTGCTCCAGTAGGGCCTGAAGAGTTTCGATCTGTTGTTGTTGGGCTGCCACAGTCTGATTTAAATAAACATTATTCTGATCCAACTACGCGTTATGCTGTTGTAGTTCAGTGACTGCCGTGGTGAGTTGAAAAATTTGGACTGTCTGGAGATCAACTTTAGCTTTTAATTGAGAAAGGCTTTGGGTTTCTGTCGATGTGGATGTTGATGGAGAGGTTGTAGTGGTTGCTGATGAAACGGCGGCGGTTGATGTTGATGGCACTGACTGGTCTAGGCACTGACGCTTATTCCTTTGGTTCCTTGAGACGAGAGCCTCTTCTTCTGGCACAAACTCTTCATGTTCCTCTTCTTCATCTTGTAGACTGAAAGATTGCTGATAAACTGTTTAAGGCTGCACAACGAGTCGAGTACCATGAAGACCAAACGAAGTTGGAGGATTTGGAGCCTCCCTGACATCACTAGCAGTCTCGGAATCTGCCTTCGACTCCGTCTCCATAGCCACATTATAATCCTCCGGCTGATAGTTCTCTATATCTTCAAAAATATTTTCCATAGCCTCAGGAGGATGAAGAATATCCTAAATCAGCGCTTCGGTGATGGCCTCCTGAGCTGCTTCTCCCTGGGCAAAAATATCTTCCAATGTCTCCTGTATCTGATTAGCTTGGTCTCCTGACGTAGAAGCCACAGCTGCCGCTGCTGTCCTTGGTGGACTCTGAATAGGAGCAGCTTCTGCTTGTTGTACCACTGCTTGGCCTTGTGGCTAATAATCTACCCATGCATCTCAATCTGGAGCAACATAATTCGAATCCAGTAGAGCTCCAAACAATGGAGTCATTGGCGGTCTAACATTTTCCGCCCTTCGTGAATTGTGGCTTTGACAATCTGTAAAAATCCTCTTATCTATCCCTACTACAACAACACTTCTGGTAGAGTTGGCAAGTTCGACAACAAATGACGTATTTTCATCATCACAAATCTTGGATATAGCAAAAATCTCTCCCGGCTTGGCGCTGTTATCTGATGCACAAATTCACCAAAAAAGAAGCGTGAGAAACTAAAAGGCTTGTTATAAACCAACGAGATCATCCCGGACTGGAGTTTGGATGTCATCGTGTCAAAACCTGCCTTTTTAGGTGCAAAACATATTAGCATCACGTGCATTAGATACCTCCACTAACCTATCACCCCGCTTTTTACATACGAGGCCTTTGCCAAATCCTGAGCATACCCCATCATTCGAAACGTAGCTTGCCTGAACGAAGCTGGGAAATCAACTGGACCATCTTCTTATGTCACAGTTCCTAGATATAAATTTTCCCTCAGATTGTCTTTAGAGAATGCAATAGCTTGTTCATTAACCGTTGCCCTGAGAACTGGGGGCAGAGCGGAGCCATCCACATGCAATGTATTCCAAAATTAACGAATGTATTGAATTATCAGTGTTGGATTGTGAGTCAACGCATAGACTATCCTTGATCTCGTCAGAATATTAAGAATTTCTCTATACTGCCTTGCTTCTGGCGCTTGGAGGTCAATGCTAACCACCATATTGTGCTTATTGAAAAATTCACGATCTGCCATTCCTGCACACACAATAAATAGTAAATTCTGAAGAAAAATAAATTTTTGGAAAACATTTAAGGTCATTTGAACTTAATTAAGTTCGTTCGTACTTAATGACCTACAAACTTAGGTATAAGTTCGTGTGAACCAGATAAGACATACGAACTTGTTAGTAAGTTCGTGTGAGGCCTTCAAACTTGTAGATATTTTTGTACTAAGTTCGTAAACTTCTCAAGTTCGTACGTATTGTTCCTAATGAACAAGTTCGTAGTCGGCCCTTTGAACATCAAAACTTCTGATTTAATCCTTGTTAGACTTAAATGACCAATGAATCTAGTCCTAAAAGGTTCTAATCGAGTTTATTGATGTTTTATTTTTAGTTTTATAGCCTTAAACTTGGTATTGAAAGAACACCTAGTATTCAGCTATGTTAAACCCAAAATACACGATTTTAAACCATTAAAAATCCAAAATAACACTTACTAAATTGTTTGTGAGATTAATCGACACTAAACACTTGTAAGTTTGAGATCGAACTATGGTTTGTTCGTGGAACATGATACAAAGTCGTGAAATACGACAAGTTCGAGATCGCTCAAATAAGTTCGTAATCGCCGATTTAAGTTTGTGAGGGGTAAATGCGTGAGTTGGTTAATAAATTTAATGATATGTGCCCTATTTATTAAAAATAAAATAAACTAAACTAAAATAAAATAAAATAAAATAAAATAAAGTAAAATAAATAAAAACTAAATTGCAAGAATTTAAAAATAAGCACATAAGCTAAATCTTTTTACGAGAGTGTCATATGAGGTTCAATTAGATAGCTTTGTTAATGTACTTTCGGTGTTGCACTTTCACACTTTGGAATTTTTGATTCCTTTTATTGCTTGTCGTAACATACACACCAAGTCGATTGTCGGTATGTTTGTCCACTTAAATACTCAAGAAATTATAAATAAATTATAAGAATTTTCCTTTAGCATTTTATTTATCAAGAAATTACCTTACGTGTCCCACACCTAGACATACTTCTGTGATAAAGACTGACATTCAATCATTATGACTTTTCGGCATTTGGAAATCATCTTTAAAATGCAAATTTCGGACACAGTTCCATATTTACATACAACAGAGTGTCTTGGTTTTTCTTCTGGTAGAGCATACTTCTTTTGTTTTAGTAAGACTGCGGTGACAGGTCTGTACTTACGTACAACAAAGCGACATATCTTGCTATATTGAGTCGAAACAGCGGTGACAGGTTTGTACTTTCGTACAACAAAGCGACATGTCTTGACTCTCTTTAGATTTCATGCTTGCTCTTTTTTAAGATGTATTTTCATGAAGCCATACATCCCCCAGACTGATTTACATACCTCATTCATAATTATTATATGTGAGCCTCTAACACAGAAATTAAGACTTATTGGTCATATATCTATGTTAGTTACACATATGACAATTTCTAGATTGTTTTATTAGCTTTTAGTAAAATCTTCATGTTTTATGCCTACCAACATATCAGACTATGTATATCACTTTGATTTTATAGTGCATTATGTGTGAAAGTTTAACACTTAGAGTTTGTTAGACTATGCTAATTTTCGTCACGTTGATCCTTGGACTCTAAGACTTCTCTCTTTATATTCATCTTTCTCATTTTTTTAATGGTTTTCTCTCTTTTTTTCTTTTCTTTTTCTCTTTTTGTTTTAAGTAAAGTAACTAATAAGATAAACTAATAACTTCAAAATAGTTAAAAGAAAATCTACCGAGGTAAGGTTACTATGGATTACGCATTCCATTTAGTTGGACTAATAACTCAAAGTGTGACCTATCAAATGCTTTTGTGAACAGATCCGCATTGTTGTCTTCCGTTGGAACTTTTACCAATTTTATCAGGTTTTTCTCAGCACAGTCACGAATAAAGTGATATCTTATATCTATGTGTTTAGTCTAACTATACTTTTACAGGATTATTGGTTATAGCAATCATGGATTGATTATCTATCCTAATGGGAGTATGAGTATAACTCAAACCATAATCTTGCAATTGTTGTTGAATCCACAAAACCTGTGAACAGCAACTACCCGCAGCTACATATTCAGCCTCGCATGTTGATACTGCTACTGAAGTTTGTTTCTTGCATTTCCAGGACACCAGTCTCCCTCCTAGGAACTTACAACCACCCGTTGTTGACTATCTATTCAAGCTACACCGTCCATATTCTGAGTCTGTGTAAGCTTCCAATTCTAGATTTCCATCAGCATGATACCAAAGTCCCAGCTTCGGTTTCGACTTAAGGTATTATAGACATTGCTTCACAGCCTTCAAGTGCATTTCGTTGGGGTTAGCTTGAAACCTGGCACAAGTACAAACAGCACACATTATGTCAGGTCGAGAAGCAGTTAAATACATGAGTGACCCGATCATGGCCCGATATAAAGTCGGATCCACATCAGTATCACTATCAGTACCTGGTCCGAGATTATGATTGACTTGAATTGGAGTACTGAAGTGTGCTGTAAGATTTGTTCCTTCCATCCCGAAGTGCTCTAATATTTCATAGACATACTTCTTTTGATGAATGAACATCTCCTCCTTTCGTTGTTCAACTTGTAAACCCAGAAAGAAGTTTAGCTCTCCCACCGCACTCATCTCAAACTTAGACTTCATAACCTTCTCGAAATCTTTCCACATTTGTTCATTTTGTAACCCAAAGATGATGTCGTCCACATAAACTTGTACAAGTAAGAAATCGTCACCTTTCCTTTTGATGAACAGTGTACTATCGATTCATCCTCTCTCAAACCCATTATCTAAGAGATGAGTAGATAGTGTCTCGTGCCACGCCCTAGGTGACTGATGTAATCCATACAGAGCCTTATCCAATTTATATACTCTGTCTGGATACATGGGATCAGTAAACCCTGGGATTGCTCGACATACACCAACTCCTTCACTTTCCCGTACAAGAAGGCACTGTTGACGTCTAGCTGATAAACTTTGAAGCCTTCGAAGGACGTGAATGCTAGCAACAATCAAATAGCCTCAAGCCTCGCAACTGGTGCAAACACCTCTTTATAATCAATCCCTTCTACTTGGTTGAACCCCTTTACTACGAGTCTTGCCTTGTTTCGTGTAACGATGCCCCGATCATCCCTTTTGCACATAAAGACCCATTTGGTCCCTATTGCAACTTTCCACGAGGCAAAGACACTAATTCCCAGACTTCTAGCTTTTTGAACTGTGAATGTTCCTCTTGCATAGCTTCAACCCAAGAATTATCCTTCAGAGCCATTTGTACAATCTTCGGCTCGACTTGTGAGGTGAAACACGAGTACAAACAGGTGTGAAATGCCTCGGAGTCATTGATCATTGATAACAATACTGTGTTATAATTCACACTACTCCTAGTTCGCACTTCAGTAGTTGGATTCTCAATGATGTCTTCAATCAGATGATCCTTATTTACTCTCGATGTTTCATTGTATCGACCTGAAGATTGTCTCCCCGATTCGATCCTATTTCGCCTAATGGGGGTGTGACTTCAGATGGAACAACATCCTCCTAGTGATCACTGTCTTGAGAGGCTGAATTGTTTATCTGATTCTCATCCGTAGGCAACGAAGGTGCTTCATTTGTTGGGGACCCATCTTTAGTCGATATATTTTCAGATGTTGTGGGTATGCTCGAATTGGAAAATACTCTACCCTCGTCATTAATATATAACATCAAGAAGTCATTCTCCACAGTTCCTACATCACCACTAAAAGGAATGTTAAATGATTCAAACACAGAGTCATAATCAAATTACCATTCTGAACCAATTTGGGGTTCATGTGAATAACTTGTTACATCAATGTTAAACATAACTTCTACTGTACCAGTAGTTTTATTAAAAACCCTCTTGTTTGGTGAATTTGGGACATAACCTAGGAACTATCCGTCGTCTTCCTTTTCACCAAACTTAGGTTGATGTTTCATTTTTAACAAAGTACATGGCACCCCAATTGGTTCAAATCCAGTTAAATTTGGTGGTCTTTTATTCAGAATTTCATAACAGGTTTTGTTCAAAGATTTAACAGTAAGGACTCTGTTTAACACATGACAAGCGGTATTCACTGCCTCCCCCTAAAACATAGTGGGAAGTTTTGAATCCGAAAGCATAGTCCTTGCTGCTTCAATCAATGTCCTGTTTTTACGTTCTGCCACCCAATTTTGTTGTGGCTCATATGGTGCACTAAATTGATGCACTATGCCTTTAGTTAGATAATATACACCAATAACTGCATTTTTAAATTCTGTTCCATTTTCACTTCTGATACATTTTACCCTATTTCCCGTATGAGTTCTCAACTTGGTCTAAGAACCCAATCAACATGCCTGTTGTCTCGTCCTTTGTACCTAAAAAGAAAACTAAAGAGAAACGTGAGTAATCATCAGTGATAACTAAACAATACCAACTCCCACCTATACTCCTTTTGTTGATTGGCCCGAAAAGATCCACGGCACACACTTATCTTCGAACTGAAGACTCTTCAATGGAACACCTTGCACAAGGCCATTTTTAGTGATGTAGTTCATCTTCCTTAAGTGCAAGTGTGTCATTCGCCTATGCCACAACAAGGATTCTGACTCTGAGGCTTTTGATAACAAACATGTATTCCCCATAGAGGATTATGCTATGGTCATGTCCATCATACACAGATCGTTCTTCCTTGGACCCCTCATCATTATACATTCTTCTAGAATCTCAAATCCAGGCTTCAGCACTAGCGCTTCCTTCTCAGTATACATCACTGATTTTTTTATCACAGATCTGCGAGACTCAAATGAGATTGTGATCAAGCTTATCTACATAGTAGACCTGCTAGAGTGTAATTTTCCCATTAGTGACTATTCTAGTTCCAGTGATATTGCCTCCTTTATTCCTAGCAAATGAGAGAAATCCCTTGTACCCACTTTTGAATTCTGTCAATAGACTTCTTTCCCCAGTCATGTGTCGAAAGCAACCAATGTCTATGAACCATTTGTTGTTTAGACCTGTAGTTAACTACTGCACATGAAAGATAACAAATTTGTTATCACGGGGAACCCAAGCCATGACTGACTTGGTAATACCATTCTCGTCCACATACTTGAATTCTTTCAAATACCCATCTCTCCTTTCAGGTGACTTGGGTTTTTGATTAAGAGCATGTTGTGGAGCTGAGTGATTAATATCCACTCTTGGCCTTTGGGTTGTCTTTTTATAGTGGAGCCTTAGAATAATTTCTGTTATAATGCATTTCAGTGTTATAACTCTAGGCTGTACCAGCTGTCTGATGTCTGTTAGGAATATAAGACCTAACTGAAGTATAACTCCTCTTAGGTGTATGAACCCTAATGATAGGTTGTGGGACAGATCTTGATTGACTAGGGACTCTATTCGGTGAATTAGTTCTAAGCCCTTCATTTTGTCTGATTGACACCAGTGGTTGTTTAGTACCTACTCGTGATGTCGCATTCGAGTTCTTCTCCAAATTTTGAGAACTACTCGTGCTTGCATTATTAGGCACTGTTTTCATGGCTTGTTGATCTTGTTTCCCTATAATAAGTATAGACTCTGGTTTCTTATAGGGACAGCTAGATGCAAGATGACCTTTTTCATGACATCTAAAGCAAGACATTTTGTCAATAGACTTATTATAAGCACTCTTAGACTTAGGGGTCTCACTAATGTCCTATTGTGTTGTATCCGCAACTTTGTTCATCTCCTTTTGTTTATTATTAGTAGCAGTTTTAGCTTCTTATAGTTTAGACACACTACTAGACTGCACAAACTTTATCGTTTTCTTAACCTGAGGAGTAGTTGTTGACACCTTATCTTTTGACAATTTATCAGTCTCAGTTACTTTTAGTTACTCTGACTCAACCTTTTCTTTGGTCTCATCCTGAGGAGTTGGCACATAGTTGTTGTTGAAAGGTGGAGGCACATCCTGATATCCTAGGCCAACTGGTTTTTTAGACTGTCTCTGTGAATCTAAGATTTTGCCTAAGTTTAAGGATGAGTTCCTAAACTTCTCAGTTTTACTATTAGCTTCAACAACTTTAAACCTAGCTTCTGCTAGTTGTTTATCTGTCAGGGAGATCTCTTTGGTCGATGACTCTATATGCTCATAAATTAGTTCGTTCCTAACACATTGTTCGCTCAATTTGTCTTTCAGAGCTACTACATCTTGAGCATCATCTTTCATTTTAGCCCTAAGATCTTCCTTAATATCTAGCAGACTAGCATTATAATATTTTAAAGATTGGATTTGAGCTGTCATTGATGAATGTGATTCTAGCACTAAGTTCAATTTATCATTTAAAGTGGGGCATAAAACACATAAATCATGAAAAGTAGAAAAGTTGAGAGATACCTTTATCCGATCAGATTCCATGCACGTTGGCCATCTGAGCTGCAAACTCCAGAGTAGTCTGCTCTTCAGATTTTTCCAGAACCAAAGGATTTGTATCGGACTGCTGGGTGTCCTCCTTCTTTTCCTCTTCAGCGCTACTATCTGTCTCAGTCATTTCAGCCATAAAAGCTCTAGCATTTGACTCCGGATGCGAATTCGAATCATAAGTACCATCTAACTACCTGTTAGACGATACGTTTGTCAGCAACCCAACTACAGAATCTTGATTCCCTGAATGAGTTGAATTTTGACGTCCCGGATTCTGATAGTTATCCATCTTCGGCCTCTGACATTCTCTAGCAAAATGTCCCAAATCCTGATAGTTGTAACACTTCACTTTAAGCTTATAAAACCTAACATTATTGCTCACACTAAGGTTTCTTGTTGTTCTCTTCATGAACCTGTTCACCCTCTCTATGACCATGGCCAGTTGCCATTGCAGGTCCATCTGCTCTAAATTATCAGGATCTACCTGATCATAATCCTCCTCCTATAGAGCTGGATCGTGAATCTTGCCCTGTACGGAGTTACCATACGCTGTCACAAACAATGCAAGAAGCTTGAGTTGCTCCTCTGCTGTCTTAGCACTCATAGGCATTTTGATGTAACCATGAGAAGATGCTCGTGAACTTTGTGGTTGATCTTCTGATTTTGAAAACCATAGAAAAGCCCTACCACTCACATATTCTAATTCTGTAGGTATGCCTTCTTCTTCACCAGAATAGAACGTTGTGGCCCTAGACTTAGGCACACTAGAAGTTGATGGCTTAGACTTTCCGAAGTACATTTCAGGATCTTGTACCCGATCGTATTCCATCTCCTTCTTTTGTATTTTAAAATTATAGGCCCTCAGTGTTCTAATAACCTCTTCAAGAGTGAGAATTGCCACTTTATCTACATCATGCTCTATCAATGCAGTGTACATCTCCCACTTTGCTGGTAACGCATCTAGAAGTTTTTCAATCTTATCAGAGTCTTGATACTCAACTCTGTGGTTATCAAGTTCTATCAACAGATGATAGAACCTTGTGACTATTTCATCCAAGGTCGCAAATTGTTGCTTTAACAATTACATTCTCCCCTTCCACACCCTTGGATTTCCCTCATACCTCTTCTCTAGTTCTTCCCTGAGCTCTTTAGAAGTTCTGTAATGCTTGAATTTGTGTAGAATTTCCAATGGTAAAGCCATTTTAATAAACAACATAGCCCGATTTTCAGCTTCAAAAACTTTCTTATCCTCATCTTTCATCTGCAGATAGGATAGAACTTTCAATCTGCCCTCGAGCCCTTGTGTTGGGGGAACATAACCTTCATCTATGCATATCCACATATGCATATCATTGAATCTAGCGAAGTCCACAAACCTATCTTTCCACCAGTAGTAGTCCTAAATCTTGATCAGCTTAGGTGGTGAATTTGATTTGCCCATTTCGTGATCCATTTCTAAAACCTTGTGAAGACTCGACATTCTTGTAAAACTTTTTGTTCACGAACTTAAATTATTTATTTTTTAAAATAAATTAAAAATCAAGTTTGTATGGACTTAATTAAATTCGTATTACCAAATTAGATTTGTTTAAATTTAAGTTTGTAATCACTAAGTTCGAAAGATTCAATTAGTTCGAGACTGACAAGTTCGTGAAAGGTTAAGTTCGTAGACTGTCAGTTCGAGACACCCTAAATGGACAAGTTCGAAACTCTGACCACTTCGAGTGCTGTGTAAGGTCTGCTCTCTACGGATCTTATCTTGACGCGACACCTTCCAATGAGTGCGGAATCCTCGTTAGTGGCTTGACGGAAAGACAACGCACACCGAAACACGGAGACTAGCACGGTGATAGACGAACAAAGGATCGTCCCAACACGGTGATTCTCTCCACACGAAACTCTCTGATTGCTAGCAAGTTCGATATCACCCTTTTGCTTAAACTCTCTGAAATCTGCAAAAGTCTGATAATTAATCGAATTAACCCTTAATTATACTGACTGGTTCGACTTTGTCTAGGATAAATTCGAACTTGGCCCAAGGCCTATTCGAACTTGTCGTCATAGACAAATTCGAATTACATCCTTCAAACTTATGTTCGAACTTATCTTTGAACCTTTCTTTGAACCTATCTTTGAAATAATGTTTGAACTTATGGTAATACATTACACCAAGTTCAAACATACATACAATTAATATCAAACATATATATCAAACACTTGTTAATATTCAATATCAAGGAAATTGACTTACACAAAATGTTATCTGTACTTAGACTGCTATCATCACACAGGATGTACTAACAGACTCCCCCTTGACGATAGGTTCTAACTATTTACATTTTGATTAAGTACTAAAATCTATTCTAAATGCTACCAGCATAAAGACCTTGTTCAACACAAACCTTGACCACATTCTGATACTTTTTGGCCTCAGACTCCATATGTGCATCACACGAGATTTTATGGACATGAAGTACATGTAGATCATCTTTGGACAAGTTGACCAGGTGGAATGGATCATACACTCTCAGAATCACTTTTTCTTCGAGGTCTTCCATTACTGCTTCACCTGTCTCACTTTCAACATACTACCAGTTGAGGTTTCCCAACACATTTTTAGGCATAGGCTTCAGAGGAACTTTCTTTAAGCATCTAACTGGCTTGTAATGTATTTTCATCCACGGCCTTCTAGTTAGAGGTCAATTCTTGTATGGTCCATAACTCTTTTGCCTATTCGTGGGTTTAGCCTTTCAAACTTCCTAGACCTCCCTTCCCTTCTGATAATCTTGGCAATTATTTCAGCATAGGGATCGTCTCCGATGTTAACAAGCTCTTTCCACGCTAGTGCTTTTATCTCAACTTTAGGCAGTGAATTGAATCCTTTCAATATTCTCCTTAGATATTGAAGGCCATCCTTTCTCTTAATGATAAAAAGCTGCAGTTCTCAATCAAAGAACCAGCTAAGAATGCTCCCGGACAGTTTTCCAGCACTAGGCACATTTATCTTTTCCTTTAATGACATGGCCTTCTTTACTGCCCTGAACCTCTTCATCAGTCAGCTCCCTATCAGGCTCTTCAACTTCTGATTCAACATTTAAAGCTGCTCTAAAAACATCGATGTCAATCATATCTTGTTCTATCGTCGTATACGTATCAGTGATAGGTTGTTGCTGAATAACAATTTCATCAACTTCATCTTTCTCATCATCTAATACCTCATCATCAGATTTCCATTCAGGAATGTCTTCTGGTACAAACTCACCTTCTTCTAAATCTTCAACATCACCTTCAAAATCAAACATTATTTCCTCTTCTTCAATATCCATCAGAGTGTCAATCATCTCGCTCTCAATAGCCTTTGAAGTTTCACCTTCAGCACTATCTCCTACTGCGGACTGACTCAGCCCCCCCTGAATTGTTGCATGCTGAGCAGTTGGAAAATCTGCTAGCTCACTCTCTTTTCTTGCTTCGGGATCATTGCCGTCATCCTCATCCCTCCTTATTGCTTCAGCTTCTTTGCAGCATGTCTCCCCCTGAGCTTGAAGCTTTTTCAGTAACTGCTCGAGGAGGGACTTCATTGTCTTAATCTCAGAAGCTTGATCAACAACAGTTGATTTCAGTTCAATGTTCTCCTGATCAATTCTGGCATTATGCGATTGAAGCTCATTAACTGCTTTGGTAAGCTGGAAGATTTGGAGTGTTTGGAAATCTACTTTGCTCCTTAGCTTTGTGAATTGCTGGTTTTCAGTGAATGTGGACGATGTGGATGGAACGGATGTAATTGGTGATGGCGTGATTGATGGTTGAACAGCAGGAATATCAGGCTCTGGAGCGGAAGTAGATGAAGCTCCCTACATGAATCTGTGCCTTTTCGCCATTTGCCTTGGCACGAGAGGAGTAGGGTCTTCTGCTTCATAATCAGAATCATCATCATCTGATCCTCTAGCCACTCTCTTTCCTTCCTCTCTTTCACTGACCACAATTCTTGATCCGTATCTGCCGATTCTAACAGATGGATCAACCGGATCTACTGCTACTTCTTCAACTTCTATATCTTCAACTTCCTCAGATTTCGATTCTGAAGTGGTCACTGCTTGACCTTCTACCTCAGGCTGATATTCATCAACGTCTCTCGTAAGGTCATCGTAATCAGCTGGAGGCTCCAAGATAGAATCAATAAGCTCAGCAACAACCGGGCTCTGATACCACTTGTAAGGTCTGCTCTCTACGGATCTTATCTTGACGCGACACCTTCCAACGGGTGCGGAATCCTCGTTAGTGGCTTGACGGAAAGACCACGCACACCGAAACACGGAGACTAGCACGGTGATAGATCGAGATCGCCCTTTTGCTTAAACTCTCTGAAATCTGCAAAAGTCTGATAATTAATCGAATTAACCCTTAATTATACTGACTGGTTCGACTTTGTCTAGGACAAATTCGAACTTGGCCCAAGGCCTATTCGAACTTGTCCTCCTAGACAAATTCGAATTACATCCTTCAAACTTATGTTCGAACTTATCTTTGAACTTATGTTTGAACCTATCTTTGAACTAATGTTTGAACTTATGGTAATACATTACACCAAGTTCAAACATACATACAATTAATATGAAACATATATAATCAAACACTTGTTAATATTCAATATCAAGGAAATTGACTTACACAAAATGTTATCTATACTTAGACTGCTATCGTCACACAGGATGTACTAACATGCTACAAGTTCGTGGAGGAGTGTCTGACAAGTTCACGGAAACCGTAAAACACCCTCCTAAGTTCGAGCGCCTCAAGTTCGTGAAACGGCCAAAATTTGACGTTTTCCATAAAATTAGATTAAATCAATGTTTTTAAGGCTAAAAACAATTGAATCCAATGAAAAGAAGAACTAAAAAGATTGTAGGCTCGATGAACTGCTCAAACACCGTAATAACCTCAAGAAAGTGTGATTTAACCGTAAAAGCGCCAAGAAACCAATTAATGTTCAACCAAACACGAAGAACACGAAGAACATCCAATTGTAGGCTCTGATACCACTTGTAAGGTCCACACACCACGGATCTATCAAGTCGTCAAAGGCGTCAAACGAGTGCGGAATCCTCGTTTAACGGGTACAGATCAATCACACAGAAACACGGAGCCGAACAAGATGCTGGACGATAGAATACTGACCCTACACGATGAATTCCTCCGTTAGATGCTGTAAAACTCTCTTAGTTCGTCTGAATGCTCTCACAAACTCTGAAAGTATAAATCTCGAAGTGTTAATGATATAACCCAAATAAGTTCATGTTATAACCTGTAAGTTCGTGCATGGCCCAAGCCTACAAACTTACAAGTTCAACCCCATGCAAGTACGAACTTACCAGGGCTGAGTTCGTACGAACTTAGGAGACCTAAGTTCGTGGCCTATGCCTTAAGAACTTAGTCTCATAAGTTCATACCCTTATGAACTTATCTATCAATCATGAACTTAATATGTAAACGTAAACAACATACACAATCATGAACTTAATCCATAAATATGAATAAACAAACATGACTTGTATTAATAAAGCCCTGTCTATTACATATGACGATCTATTACAAAACTAGATTGTTGTCGTCACACAGGGTGTACCAACAGTATCCTGAGTGAATGAGTGTTGTCTCGTGAGGGTTTCCAGAAACATACCCACAAAGTTCTCTGTGTTGCCTCACAGAAAGCGCTGAGTTTTACGTCTTCATCCAGACGTACTGCTCTTATGCTAGTCTAACTACATTTGGGATTTTCTACCCGTGAAGACCACCCCTCGCGGGGCAGTAGTCACTAGTCTAGGTCCCACATCATGCAATACGATATCAATCAAACTAAGATAGAGTAATTAAGTGTGGAATTATAAATTACATGTACAAGCATATTAGGATTAAGTTTAATACAGATTAAAGTTTTTAAATTAAACTTATAAAGGGCACAAGTCTAATCTAATTTATGTCATCATATAATCAAGGTAAATCTACCCAGACCACCATGTTAAAATCATCCAATTAGTACCAAAAAGGTTTGCTAAGTAGAGGTCAACGAAAACTCTTGTCTTGATCTTGTAAGACCTAAGTACTAGGTCCGGCAGGTGACTTTCCTTTATTTTTTCCATTAAAAATGTTAATGTAGCAACCGTAAGCAATGCTTAGTGAGTAAATAGATTTTCAAATTAACATGCAATGTCAAACGGATCATCATAAGTCTAGCGTGATATGTCAAGGCTGCCGCTACAGCCACTCATGATTGAGACATAGAAGACATAGAGTCGGATGATGCTCAAGCCACACTCACACTTAAATCGTGGGGATCAGCCACATACTGGGCTAGCTACCAGTAAATCAACGTGACGGAACATCAGAGGTCATTACCAAGTTCAATAGAACTGGTGAAATAGCCAGGTCTAGAACGATAGACTGATAAGGCTAATCAA
The DNA here is from genome assembly GCA_020465985.1 of Centrapalus pauciflorus. Classification (NCBI taxonomy): domain Eukaryota; kingdom Viridiplantae; phylum Streptophyta; class Magnoliopsida; order Asterales; family Asteraceae; genus Centrapalus; species Centrapalus pauciflorus. Next base: position 16,512 of record JAANYP010000515.1, read on the forward strand.
GCTGAATCAATATGTCAAGTATATGCAATGATGAAGCATACGTAATCAAGTCAGGATAGCAATAATCTCAAAGCAATGACAGAAACGAACTGTGAATTCAATATCATATGAAGTGATAAGTCAAATAGCTATCATGATCCACTGGGCAACACCGAAGCATAGTGTGCACAGGTCACAATCCAGCTGATAATATGAATGTCAAATCAATCTAGCGTCAACAATATGTCTCAACCGGAAATTGAAGCATGTTAAATCCGAATATCTATAACTCACAGATCTGGGTTTTTATCAAACAGATGTAAAATCTGCCACCTGAGTTATCTCAGGATTTTATCTTTGTCAATCCGTTCTCTGTCAAATCAAATCTTTGACCCGCTTTAAATCTTTAAATAAATGTTCAGAATTTCACTAAACCTGTCTAGAATTATCATATCAATCAATATCATGTCAATCTCATCATATTTTATCTTTAAATTCTTTATTTTATATGATTCTGATAACTTGTTCGTTCATAAATTATTCTTTCATTCATATTCTTTATTTTATTAATATTCTCAAAAGATTAGTATATATATAAATATATATAATCATTTTACTAATCTTCTTGTTAATTTATGCGTTGTTCATGTATATTATTCAATATACTCGAATTTGGGGAAAGGGGTTCGAATTTAATACATAAATTCGAACAAAGGTCAAATTCGAAATGCTATTTTCGAACATAAGGATAAATTAGAATCGAATGTATGGGTTAAATTGAATCATGTGGACAAATTGGAAATTATATATATATATATATATATATATATATATATATATATATATATATATATATATATATATATATATATATATATATATATATATATATATATATATATATATATATATATATATATATATATATATATATATATATATATAGCTAAATTCGAAGATATTTATTAGGCTAAAAAAAATTGAATCCTAGGAGCTATATTCAAATCATGCTTTTCGAATTTATATGCCAAATTCGAATACTTATTAATTTCGAAGTCCACGCAATGAATTCGAATTCCCACTTCAAATATATGGTTTATGTCGAATGATGGACCTAATTTCGAATTCACATTTGAGTTTTAGATTAAATTTTAAGCCAATATTCGATTTTAGGCAAAATTCGAGTTTGTTTCATGTATTTCGAGTTTGTTCTTGGCATTCTCGAATTTGTTTATATTTACAACTTTGAATCATGGATTTCTATGTCTAAAATCACTAATATGTTTAGTATTAAGCCTAAGTTCGATTATATTACACATATTCTATTTAAAACTCAAGTTAAATAGCTTTAATCTCATGAAAATTGATAAATTCGAATTTCTTATTTTCAAAACCGAAAATATGAAAACTAAAAGTATCGGTTCTTACCTCAAATTCGTACGAAATCGAACATGTACTGGCAAATTCTTGTTGTATTCTCCGAGATCTTTCCGTTGACGTTTAGAACTCGATAATCGGCCGGTCGGTTTGGGAGATAAATTAGAGAGAAGTAGAGAGAGAGTAGAGAGAAAAAGTAGAGAGAGAGAGTAGAGAGAGAGTAAAAGTGATTTTATGAATCATAAATGTCGTTTATATACTTCATCTAGTTATGTTTGATACTTAACTCACTATTACTTTGGTATGTTATATCTCCTTTATTTAATTATCTTTAATAATTATTAAATCATAATTTAAATATTTAAATAATTTAATTAAATATTTCATAACTTAATTAAATTACAATTCGCATAATGTAATAAAATTACATTATTAGTTCAATAATACTGAATTTAAGACTTGATCAAAAGTTAGGTTGTTACAGAATGGGCTCCACCACGCACAAACTTCGTTCCCGAAGTTAGCTATGTTCGAACAGACTGGGATATGTTGCTTTCGTGACATCTTCAGATTCCCAAGACTGATGCGAACCTTTGTGGTGTTTCCACTGGACGAGCACCATCTGTATGTATTTATTTCTAAGCTTCTTGGTCTTCGAGTCCAGAATACACTCCGGCTCTTCAACCACTCGAAGCTTTTCATCAATTTGTAGGTTAACGTGTGGTATCTGCACTTCTCTTTCATCGGCTAAGCTCTTTCTCAAGTGACTAACATGGAATACAGGATGTATTCCAGATAAGTCCACTGGCAGTTCAAGACGATAAGATTGATTTCCTATCTTTTCAACAATCTTGAACAGACCGATGAATCTCGGAGCTAGCTTGTTTCTCTTTATGAATCGTACCACATTCTTCATAGGGGATACTTTTAGCATCACCCAATCGTTAACCGCAAAGCTTATTGATCTGTGTCGATTATCATAATATGTCTTCTGCCTGCTTTGAGCTTCAAGAATGTTCCTTCTAACGAGTTGAATCTTTTCATGAGTCAACTGTAGAAGGGCATGTCCTGCTATTGGCGATTCACCTGTTTCGCGCCAACAGGTGGGAGTTCTGCATTTTCTTCTATACAAAGCTTCAAAAGGAGCCATCTTGATCGTTGAATGACAACTGTTATTATAGGAGAATTCGACCAGAGGCAAGTGGTCATCCCAGTTACCACCTAGATCAAGAACACAGGCGCGAACATATCTTCAAGAGTAAGGATAGTACGCTCACTCTGGCCATCTGCATTAGGATGATAAGCAGTACTCATAGAGATTCGAGTACCCATCCCGTCTCGTAGAGCTTTCCAGAATCTAGATGTGAAACGACTATCACGATCAGATACGATAGACTTTGGCACACCGTGACGGGAAATTATTTCGGTTATGTATAAATGTGCCAATCTATCAAGAGAGTATGTTTCTTTCATCGGTATGAAGTGAGCTGACTTCGTTAATTTGTCCACGACTACCCAGATGGAGTCGTATTGTCTCTTGGTTTTCGGCAACTTCGTGATGAAGTCCATTGTTATATGCTCCCACTTCCACTCAGGAACTGGCAGTGGTTGCATATCCCCGAAGGGTTTTTGATGTTCTGCCTTAACCATTTGACATATTCTGCAGCCTTCAACATAATGACCGATGTCTTTCTTCATTCCTGGCCACCAATAATCGGTTTTCAGATCAAAATACATCTTTGAGCTGCCAGGATGAATAGATAACTTAGACTTGTGGGCTTCAGATAGGAGAGTGTTGCGAATAGTACCATATTTAGGAATCCATATTCGGTTTCCCTGGAGACAGTGAAGTCCCAAATGGTTCAGAGATAAGAATTGTAACTGGCCTTTGAGATTTTCATAACAGAGATTCTCTTCTTTCAACGCTTCGGCTTGAGCAGATCTGATATCTTCAATAAGATCAGAAGAGAATACAACAGGAGTCAGGGCATAGCAACACTTTTTCCGGATATACTTTCCTACTTAAAGCATCCGCGACAACATTTGCTTTGCCGGGATGGTATAGGATCTCGCAATCATAGTCCTTGATAAGCTCCAAGGACCAACGCTGTTTCATATTTAGATCCTTTTGAGTAAAGAGATGTTTGAGACTCTTATGATCGGTGTAAAGCTGACACCGAGTCCCATAAAGATAATGACGCCAGATTTTCAGTGCAAAGGTAACAGCAGCCAACTCAAGATCATGAGTTGGTGCACTTTTCTCGTAATCCTTCAATTGCCTTGAAGCGTAGGCAATTACTTTTCCCCTTTGCATTAGAACACATCCTAAGCCAGTACCAGATGCGTAGCTGTAAACGACAAAATCATCATTGCCCTCTGGTAATGCTAGGATTGGCGCTTGAATAAGCTTTTGCTTCAGAGTTTCAAATGCCTCTTGCTGTTTATCCGCGCCATACGAAAGGTGTATTCTTTCGTGTTAGCATCGTGAGAGGTACATCAATCTTAGAGAAGTCCTTAATGAATCGCCGATAGTAACCGGCCAATCCAAGGAAACTTCTTATTTCTGAGGCATTGCGAGGCGTTTGCCATTTCTGAACGGCCTCGACTTTAGAAGGATCGACTGAAATTCCTTCGCCAGATATAACATGGCCAAGGAATTGGATCTAGAAAGAAATCAGAGCGAAATTTCAAGTTTTGTTTCAATCATAGAACGCTTAAGAATGACTCAAAACAATATAAAGTTGTATCTGTCTGACCTAGAATTCGCACTTAGAGAATTTTGCGTAGAGTCTTTCTTTTCTCAGTAACTCTAGCAATTGCCGCAAATGAATAGCATGATCGGCCTCCATTTTGGAGCAAATCAGAATATCGACTATGAATACGATAACTGACTTATCCAGCATCAGTCTGCACACGCGATTCATGAGATCCATGTACGCCGCTGGTGCATTTGTCAGTCCGAAAGGCATTACGAGAAATTCGTAATGACCGTATCTTGTTCGGAAGGCTGTCTTTGGAATATCCTCATCTCTTACTTTCAACTGATGATACCCAGAACGAAGATCGATTTTAGAAAAATAGCTGGCTCCTTGTAGCTGATCGAATAAATCATCAATTCTGGCAGAGGATATTTATTCTTTATAGTGACTTTGTTCAACTCACAGTAATCGATGCACATTCGAAGAGTTCCGTCTTTCTTCTTTACGAATAAGACAGGTGCACCCCATGGAGATGAACTCGGTCGGATAAATCCATTTTCTAATAGTTCTTGCAATTGCTTTGACATTTCCTGCATTTCTGCAGGTGCAAGTCTGTAGGGAGCTTTAGCAATGGGAGCCGCACCAGGAACTTAGTCAATGTCGAATTCGACTTGACGTTCCGGTGGCACTCCAGATATGTCATCAGGGAATACGACTGGGAACTCACAGACGATTGGAATATCAGATAAGGATTTCTTTTGGGCTTCAGAGATAGATTCAGACGAGACGTAGCATAAATAAGATTCGTGACCCTTAGATAAATACTTATACGCTTTTTCAACAGAAATGAAGTAGTGAGCACCTTTTCGCTTCTCGCCTTTGATTTCCAATACTCGGCCGTCTGAAGACTTAATTCTAATGATTCGCCGATTGCAGACGATCGTAGCCTCGTTATTCATTAGCCAGTCCATGCCGATAATGACGTCGAACTCTTTCAACGGAATAGGAATGAGATCAAGGTTGAATACGATGTTATCGACGAGTAGAGTGCAGTTTCGGTATACAGAATCAGCCATAACATAGTTGTTACTGGCTGTCTTAATATCAAGCACAACAAGAAGCTTCGATGGAGACTTATATAATCTTTGTGCAAAAGATATTGATATGAAAGAACGACTAGCACCGAATCGAATAATACGCGAGTAGGGATTGAGTTAAGCATGAACGTACTGGTAACTACGTCAGGTGTTTCTTTTGCTTCCTTGGCTGTTATTTGAAAAGCTCGAGTCCTTGCGGTCGGAGTAGCAGCTGAACTCTTCATCGTAGATCCTCCAGCTGACAACTGTGACTGTCCTCGTTGCCCGCTGCGACACAGATACATGAAGTGTCCTCTTTTCCCGCACTTCGCACATCCGCGTCCTTGCTGTGGGCACTCTTCACTGATGTGACCAATTCTGTTGCAAGCAAAGCATGTGACGTCATCTGGATTGCACAATCCCATGTGTGATTTCCTGCATCTCTTGCAAAATCGAGGATCGTTCGTAAGCGAGTAGGCTTGCGCTTTCTGGGACGAGCTGTACTGCTGAGATTGCTGAGGTTGCTGAGACTGAGACTTGTTAGGCTTAAAGAATCGACCAAATCTCTATTTCTTTGGAGGAGATGGACATGTCGGGCTTGCTGATGGAGCATAGAGTTGATCGCCATACTCTAGATATCCCATCTCGATCTGTCTGGCCGCTTCCACCATTTCAAAATAGGACTTATACTTTATCGCGCTCATCGGATGTCGGTATCTTGGGATAAGTCCTCCGTGGAATCTATTCATCTTCCTTTCTTCAGTAGCTAATTGATACGATGAGTAGCCGCATAGTCGTGAGAATTCATGCTCATATTCGTCAACAGTCTTTGTTCCTTGGGTCAGTTGCATTAGTTGAACCTCCATCTTGTCTCGTTGATCAATCAGACAATACTTAACATTGAACAGGTCTAAGAATTGTTCCCATTCTAAAGTCTGAATCACTTCCTCTCCATAGATACTCCTCTGAGTTTTCCACCAGGCTCGAGCAGCTCCAACAAACAACGCAGACGCAACTCACTTTCTTCTATTCTAAGCAATCAGAGATTCTGAAAATCTCCTCATTATGACTAATCCAATCCATCGCCTGAATTGGATTGAGTGTACCCTCAAAGTTAAGGGCACCACTAGCTTTGAAGTCCTTGAACTTACAGCCTTTAGGCTGCTCGATTTGGGTTTCAGGGGTAGAGTTATCAGAATCAGATTCGTCATTCTGGACTTGTTTATATTTTCTCTTATTTTTCTTATCTTCACGTCTTTTAGCTTCGACCTCATCTCTGGCCTGAAACTGTTCTTGCATTATTTTATTTTGTTGCTCAGAGTGTTCGGCTAACAGTTGTTGCATCATTTCAAACATCTGTTGTGGGGTCATGTTGTTGGGAATGTCACCTGATCCTGATCCTGACATCTTAACTGAAAATTAAAATCATTTAACTATCAGTTTATAGACTTAGATCTATGTACCCTTTTTCCGATCCTAATATTCTGTACATCCTATCTCAGTTCAAACCACCTAAATGATTGATACATATGTATTGCTTGAGTTTGAGACCAATTATACTCACGTAATACTTGATTCACTCAATCTATGGGCTCTGATACCATCCTGTGAAGATCACCCCTTGCGGGGCAGTAGTCACTAGTCTAGGTCCCACATCATGCAATACGATATCAATCAAACTAAGATAGAGTAATTTAGTGCGGAATTATAAATTACATGTACAAGCATATTAGGATTAAGTTTAATACAGATTAAAGTTTTTAAATTAAACTTATAAAGGGCACAAGTCTAATCTAATTCATGTCATCATATAATCAAGGTAAATCCACCCAGACCACCATGTTATCATCATCCAATTAGTACCAAAAAGGTTTGCTGAGTAGAGGTCAATGAAAACTCATGTCTTGATCTTGTAAGACCTAAGTACTAGGTCCGGCAGGTGACTTTCCTTTATCTTTTCCTGTAAAAAAATTAATGTAGAAACGGTAAGCAATGCTTAGTGAGTAAATAGATTTTCAAATTAACATGCAATGTGAAGCGGATCATAATAAGTCTAGCGTGATATGTCAAGGCTGCCGCTACAGCCACTCATAATTGAGACATAGAAGACATAGAGTCGGATGATGCTCAAGTCACGCTCACGCTTAAATCGTGGGGATCAGCCACATACTGGGCTAGCTACCAGTAAATCAACGTGAAGGAACATCAGAGGTCATTACCAAGTTCAATAGAACTGGTGAAATAGCCAGGTCTAGAACGATAGACTGATAAGGCTAATCAAGCTGAATCAATAAGTATATGCAATGATGAAGCATACGTAATCAAGTCATGATAGCAATAATCTCAAAGCAATGTCAGAAATGAACTGTGAATGCAATGTCATATGAAGTGATAAGTCAAATAGCTATCATGATCCACTGGGCAACACCGAACCATAGTGTGCACAGGTCACAATCCAGCTGATAATATGAATGTCAAATCAATCTAGCATCAACAATATGTCTCAACCGGAAATTCAAGCATGTTAAATCCGAATATCTTTAAGTCACAGATCTGGGTCTTTATCAAACAGATGTAAAATCTGCCACCTGAGTTATCTCAGGATTTTATCTTTGTCAATCCGTTCTCTGTCAAATCAAATCTTTAACCCGCTTTAAATCTTTAAATAAATGTTCAGAATTTCACTGAACCTGTCTAGAATTATCATATCAATCAATATCATGTCAATCTCATCATATTTTATCTTTAAATTCTTTATTTTATCTGTTTCTGATAACTTGTTCGTTCATAAATTATTCTTTCATTCATATTATTTATTTTAATTAATATTCTCAAAAGATTTGTATATATATAAATATATTTAATCATTTTACTAATCTTCTTGTTAATTTATGCGTTGTTCATGTATATTATTCAATATATTCGAATTTGGGGAAAGGGGTTCGAATTTAATACATAAATTCGAACAAAGGTCAAATTCGAAATGCTATTTTCGAACATAAGGATAATTTAGAATGCATAAAATTCAATTATGTGGACAAATTAGTTTAATTTTGAACTAAATTCGAATGTATGGGTTAAATTGAATCATGTGGACAAATTGGAAATTATGTATCTCGAATATATATATATATATATATATATATATATATATATATATATATATATATATATATATATATACTAGCTACATACCCGCGCAAAGCGGCGGCGGCGAGAAATATTTTTTCGATTACTTGTTCGTTTAATAGATGACGATGATGAATAATATCTTTAAACAACGTAAAAGAAAAATATCTTAAGTTTCAATGTCAGTCAAATATCATAAAAACCATATATGGTTACAGAAAAAAACTATGATCAAATTTATTTGTGATAAAAAATTTACAAGCATTTTTCATTTTATGCATCCAAAATATCCAAATATGATAATGCTTCACTTGAACGATCCGTTTGTTCTACATCCTGCAAATAATAAAAGGTTGATAGTTATCAAAGATAAAGTATTGAAACATATGGGTAATGCGAACTATAGGATTGTACCTTAATAATCACGCAAGACTTCTTGATACACCACATTTGATGTGTAGACTCCATCTCGATTGAATTTCCTGACAGGGGTCACCAATACCTTTGTAGTACCACGTGATGTACCTCTAGAAAGTGCCACGTAAAGTTGTCCATGGGAGAATACCGACTCAGGCAAATAAATGCCAACATTCGGAATTGTCTAGTGCATCAAAACCTAGAGCTAGCCTTCTGCCTCTGCAAAGACGCGCACAACTCTTGCCAAAATCGAGAGCAACTACCCAACGCACACAATTAACTCCTTCATCAAAATGATCCTAAATTGTTTTAAAATGATGTATTCCACAAAAAAATAAATAAAAACACCATTTTTAAATTCATTATCTCTAAAAAGAAAAAAAAATAAAATTGAATGAAATAAGATGAAGATTATGATTTATGGACAGAGCTAAGCAATGAAGCGATTTTAATGAACAACAGTCTTTTCTGTGACAAACAGAGCAACATAAAAACATAAAATCAGAAATCAAACAGGTTAGGACAGAGACTAAGAAATCCAGACTGAATTTCAACTTCAGATATTGTAGAAATAAACAGCAGCACCATATCATACAAAACGTTGGCAGTCACCTACATATAAATCATGTACCAATGCAACAAAAAAAATCAAAAAAGCATAAATAAATATTTGTTGGGAAATATTCTAAGTAGTTCAAACTGTTAGGTAGACTTCTCAGACTGTTAGTAGAATTTCTATGTAAATACACAGTTCATGCTGCTAGTTGAAGAAGTTCGAGCTGCTAGTACAAAAGTTCATGCTGCCAGAGTAATTTCACTCAAGCTGCTAAGAGATTCAAGATGCTCAACGGTTTCATAAACCGAAAGTGTTGATATTCAGGAAAAGATATTTACACGAAGATTCCAGCATATCTACTATTAGAGAAGTCAGAGTCCTTCAAGGAAACAAATCAGAAAGCATTATAAATACGTAGAATAGGTTTTTCTATTGTATTAGTTTTTCTGCATATTCAAGTTTGTAATTGCTTTTTGTTTAAGTTTTCATAAGCCTCTAAGGTTGTAAAACCCTAAGAACAATTTGTGTTATTCGTCTAATCAAACAGATTAGAGGTGATTGTAATCATTCTGATTCAGCAATACAAGCAATTTTGTTTATTTATTATGTTTATCTGTTATGAATTCTGAAAGCTTTTATCAAAATAATTAAGTGTTATTCCGCAAACTTCTTAATTAGACTTTAATTTAATACAAGATTATTGGTTTACACTCCGATCAATTCAAATCAGTTAATCTTAGGTAGTTAAGTTCAAGTCCTGACAAATGGTATCAGATCCAGGTTGTTCTTTGATTTTCAAATTCGAAAGCTTTCTTTTAATCTTTTGCAATGGAATTTGATAATAGCAGCAGTGGATCTGGGCAAGGACTCAAAGTGCCTATGCTCAAGCCCACTGAGTTTGAGATGTGGAAACTCAAGATTCAACAGCATATTCAATTCATTGATTATGCCATATGGCAAGCTGTTGAATTTCCTCCTGTAGTTGATCCAGAACTTGATGATGAGGGAAAACCTCAAAACTCCTCCAAAAACTGAACTTGAAAGAAAGGCTAGAACGAATGAAGTGAAAGCTCTTACACTTCTACAAATAGCCATTCCTAACGCTTATCAACATCAGTTCAAAAAGTTTTATACTGCTCTTTCTCTTTGGATTGCTTTAGAGAAAAGATTTGCTGGTAATGCCAGTACCAAGAGAAGTCAAAAGGTTCTTTTAAAACAGCAGTATGAAAACTTTTCTGGTGACAAGAATGAAAACCTTACTCAGATTTTTGATAGGTTCAACAAACTGATAAGTGAATTAGAGAGGGCAAAAGTTAGCCTGGATCAAGATGAGGTCAATAGAAAGTTTCTCAGATCTCTTGGAGAAGAATGGACAGTTTATGCTGCTCAATGGAGAACAAAAGACACTCTTGATGAAATAGAACTGGATGATCTGTACAACAGTCTGAGAGTGTTTGAGACTGAGATTGACACTAAAAAGAAATCTCTTTCTTATAATCACAATACTGCTCTTATGTCATCAGAAAAATCTAATTGCAGTGATTCCTTTTCAGGTGGTGATGGCAACTCTACTGAAGCTCATTATGAGGCTTTTGTTGCCAATGATGCACTGTTTGCACTAAATGCTGAAGATCTAGAACAGATTCATCCAGATGATCTTGAAGAAATGGATCTGAAGTTGCAACATGCAATGCTGACCATGAGGGCCAAAAGGTTTCTTAAAAGAACTGGCAGGACCAACTTTCAAGCCAGAGCAGAAGGCAAACCAGCTTTTGATAAGTCAAAAGTTGAGTGTTATAAATGTCACAAACTTGGCCACTTTGCCAGAGAATGCAGATCTCAAAGTCAACAATCATCAAGGCCTCAGCATACTAATCAGGCTTCATCATCACAAGCACTTGTCTCTCAAGAAGACAATGTGTTTGAGTGGAGTGATCAGACAGAGGAAGAGTTTCAAAATCAAGCTCTAATGGCAGAAACATCAAATGTCTCCTCCACTGAACTACCATCTGAGGTAAATTCTAAACTATGCTCTCAAACATGGAAAAATATGGTTAAAAAGTACAGAGATCATAATGAGAGCATGTGTAAAACTCTAGCTAAGATGGAAGAGAGGAGATATGAGTACATGCAAGCCATAGAAGATCTTGAAAAACAGATCAATGACTATAAGGATAATGAGGTTCAAATGGGACATGATAGAACATATCATGAGTGGGAGAAAAAGGAGCTAAATAAGAAAATAGAATCCCTAAATAAAAAGGTAGAAGAGACTGAACAAAAGGTGTTAGAGGCTAATAAAAACTAGAATCTGTCAATATAGATCTAGGTAACTTCAAATTGGCAAATCAAAAGCTGGAACACCTAATGGAAATCCAATTTAAAGATAGGGTAAAATCTCAGGTTAATCCCAAAGAAGGTATAGGCTACAGAGCTACTCCACCTCCATACAACAACAAATACATCCATCCAATGAGTGAGGTTGCTGATAGGATTGTCAATGAACCATTAGATCAGTCTATGACTACTATAGATCCTGTCCTTAACAACAGCCCTGAATTTTAAGAAGATCAGATTCAAAATAGAGACTGTGAGTGCACAGCAGTTGAAAAAGAACACAACACAATGAGTGCAAGTATAGAAATCCAAGTCCCCAATAAGAAAGGAAAGGAGAAGATGAGTGTATGCAATGCTGCTCCACAGGTTTCTGTACCTTCTAACTGTAACACTGCATCTTCTTCAAAGAATAATAAAAAGGGCAAAAATGTTCCAGTTTGCACATGCCAAAAGCATGGTGTCCAAAATTTTTCCAAACAACAGCAGGTAAAGGGAAATCAGAGGAATAAGAACCAGAATTTGTCAAATAAAACTGGTTCTCCAATTCAAACAGTTAAAAAATGTTTTCATTGTGGCAGAAAGAATCACTTGGCCAGAGATTGTTTTTATAAATCATCTGTTACAAAATAGACTGTGAAACATCCAAAGAAAAAATCTCAAAATTCAATAAATCCAAAGGCCAAACCTACTACTGCATCAGTTCCAAAGAAAATAGTAGATCACAGATTCACAAAAGTTAATAAGAAACAGTCCACACACCAAAAACAAGTTTTTGCTGAACCAAAAGTAAATTTTAAACAAATATGGTGTGTCAAAGGTACAAACTCAGGTGAACCTGTTGATACAAATGTTGAAACTGCCAAGTCTAAAGTTGAGACTGCTAGTGCAGATTCTCAAGCTGTTAGCACTACAGACTCAATTCAGACTGGTAGGCTCAAAATTGGGACTGGTAATGGATCATCTGAGACTGTTACTGAAAAGGATGGACAAAATACCTGGATACCTCATGTGCTAACTAAGTACACTCCACAAAATCTATCAGTGGATCTTGCTAAGTATAAGAAATCCAAGACAGTATTTAGTTATGTTAATGCACAAGGACAACCCAAAACCAACTTGGTTTGGGCTTACTCCACTACTAACTAAGCTTCTATTTGTGCAGGGCAACCACAGGTCACCTCATAAAACAAGATGGCATTTGGACAGTGGATGCTCTAGGCACATGACAGGCAATTCTGAGTGCTTGTCAAATTTTAAAGGCTTTGATGGAGGAATTGTTGCATTTGGAGGCAACTCCAAAGGAGGTAAGGTTACAGGTAAAGGTACTGTTAATGCAGGCAACAGGATTTTCAATGATGTTTTGTATGTTGAACAGCTTAAGTATAATTTATTAAGTGTCTCTCAAATCTGTGACAAACAAAATATTGTTCTGTTTACAGATTCTGAGTGCATTGTCCTTTCAAAAGATTTTAACATTCCTGAAAATCTTGTTTTACTAAGAACACCAAGAAAGGACAATGTATACTGTTTGGACACAGAACTTTTATCCAAATGAAGTACTTTAAGCTGTTTAATATCCAAAGCATCATCCAATGAGTCTGCTCTTTGGCATAGAAGGACGTGTCACATGAACTTCAAGTCCATGAATGTTTTAGTCAAAAAGAATCTGGTAAGAGGTTTACCACAAAAGGAGTTCATATGTGATGATCATTGTGTAGCATGTCTTAAAGGCAAACAACACAAAACTTCTCATAAGACCAAAGAAGTAAATTCAATCTCATCTGCTCTTCATCTGATTCATATGGATTTATTTGGTCCAACATCTGTTTTGGGTTTGAATAAAAGGGCTTACTGTTTAGTCATTGTTGATGATTTCAGCAGATTTACTTGGGTTTACTTTCTTAGGTCTAAAGATGAAACTGCTGAGCTAGTTAAGTCATTTATTCTTAAGATAGAAAACCAATCCAACTCAAAAGTCAAGGTGATAAGATCAGACAATGGAACTGAGTTTAAAAATCATATTCTAAACAGTTTTTGTGAGTCCAAAGGTATTGCTAGGCAATATAGTGCACCAAGAACACCACAGCAAAATGGTGTAGCTGAAAGATAGAACAGAACATTAATTGAGGCTGCTAGAACCATGTTAGCTGATTCAAAACTGCCAATGACCTTTTGGGCAGAAGCAGTCAACACAGTCTGTTATGTTCTAAATAGGGTTCAGATTGTTCAATCACAAGGGAAAACTCCATATGAGTTATTCCATAATAGAATACCCTTAATAGCCTTTTTCAGTCATTTGGCTGTCCATGTACCATTCTTCACACTAAGACTCACTTAGGGAAGTTTGAAAGTAAGGCTGAAGAAGGTTGCTTTGTAGGATACTCAAATCAAAGCAAAGCCTATAGAGTATATAACAGTGTGTCTAAAACTATTGAAGAAAGTGCCAATGTTGAATTTAATGAAAATACTGCAAATGTCAAAGGCACTGGTCCTGATTGGTTGTTTGATTTAGATTCACTAACAAATTCTCTGAGCTTTGTTGAGTATACTGCAGAAGCTGATGCACAAAGGATTGAAGCTGTCAACACAAATTCTCATGCTGTCAATGCAAATTCTCAAGTTGTTGGCACAAAGTTTCAAACTACTGCAGATCCAAACAATTGGGATGAGTATACACTTATACCACTTCTGTCCTGTGACCCTCCAGGGGTTCTGAATGCTCAACATGATTCAACTCCAGACTCTGAAGTGCAACTACCATGTTCTGAGAGCACAGCTCCAACAGAAAGGGAAAAAGTCCCAGATTCAAGTCAAGTTGTTCCAGAAGCTGAACCATCCACTGGTCCTGATGGAGATGATACAAACCTTGGATCTTCTTTTCCGACAGAAAGAGAGCCTACACTCAGGGTTCACAAGTATCATCCTCTCAATCAAATACTGGGTGATCCACATACATCTGTACAAACAAGGAAAATGGTTCACAATGAGACTGCTGCTGCTGAACAAGCAGTTCCTGAATTAAGTCTAGCTGCTTTAGAACATGCATGTTTCATGTCTCAACTAGAACCTAAAAAGGCATCAGAAGCTTTGAAAGATTCATCCGGATTGAGGCAATGCAGGAAGAGCTTCTACAATTCAAGATTCAGAATGTATGGACACTGGTTGATCTTCCTAAAGGAAAGAGAGCCATTGGTACAGGATGGGTGTTCAGAATAAAGGAAAGGAGATTACCTAAGAGGGTTTGTGGTCAAGCAAGGTGAAAGGAAGAGGAAGATGCCAACAGGGCACTCAAAGGCTGAGCATAGAAGATTTCTGATTAATTTTGCCTTTGCAGCTGGTATCCCAAAGAAGATGGCTCAGTCCATGAGCACAGAAAGGTTGCAAGATATTCATGACAAGGAAATGGAAAAACGTAAGGTAACCAAAGTCTCCCAAGAAGTCCAAAGATCAAAAGATTCAGTTCAAGCTGCTGCCAGTGATCCTGCTCCTTCGGTTCCAGCTGTTGCTCCTATTCCTCAACCAGAGTCAATCTCACAAGTAAAGCTTGATCAGGTCAAAAGGGTGTTGTTTGAGCATCAACTGCAACAAGTCATGGAGATAGAGAAGTCCCTTGACCAGCATGATTTCTCAAAACCTCTTATTACTTACTAGTATGCTAAGCCAATGGATAACATTGACTTAAGATATCATTTTGTAGTGAGAAGAGAAACTGGTCCTGAGGAAGAGTATAAAAGCATAATGCATATGGCTCAAGGAATGACAAGAGATGAGCTTACAAGGATGTATCATGTTGGGACTGCCACTCAAGTCAGATCTTCCCTCCCACAAGTAAAACAAGCTATTAAAGATCTACAGAGCATTTTTGATCCGGAGTCAATAAGGAAGGATATAGAAGATGCCAAGGAGATGAAAATTGTACAAGTTGATCTGTTTGTCAAATCAAAGACTTACAGAATCAGGTTTGCAAATGGATCCTGCATATTCTTCAATTTTGAATTATTTGATCTTCCAAAGGCTATGCTACTTCAAATGAGGTCAGTAAGAATATATTGTGATAGAGAAGATTTGAAGAGAGAATTTTTGAAGGCTGTCAATCAGAAACTTGCACAGTTGTAAGTTTTTGAAAGCCTTGGTTTGTAAATAACAGTTTACTTATTTTATTTCCTTATTTGTATAAAACTTAAAGTCTTGTGTAAAGAATTTAAGTTAGGGGGAGATTGTTGGGAAATATTCTAAGTAGTTCAAACTGTTAGTTAGACTTCTCAGACTGTTAGTAGAATTTCTATGTAAATACAAAGTTCATGTTGCTAGTTGAAGAAGTTCGAGCTGCTAGTACAAAAGTTCATGGTGCCAGAGTAATTTCACTCAAGCTGCTAAGAGATTCAAGCTGCTCAATGGTTTCATAAACAGAAAGTGCTTATATTCAGGAAAAGATATTTACACAAAGATTCCAGCATATCTACTATCAGAGAAGTCAGAGTCCTTCAAGGAAACAAATCAGAAAGCATTATAAATACGTAGAATAGGTTTTTCTATTGTATTAGTTTTTCTGCATATTCAAGTTTGTAATTGCTTTTTGTTTAAGTTTTTATAAGCCTCTAAGGTTGTAAAACCGTAAGAACAATTTGTGTTCTTCGTCTAATCAAACAGATTAGAGGTGATTGTAATCATTCTGATTCAGCAATACAAGCAAATTTGTTTATTTCTTATGTTTATCTGTTATGAATTCTGAAAGGTTTTATCAAAATAATTAAGTGTTATTCCGCAAACTTCTTAATTAGACTTTGATTTAATACAAGATTATTGGTTTACACTCTGATCAATTCACATCAGTTAATCTTAGGTAGTTAAGTTCAGATCCTGACAATATTGAATTGCAGCTTTAAAAAAACACCAGCATCATGCCTAAAAAATAATAGCAGCAGACCTTACCTACCTAAGCAAACACAACAAGAATGTGGCAGCCTAAAAGTGAAAGTCACAAACCATCTGCCCGATCAAGCATTAGTAGTTTATATATAACATTACAACCCTCCCATGATATGAGTATACCCAATTAATCTCTTTAAAACAAAGGCCAAAGGTGAACAGCCACACAGAACCTGTATTAGTTCGACTCCATGCCCCACACTGATCAATCAAATCAGATTAGACCCAGACAAGGTCAACAAGAACTGTAGCAGTAAAACAAGAAGCAGACATTAAACCAAATTCCATCCCAGATAAATATAAAGTAATAAATGAAAATCAAGTACCCATACTACCAGATTTAAAGAACCATCCATCCCAAATTAGACTAAAATTACAAAAGTTCACCATTACAAATAGGAGTCTATTGAAACAACTATTATGCAAGTCCATCCAATGGGTGGCTTCAATATTGATCGATTTATGGAACAAATGAATTAAACTTGATTAAAACATCTTGAGCTAAAAGATATTTATGTGCATTAACCATAAAATAAATTTTATTTATTTGCTGAAGTACAATGTATAGTGCATTAATGACCTGAAGAGAGGGATGTTTAGAATCAATCAAAGTAGCAGTACTGTGACTATCACTCAACCCACTCACATGAACTTCCTTTAGTAACCGGTTTTGCTTCAACAACCATTGAGTCAATGTCCACTAATCATAAAGAAAACTAATTACATCTGATTCGATGATCCACACAAAAGATGCATACTTAGTACAATTTAAAGGGAAACGGTTTAAAATTACTCCTTTTTTATAGCTGAATACATCTTGAACTAATAACTGATTTAAAACTGGATTTTAACAAATGTGGAACAGAACATAGCTGAACTGGGAAACATAGCCCTTTCTAGTCCGATTTGATCCTGTGTAGCTTTGTTTCTTAAGTTCTTTTGGTTTGGATTGAGTTTTGCTCACCCCTATTTACAGCGCTTTTGGGATTGCTTAGAGTTCAAAATGCAAGTTCTGAAAATCTTATTTTAAAAAAGCAGTTCCAAAGGTGCTTCTTCAAAATAAAGATTGTAGGCCTAAAAAATGTATTATCATGCTTTGAAAACTCAATACTAAACATTCCCTATTTGTGTTTGCAAAACTTTAAAAGTGCTGCTGTAATTTCTATAAGCCATTCCAAGGCTTAAAAGTCTCCACAAATGCCAAAAAAAAGTGTCTTACCATGCTTTGAAAACTCAATACTAAACATTCCCTATTTGCGTTTGCAAAACTTTTTAGGTGCTGCTGTAATTTCTATAAGCCATGCATTCCAAGAGTTAAAAGTCTGCACACATGCTTTCATACTTATCTTATGCCTATATACATGTTTATTTGGCTGCTGCTATGTTTAATACGATGCTGCTGATCTTTTGATTTGAAAAATACCACTCCGAGACTCGAAAGTCTTGGACTTACACCCACACGCACAAGGCTGTTAGATTACTCTACACAACACGCACAGATCACAGACACACATTGCAAATACTTTAGTTAAAACTTAGAAACGTAAAAAAATATTTAACTGAAAATGAATATACATATGGCTTATATATTACTACAATTATAGAATTTCAGTTGATTTACTTAAACTTTTTCTTCCCCTTATAACTTTATAAAGAAATAGAGAGATCAACCTCACTCAAAATTCTCTTTTTATATTTCGTAATCTGTCAAGCTCTCTGTAACTAAGAATTCAATTCTCAATTTATAAAAGCTAAAACTGAAAGGTTGGTAGGAGGGTGTTTAGTCGTTTACATTCCATTAAAAAATCCACAAACCTAGCAATATAAGCAGAATAAACAGAATTTCAATAAAACAAAATAAGTAGATAAAAGAAGATTCGTAAACAGAATAGCAATAAAGTTGAACCTTTTTGTTAAACTTGAGTTATTTCATAACTACATTCAACTACATTAAATATTTCAAATCAAGTAACAATCTCAAATTCATAGCTATAAATCAAGTCTACAAATTTGAAAAACTTATTCACAACAATAAATAATAATCACAAATTCACAACTATAAATCAAGTTAAATACTTACAGAAATGATAACTTTTTAAAATTTGACCATTGAACCCTGCAATTGTTTTAATAGTTAAAGACTTTATAAAACACTTGGACACAGTTTGTCATTGCTTTGATTCGCAAACCATAGAAATCAATTTCCTAATTAGGCATTTAACCAACTTTGAGTACCAAAATCTTCCATCCCAAAAAATTGAAAATAGACAATTTGGGAATGGGTTCTTGACATTTTTATTTTCTTCACAATTCACATTAAAACCCAAAATACCATATCAGATTTATAGACCGTAAGAAAGAGTGAGAGTCCAAATCAAATATTCAACTAATCAAATATTCAACCAAGTATAGATAGAGTCATAGAGAGGAGAGGAGACCACAACATGCGTACCAAATCAGTAGAAGATCTTAGAGACTAATTGCCAATTAAGAGTTTAAGACCTTTTAAAATATTTAACACAAAAAACAAGTATCAATAAACTAATAAACCAACATTTAGAATCAAGAAAACAATTAACAAAGCAAAGATCAATTAACTAAGAAAATATCTAGGATCTTTCAAAATGTTAAATACTTAGAACGTAAATGATGAAACAAAATCGCAATAGGGCTGAAAGTTGAAACAACCTTGTTTAACTTTATAGCTTATATCTCTTAAGCTACAAATGCCACTATTTGTCTCAAACAGAAGATAGACTTAAAATGCTCATGATTTCCATGAAAAATTCCTAACCATTATACTTCCCCACCCAACCTCTGTTTGAAACAACGCTTAAAATACAAATGAACCAAATAGCGACAACCCAATGTAAAACACAGAGTAGAGTTTGGATGAAACTAATCATATTATGAACTAAATTCCAAAAAACTGAACTAATAAACAAACATAAGTATTATGCTTGACATAAAGATGCAGTTCTCATCCTACTTGTGAAGATAACAAGACCAGAATCAAAAAGAAAATTAAACCAAAACTCAGAACTTCACAAGAAATTTCAATTTCAAACAAATTTTTCCTGAGCGTTAATGGCCATAAACAGAGAAGTGCTAAATCAATATAAGAATGTAAATGTTTTAGAAAGGCAGATTTAAGGGGACCAAAATTATAATGCAGTAGTCAATAAGTGTTTCCTCATCAACTTAGCAGCTAAAGAAAAATATGTAAACAGAAGTTGCATACAGTAATTGGCATGTATTTCCATGTCAGCTTAGTTAGTGGCTACAGAAAAGTAAAAAAAGTTGCACACAGAAATTAGTGTGTGTTTCCTCATCAATTTAGTGGCTACAGAAAACCGAAGTTGCATCACGGTGGAACCATAACTCAAGGCTCTTGATAATGCAGCAACTTAAGAAAGACTTGGCATTGGCTGGTGTTTTTCTTCCCTGTTAAATCTTCTCATATCCTAACTGAATTTGAGGCTAGAAGTTGAAGTGAGGGCTTTCTTGTTTAATCGTTTGTTCTTTCCCATGTTTCT
Organism: Centrapalus pauciflorus; assembly: GCA_020465985.1. Lineage (NCBI taxonomy): Eukaryota > Viridiplantae > Streptophyta > Magnoliopsida > Asterales > Asteraceae > Centrapalus > Centrapalus pauciflorus. The sequence goes on from JAANYP010000515.1 coordinate 36,547, forward strand.
ATTTTTTTCTCAAGAAATGTAGGAATTGCAAAATAAGAATGAAGATCACCTAATATCTCTAATAAAAAGTTTTAGAAGTGATGAGACAGTTATGATACACTGCAATTATATTGTTGTTTATACAATAAATATGAACCATACTTGAAAACAACAAAAAAATGTCATTACCTCTTGTGCTCCTTGGGAGGCCGCTTCTCAGATTTCTTTGGAGTTAGGTCCGCAAGAATGGTCAAATGCACCTTCTTATAGAGCTCTTCAATATTATCAGCCTCAACCCCAACTTCAATATAATCGCTCATCTTCCATTAAAGTCTGCATACAATCCATAAAAAACTGATAAGTTCTCTAGATGCCCACTTTTTTGTATGATCAAAGAGACTAATGATAAACAATTCACTCACCCTCGTGTAGGAAGCGACATGCCCACCATAAATGTAGTTGTGGTGGACCTCATGTGTAGAAACTCACTTGCAGGTTGGCAAAAAAAAAAAAGATTCAAAAAAATATGATTACAAAAACAGATAGATGTCTCTATAGAGAACAAATCAAACATCAAAGAAGATGGCATTTCTCTCCCATTGTTAGTATAAAAGCCAACATATTTTATCACTTGTAGTAGTTTTTTGTAAACACAAAATTCGTATCTCTTCTTAAGCATTAAATTTTTTTTTTCCAATAATTTAGAGACAACACAATAGATGAATATGAATCAACTTTTCTGCTTTTTCTTCATTTTATGGTATTTAAGCGATGATGTAAAACTTTACTCATGAAGAAAGCAATTATGTAAGGGTTTTGGATGGCTCTGTTTCACATAATGAAATCAACTACAAACCTAAAACATCAGATTTAGCATATTGACTGATATTATATCTTAGGGCTTGAAATAATAAAGATAAATCAAATAGGTGAGGATGTGAGTTACCCTGTGTACATCATCAACAGATCGATTAAGAGGATGGAGAAGAGATCATATATGCATAAGCACTCAAAGTCGGTCTTCAAGCCGATCGATTTTAAATGATGGAGAAGCAACCATTGATTAACAACTTTAATCAATTTCTTGTATTTGTCTACCGTCGGTTTCTTCAACAGGTGTCCAGGAGATTTCTTGAATACGGAGGCAACATAGCCTTGATCTTTGGTAAAAATTAGAAAAATGAAGAAGCAGATCGACCGGTCGAATATGCAACAGGTTTATGCTTTATCAGAGCAAAATTAATAGAACAGGTTTGCCACAGGCGGGAGAAACGAAGAGCTCTTCCCGATGTTATCAAATTTCAAAGATTCGAGGCAACAGAAGAGCGCTTCCTGTTGTTATCAGATTTCAAAGTAAAAAAGGTTCATACGAAGAGGCAGTTTAAATTTTTTATGCCTTGAAGTCTTGTACATCATGTTTGCTTAGTTGTATGTGTCTTAAAGTTCAAGGTTCTGCTTTAAAAACTTGTACTTTATGAATTATAAATGGTAAAAAGCTAAATGCTTTATTAGTAGTATATATATATATATATATATATATATATATATATATATATATATATATATATATATATATATATATATATATATATATATATATATATATAGCTAAATTCGAAGATATTAATTAGGCTAAAAAAATTGAATCCTAGGAGCTATATTCAAATCATGCCTTTCGAATTTATATGCCAAATTCGAATACTTATTAATTTCGAAGTCCACGCAATAAATTCGAATTCCCACTTCAAATATAAGGTTTATGTCGAATGATGGACCTAATTTCGAATTCACATTTGAGTTTGAGATTAAATTCGAAGCCAATATTCGATTTTAGCCAAAATTCGAGTCTGTTTCATGTATTTCGAGTTTGTTCTTGGCATTCTCGAATTTGTTCATATTTACAACTTTGAATCATGAATTTCTAAGTCTAAAATCACTAATATGTTAAGTATTAAGCCTAAATTCGATTATATTACACATATTCTATTTAAAACTCAAGTTAAATAGCTTTAATCTCATGAAAATAGATAAATTCGAATTTCTTATTTTCAAAACCGAAAATATGAAAACTAAAAGTATCGGTTCTTACCTCAAATTCGTACGAAATCGAACATGTACTGGCAGATTCTTGTAGTATTCTCCGAGATCTTTACGTTGACGTATAGAACTCGATAATCGGCCGGTCGGTTTGGGAGATATATTAGAGAGAAGTAGAGAGAAAAAGTAGAGAGAAAAAGTAGAGAGAGAGTAGAGAGAGAGTAAAAGTGATTTTATGAATCATAAATCTCGTTTATATACTTCATCTAGTTATATTTTCTACTTAACTCACTATTACTTTTGTATCTTATATCTCCTTTATTTAATTATCTTTAATAATTATTAAATCATAATTTAAATATTTATATAATTTAATTAAATATTTCATAACATAATTAAATTACAATTCGAATAATGTAATAAAATTACATTATTGGTTCAATAATACTGAATTTAAGACTTGATCAAAAGTTAGGTTGTTACGCTAACCTAATTAGTTCGGAGACTAACATATTATTTGTGGCCCATTGTACATATTATATAGGTCTATGTCCATTTACTTTAAATGGTGTACCACCTTTTAAGTCCTGAATTTCTACCGCACCATGTGGGTAGAGTTCGGTTACCATATATGGACCTATCCATTTACTTTTTAATTTACCAGGAAAAAGCCTAAGTCTTGCATTAAATAACCAAACTTTGTTTCCTTTGGTAAATATTTTGTTCCTTAGCATTTTGTCATGAAAAGCATTGGTTTTTCTTTATAAATTTTAGCACTCTCATAGGCTTCTTTACGAATCTCCTCCATTTCCGTTAACTGGAACTTTCTATCAACACCGACATCAGGGAGATTAAAGTTAGTATTTTTGATTGCACACATAGCTCGGTGTTCTAGTTCAGGAAGCTGACACTGCTTACCGTCTACAAGTCAATATGGGGACATACCAATTGGTGTTTTAAATGCAGTACGGTACTCCCATAGAGCATCTTCCAGCTTTTGTGACCAATCCTTACGATCTGGTCTCACTGTTTTCTCTAGAATTCTCTTGATTTCTCTATTCAAAATGTCAACTTGTCCGCCGGTTTGCGGATGATAAGGTGGTGGCTATTCGATGAGTAACTCCATAATGTTTAACGAGTTTTGTGAAATGTTGATGTTTGAAATGTGACCCTCCGTCACTAACTATTGCCCTTGGGATACCGTGGCGCGCAAAGATAATTTTGTTTACAAATTTGCATACCACCCCGTTATCATTGGTTCTCGTGGCTTCTGCTTCCACCAATTTGGAAACATAATCCACCGCCACCAAGATATATTGGTATCCAAACGACTTAGGGAAGGGACCCATAAAGTCAATTCTTCAGACATCGAATATTTCGACAATTAGTATTGGGGTCATGGGCATTTCATCCCTTTTTGCAATGCCGCCTACTTGTTTGCATCTCGTGCATCCTTTGACAAACTTATATACATATTTAAAGATCGTGGGCCAGAAGAACCTACACTGCAATATTGGAAAGCCGGTTTTCTTGGCGCTAAAATGACCACCACATGCACATGCAAGACAATGTTTTAGGATGTCTTCATGTTCTAAATAAGGGAGGCAGTGTCATGATTTGATCCGCCTATTTTGAACAGATTAGGCTCATCTCATATATACTATTTTGCCTGAGCATAGAAGTATTTCCTTTGTTGGAAATTCCAGTGCTCTGGCAACTTTCCTGATACGAAGTAGTTAACTTAATTAGCAAACCATGGTGTTTAGGAAATTATTAATAATTGTTCTTAAGGGAAGTAGTCCCTAATGTGATCAATTCAATCTAAAGGGAGGATTGGGAACCTAGATAGATTATTGGTAAGAACATTTTCAATGCCTTTCTTATCCCTAATTTCTAGTTGAACTCTAGTAATAGAAGGATCCACCGAATCAGTCGAGGCTGGACATCCTTCTTTGCTAATAAATGCGTTAGGGCACTGTGGTCTGAGTACACAATTACCTTTGCCCCCCAAATATATGATTAGAATTTATCAAGGGCAAACACTACGGCTAATAAATTTTTTTCCATAGTGGTGTAGTTCATCTGTGCCACATTGAAGGTTTTACTTGCATAGTAAATGACCACTGTTTTCATTTCTACTCTCTGGCCAAGCACAACACCTACTGCATAGTCAGTTGCATCATACATGATTTCAAAGGGTTGAGACCAATCTGGAGATTGCAGAATTGGTGCTTCGGTTAACTTCACTTTAAGTTTTTTGAATGCTTGCTTACATGCTTCGTCGAAGTTAAACTCTACGTCTTTTGCCAGGAGATTGCACAACGGCCTTGAGATCGCACTTAAATCGTTAATGAACCACTGTTAAAAACCAGCATGACCTAAGAAGGATCTCACTCCCTTGACATTGGTGGCAAGTGGAAGAGATGAAATGAAATAGACTTTTGCTTTGTCCACTTCCATTACTTTCTCGGACATAATATATCCTAGGATTACTCCTTCTTTCACCATGAAGTGGCTCTTTTCCCAACTTAAAACTAAGTTGGTTTCAGTGCATCTCTTTAGGACTTTCTATAGATTTGCTAGGCAGTCTTCAAATGACTTATCAAATATTGAAAAGTCATCCATAAATATTTCAAGAGAACCACCCACCATATCTGAATAGATAGCCATCATACATTGCTGGAATGTGGCGGGTGCGTTACATAAGCCAAACGGCATCCTTCGGTATGCAAAGGTGACATATGGACATGTAAATGTGGTCTTCTCTTGATCCTCTGGATGGATTGGGAATATCCAGAGTAGCCATCTAGCAAACAGTAGAATTTCTGTCCTGCTAATTTTTCCACTATTTGATCAATGAATGGTAGTGGAAAATGATCTTTGGAAGTAGCAGTATTCAGTAACCTATAATCTATGCATACACTCCTCCATCCAGTTACAGTGCAGGTAGTTATCTTTCCTCCTTCTTCAGTGTCTAATCCCAGATTTCTTTGGTGGTTTGGGTTGGACTTACCCATTTACTATTAGATATGGGGTAAATTATCCTAACGTCCAACCATTTTAACACTTCCTTCTTCACTACCTCCCTTAAGTTAGGATTCAGTCTCCTTTGTGCATCCCTTACTTGTTTAGCTTTTGGATCAGTAATGGCGGTGCATACACAAGGTACGACTGATTCCCTTTAAGTGTGCTATAGTCCATTCTACTGCCTTTTTGTATTTCACTAGCACTTGCAGTAGGGATCTTTCTTGCGCCTCAGTCAAATCTGATGAAATAATGACAGGAAGAGTGTCATTATGACCTAAAAAGGGGTATTTGAGATGAACAGAAAACACCTTCAACTCTAGAAAGGTAGTTGTTCTATTTAAGGTTTTGCTGAGTGAGGCAAGTCAGTAGGAAACTTCTCAATCTTATGGGTCTACGGTGGTTGTTTTAATTCCAGTGTGGATTCCATGACTGCCTCTAACTCATTACATACGTGACAGTTCATCTTGGCAGTGTCATGCTCGGCAAAGAACAACTCAGTGGTTTCTTTGGCATTGATTAGCCAAGTATGCTATTGCGCAAGTTCGCACACCACATCAATCATATAACACTCTGAATCGATTGAAGTGGTGGTTGAGGCATTAAACACATTTAATCACAATTTGCGATTACCGAAAGTAATATCTACAGCTCCCATTCTACAATTGAATAGGGCGTTAATTGTAGCTAATAATTGTATGCCTAAGATAATGGCTGGCTGGAGCTCTCAAAGGGAACTTTTAGTATCTAAGACTAGGAAGTCTACCGGATAGTAAAAATCTTCTACTTTTACTATAAAAGTTTATATCAATAGCCGCACAAATACACCACTATGGTTCTGTTATATCAATGTATACATGTATATCAATAATTGTACCTTCCATAATGTTTCATAAAACTTGATTTCGTACTAAGTGATACGAAGTTCCGACCACACCCGCAGTTCGAATGGACCTGAACTTCGGATGGCCCGAAGTTCTGTCCTTTTAAGTTTCTCAGTTTCTTGTTTTTTCTGATATATCACTCGATGTTTGGGTGCCCATGAGACCCGAAGTTCGGTTGTCTAATGAACCGAAGTTTACTTCTTTGACTTAGAAAGTTTTTCCCTTACATTATCACTCGATGTTCCTTAGACCCGATATTTGGATATGACCTAAAGTTCGTGCGGTTTGTTTATCAGACCCGAATTTTCAACCAAAGTTCATACTTAGCAGTTTCTTTCATTTTTCTGATTTCATTCATTCCTTTTTACCAATCCTATGTTTGAAGTCTACAAGTACAAGGTTCAAAATACCCTTTTTAAACACTTATTATCATTAATGTATCCTTCTTAAGTTCCAAAATCAGATTATTTTGGGCCATTTTATAACTGCTCGATGAACACACACACTTACTCACATAGTAAAAATTAAAATCATACTTAGGAGTTGAATCAGAGACTGAAATTTGGTACATAGCATGCTAATAACTCGATTTATACATTTCAACTATTAATTCCAATATTCATTAACAATTGCAACAAAGATCTATGATCTGGTGCTCATAAAACTAAACCCAAAAACCCCTAAATTCATAAATTTAATGGATTCTTAACTCAAATTGATAGTTGTAGTGGTTGTAGTTCCTTCCTAACAACCTAAATCCAGATTTTTAGCACTTGATTCTAAAATTTTTTTGCTCTTGATTCTTTTGGTGAGACAAGTCGTGCGATATGAAAGTTTAGAGTGGGAAAGTGCATTCATCAAAATGAACGGCCACTTCCCTATAACCCTTTCTCACTTTTCTTTTTTCCATATTTAAAAAAGACCCCCTTCAACTTATATATTTTCCATTATTATCATTTCATTCCTTAATTATTTCCATATTTTAAATATCCTTTTTCCTTAAGTTTTGGCTCGAACAACAATGACGGTCCCTCATCATTATTGTCGCTCAAAAAACAACAATGATGATTTATGATCAGTTTTTTATCATTTTTTTAAATTCATCAAGTAGGATTCTATTTAATTGAGACATCAAGCCATCAATACATAAATTGCATCATAATTGTTTGTTACATGCAATTCAAATTTGGGATGATACAGATGGTGAAGTCTGTGACTTGGGTCAGTCCATCAAGAATATCAAGAGAGATTTCATCACTTTTCACAAGGGAGATCTTTTGGTCGATGATTACATTATGGAGGTTAACTCCAAGACTATGTTTGTGGGAACTCTAATAGCCAATGAGGACCAAAAAATCAAATATTTTGTTGAGGGTCTAAGGATAGAGATCCGAGAGTTTGTGAAGATGCAACACATCCCCACTAACGATACAATGGTGGAGTTAGAACGTATCCGGGAGTATGAAGTATCCAGAGAAGATCTCGAGACTCTAGCTACTCGGAAAGCAAAGACAGAGGTTTTTAAGGGTGTCAAAAGCCGCCTCGAACATCTTTCTCATATTCTAGAGATGCGGATTCTCGTTCACACTCCCGTGCTTCTTCAAAGACAAAGTTTTACTATCACAATCAAGCAAATTGACAATCTTCGTAAGCCAGAAAGTCATTTTTAAAGTGAGAGACACATCATAAGGGTGAATGCACGTTGAGCACCCTTGTTTGCCACGGATGTGGGGAAATACAACATATTCGTACCCATTGCCCCAAGAAAACAAGAAAATGTTATATTTGTGGTAATATGGGTCAGAATTCATACGGATGTCCGGAGAGAAAGGAATACTAGTGGAAAGCAAAGCCTCGGGCGTTAAGCTGACTATTGGTTGCGGCTCTTCCTAATCAAAGGGGGATGCACCAAAGGTTCATGCTCGGGTCTACCAAATCACTACTAACGAAGCGTGAAACACGCCAAATGTGGTGACCAATACTTTCTTACTCAACTGTTTACCAATTGTCATATTGTTTGAGTCTAGTACAAACTTTTCGTTTATTTCAAAATCTTTTGCACAAAAGTAGGATAAGGTGCCTTCATTGTTACCATTTCCTTTGACTTTCGGTGTGGAAAATGGAAAGTTTTGTTTCCACGTAAACTTATTATGACTTTCTGCTTTCCTTGGATGGTTACGAATTCAATATCGATCTTGTTCCAATCTACACTATCGAGTTTGATGTGATAGTCAGGACAAATTGGTTAGTTGCAAATTATGCTCGTGTCGTATGTGCCAAAGTTTCATAGGCTTTGTGCTTGATGTCATAAAGGATGAGAAATGCTTACAAGATGTGCCAATAGTGAGTGAGTATCCAGATGTGTTTCTCGATGAGTTACCAGGATTGCCACTTGATCGACCAGTTGAATTCTGAATTGAATTGGTGCCCGGTTCTGCACTTATTGCACGTGCTCCTTACAGGTTAGCTATATCTGTGAGGAAAAAAATGATAGCACAGTTATAGGATGTAAATCCCAGTTATTTTAAGCAATCAACACTATTTTAGATGAACACTAAGAACATGAAGAACACTATGAATATAATATGAAGAACAATATGAATAATAACTCACAGCAATATGATATGAAAGTAATCTCTCTGATTAAACTTAAAAGCTACACAATGATTGATGATTGAATCTGCGATGCTTGCGGAAACCCTAATCGATTCTATTTATAAGCATACTAACATACATGGACTCAAACACTTAAACCCATGGGTTAACATATAAGGTCTTTGACCTATTACATCAAAATTTCATTCTTTACACTTTAGCCACAAAACTAAGTGTTATCTATTACAAAATAACCCCTGAAACTATCACAACTCTAGATCTATCAATCTCCCACTTTATAATTATGTTTCAGATTGCGGCTTCAGGTTGGTCACAAGGTTTCTCTGATTGAAATATCTGTCAAGCCTGTGCATTGTCATCCGACACTCGAGTTTGTCTTGACTTCTTGTTGAAAGTCTCTGACCAGTTTGAGCACAGCTTTTAATTCCCACTGTCACTCTCTATGCCTCAATGCTTCTTTGATCTTATCGATTCTGATCATCAACATTTTCTACACCATATTCAGAGTCCCATCATAAAAGTTTTCCAATTCATGTCGTCGCATGAAGGCCATTTGTCTCTGTGAATTCTGGTAGACTACTCTAACTATAGGTGAAGTTATCACCTTTGAAACTCATAAATGTTCAAGTGCTAGAGTGTCTTGCCTTGGTGCAAGCAGATTGACCTTTTTTGGCGACCTTCAAGAGCCATCTAAAAACCAAATATTAGTGACAGAGTCAGATGCCCTCGTAAGACCTTGACAATCAACCCTTGTGCATTCCGCGTAATGACATTCATGTTTTCCTTGTAGAGTAGATGCAAGTACAGAAACTCCATGTCTTGCAGATATAGGTCACCAAAATATGCTTCGAAGACTTCTGAAAAATTCATATATTCTTTCTCTACTTAAAAGATCAGATAGAGGATAATCATATATTTTTCAGCTTTAATTGATGTAACCTCTTTTATGTGTGACCTATTTCTTCCATTATCTTTCCTTTTCTTAAAGCTCTGACCATGGTGGTATAAACAAATCTGTCTCTTTATTCCATAGACTAGAACGTGTCTGTTCTGATACTTTTTAGCTCTTTGACAAAATCTCCCAATATTCCTTCTCCATACACGGACTCCTAACCCTCTGCTTTACCCAGTCAAGTGCTTGGGTAGTTAGTCTTTTTGTGTGTCGTTCTTCTCTGCTTTGTTGTCTAGAGGAACCAATACCTGCAGATGTTCCCGCTTGCAGCCATGATTTTCTTTTTAGAACATATAGCGTAGCAGAGGAGGGAGCCCGGAACTCGAGTCTTTCTTGAAATAATTCGAATCTATGTGTAGACCCGGATGGCTCGAATGATTGATCTGGAACAACATGTATGACCATTAGACTGATGGGAGTAGTTTGAGTCAGTTGAGGATCTTTGGCAGTCAATACAGGATCATCAGAACTTAATTCAGAGTCAAATTTTCCAGGAGCTATACGTTCTTCAGCCGCGTATTCAATTCTTAGGGATTCTTTTAGAGCGTCTTTGTGGGCAGCCTGTTCCTCTTCATTAAAATCCAAATTGATGAAGCCATTTGGACCAAATGTATCTCAAAGGAACAACTTCCAAAATTTCTTCATCTTCAGACTGAAATACCTTTGGCAATTTCTCTGGATCTTCCCATATTGTTTGTGCTATATTAGCTCCAGATTCATATTCTTCATCGAGTGATTCGGTTGGGCGATCAGAAACAGCAGAAGACAGTGGTCCTTATGCCGCTGGACTAGTAGGAGCTGGTTGTTCAGAGTACATTGGGGCTTTTCCGGTAGCCGTTACCCTTTTCTCTCCCTCATGATGATCAAGGTGACCCTGGTTATCATACTTACGCTTAATACATTAGGTGGTGGATTGGCAAGATTCAACAATTGTTCATAATAGGTCCCAAATTTGGCAATTAGAGTATCTTCGTGGCTAGATGGGTCAGACGGTTCGTTGTTGAGGATCTCTAGAAGCAGAACATTAGTAACTGAGATGTTAGACTCGACCTTCAGCTTTGTATGAAGTTGTCTTTTATGGTCTTCGATTGAAGGATCAGAAGCTGTGGCTTTGTCTTTATTTATGAATGCATACATATCACTGAGTTGTTGTAACAATAAAGACTGGAAAGATGCAGATTCAGTTTTTGACACAAAGTCCTGGGAACCACCAGAGCAACTTAAACTTTCCATTTGCACAATAGGTATCTTAGAAGAGAGCCCATGTGGCCTATCTGCACTATTGACAATTTTGTAGCCATGATAGGACATCCACTCATCATTACTAGCATACTTTTAGTACGCAAAGTTTCGAGTGTTCCGTTAAGATCACGAAGAGCTCGCAGACCAGATGACGACTCGAGTTTTTTTAGCCAAATATGTGTCAAATTCAAGTGGCTCTAGACTCAATGGTGCAGGATTTGAAGTTGGTGACGAGGGAAAATGTCTACCTATTTCGATATCGGACAACTCAAAATGAGTTTCCGGTAGGGAATGTGGTTGACCCTCGTGAGAAAATGAACAACAGCTTGCGGAGAAACTGATGAATGGATGTGTGGGGTTTGTGATTGCACCACTAGCTTAGTGGTGTCTTGTTCAATACAAACACCCAATGAACGAGTGTCGGTAGCAGATGTGGTTTCCTGACTTATACGTGGTTGGTTGTCTCAGCTATTCTCCTAAATCCCCATTGGCTTTGTATGATTTCTCATATAGCAACAAGTGGGAATTGGAGCCGTCGGGGTGACGTCATCATCATCGTTATCGTCATTATAAGGACGAGGAGATGGGATATTAAGTGGTGGTAAATGTGCAGACTTTTTATCCTCACTCCCCCTTTCCTCTTAGTGTTTGTTGTTTCGGGTGCTATCTTTGCTTGTTCTCTAGCTACATGACCTCTACCCTCTTTGACACCCCTCTCAATTTCATTTTTCCTCTGCGCTCCCCTTACTCCTATTCCATCTGGGAGAACTCCTTGGGTAGGCTTAGCTGGTTCTGGTTTAGCGATTGGAGCAGGATGTCACTCTCTAAATTTCGTTATAGCGTAAGACTCTTGATTGGCATAAACGATGTGCTCTTCAGTCAAAGGTACGACAGGGACTCTAGGTGGGGTAATTGGATCATAAAAGTACGTGATCTGAAAGTCTCTGACATCCATCTCATGATACCTTCGTTTAGTCTCTTGAATTTTAGTCATGCAATACGAGATGATCATCTGAAGGAACCACAGTGCAGTTACAAACTTTCTTGCACGACCCATCCCAATGGCCTTAACTATTAGGCACCTGTCTGATATGGAGTACATGTAATGCCAGGGCCTGAGCAAACCTCGACGAAAGAATGGTGTGGCTTTATCTAGTGGGCCATCATAATCAAGACATCGGATGTCTTGGCATTTCTCTTCCTCTGTCACTTCCTCATCGTAATGGGCTTTGATGGGCAAGTTTTATGGCCTTGGTAGGTGAAGGATTTATCAAAACTTTTGGAAAGTGATCTCAACTGAGTGGTTTTAAATTTCTCCATATATGTGTATGTTATCAGCATCCGGGTGGTATTCTAGAATGTGCCAGAACTATAGAAGCTAAACTTATAGAGGTCGTGGACTTGGGTGACTCGATAAAGCATAACTTAGTCTATGTTCCAACAGGATTTCCTCGACAACGTTGTTTCAAATGTGGAGATTTGGATCCTCCTTGGTTTTGTTCAAAAAGGTTTGGTCCAGTAGGAAGTTGTTGGGTTTTATCTCCAGACAAAGTTTCATGGGAAAATTTGTTCAGATGAGTGAAGTGGATGTGCAATGTATCTGGATGTTAGTTCTTCATCTGATGATTGATGACCTTCTGAGTGTTGAGGATTACTTTGTGGTACATTCTCTGTGGAGTGTAATCTGGAGGCCATTGTACTTGTTGAAGCACTGAGAGTTAGATATATGTCTATCAGTTAATATCACACTTAGTCAAGGATGTTTCAGGTATTGGGAGCTAGATAGAGTGGGTCTGATTTGTTAATGGGCTTCCTCTGAAAAAATTTTAGTAAGATAATTCATCAAGACAAGTCCCAATTCAGATTAATTCGTGTCAAACATCCTTTGGAGATTAGGTAATTCCTTAGACTAATTGAACTTTCAGTTGAGTTCATCACTAAGTATTTCAGATTTAGGAAATTTGGGATCAACACTCAAATGCAGTGTTATTCGAGAGTTGTAACTCTCGAATAATACTTGATCTGAGAGTTCTCCTTTGAAAATTTTGAAGTTCAAAATTTTCCTTGAAAGAACTTCCGAATGAAGAAGCATTCGAGAGTTGTAACTCTCAAATGAACCTAGATACGAAAGTTTTGACTTGAAAGAACTTTCGAATGAAGGCATATTGTGATCAACTCTCGAGCCATGTATGATCAGAGAGTTGTAACTCTTGAATACAACATGGTTTGAGAGCATGACTTAGAGTATTTTCATAATGTACCTTAATGAAGCCATGAAAATATAACATGCGAATCATGCGAGATTCGTGATTTTGGATTCTCGAATCAAACATGATTCGTGAGTAGCACTTATAAAAGTTTGTGATGATTTTGGGCATGAACTCTCAATCAAGCATGTATCGTAAGTTATAACTTAAAAAATTTGACCCTTCTTAACATTTCAGTTTTATCTGAGAGTTGCAACTCTCGTATATAACATGTAATGCTTTCGTAACTTAGAAAGTTAGGCCCCTTTGCAGCATTCCTTCTTTATTCGAGAGTTATAACTCTCGGATAAAAAAAGATATACTTGGAAAAAAAGTTAAACACGACTGCAACCCACAAACAACTTTAACACTTAAATTTATGAATCTAAAATAGTTTTATAAAAAAAACTTATAGGTTTCTTAAAAGCAAAGAGAACCATTTCCAGATTCTTTTCTCACTTTTCAAATCCCTTTTTGCGTTCAAAAACTCGATGTAAAACATACATTGTTGTATAGAATCAAGTTTATAACTTACAAGTATCATCGATATCACTTTAATACTTCACATATAAATGGATCGAATGATCTTAACACTTTGTTTGAAAAATTCTATGACGACTTCTTTGATAAGGCCAAAACTGATGTATCTAATTTGGTTCCTGACAGGGTTACTGAAGATCCTATTGTCGTCCTAGATCATTCACCGCTAGTAGTTTCTGGAGACTCTGTAGTCGTTTCTTTTTACAGTGTACCACAACATACAGCTCCAGAATCACAAGCCTTAGCCTTGAATGACCAGACCCCTGAAAATCCCTATTCCAGTAGAGATTCCAACACCTTTGTAATCTCCTCCTCGTCAACCCTACCTTGATTTAGATCCCAATCAAGACCAACTTCAACCGTATCCTCATACGCATAAATGGACAAGGGATCACACTCCGGAAAATGTAATAGGAGATCCATCAGCGTCAGTTCAAACCTGAAGAGCTATAAACAACGAGTGTCTCTTCTAAAACTTCTTGAGTAAGATGAAACTGAAAACAGTTAAAGAAGTTATTCAGGACGCTGATTGGATTGTCGCAATGCAAGAGAAGCTAAATCAGTTTGAACGATTGAGAGTTTGGAGATTGGTGGAAAACCCGAAGAATAAATCCATCATTTGCATGAAGTGGATCTTCAAAAACAAAAACGATGAACAAGGACTTATCATCCGTAACAATGCAAGACTCGTCGTCAAGGGATATAGTCAATAGGAAGGGATTGACTACGATGAGACATTTACACCAGTTGCAAGAATCGAGGCCATACATATGTTCTTAGCATTTGCAGCTCACGAAAACTTCACAGTATATCAGATGGACGTAAATACGGCGTTTTTGAGTGGACAACTGAAAGACGAAGTATACACTTATCAGCCCGTAGGATTTCCCATTCATCATCAAACCACATCCTCGTATCCAAACCAGTTAAATCCACATCAGTTGTTGGACCAAGACACTGAAAGCCCATACCACACACCTTGTTGTTAAAACCAAAACATTTTCTGCATCTGTCTGACAATAATCACATATTTGACCCCTCAATCATCAAAGTAAGCCATCCAATTATCGTCGAAATTCTGAAAGGACACCCTTTGAGCTATCACTTACAATATAAACCAACGATCCCCTTGATTTAATCTTCATCAATTCTGGCACACAATCAAATTCGAACCTGATGACGGTGACCATCATTTTAAAGTTACCATAGATCAGTTCAAGGCCAAAATCACACTGGCCAGACTCCTGCACAATTTGTTTTTTTTACCAAGGAGGATAGACAGGGTTAATTTCCCTGATCTAGTAGATTTTGAAGACTTTGTCTCAGATGAACAACTATGCAAAGACATCATAAGTATGAGGTACACAAAGCCACTACTGAAGAGTTCACTTTTCCATAGAAATGGTTTTAATGGCGATGGTATACCCTATTGATAATCTGGATTAGGTATATGACCTCAAAACATACGGGTTTAGAACGAGGGAGCATTCATGCACTTCGAATATTTCATGGTGTTGCCTACAACAAACACTATATTTTGCATAGTGAATTTTGGAAGACCTAAAGGAAGAGGTGCTAGCAAAGACCACAAATCGTGCTAAAAAATTTGTCCCGCATCAAAGATTCATATAGATTCTAATCTGAGGAGTTCTAAGGGCTAATGACAAGATCTCGAAGAGGACTCACTCACAGAAATGTCCAGACCATGTTTTGATGAGCCTCTATAGCAACAAGGATGATCCAAATGCAAACATCTTGCCTATTCCAGAATCTATCTTGAGATATGCTGATCAATCTGCCGAGAGTGTAAGGTTATATCGAATAAATCATGCTCCCGTGGATCTTCAAAAACAAAGGCATCCTATCCTTGAAGCACTATGTGAGCAGGTTGAACAACATGGGGCTCCTGAACAGGGTTCCCCTGAGTTAAGGGAGCAAGAGATTGTAAGGGGAGGTGAGGAGAGAGGATTTATGAAAGAATGTTATCAGATATTCAAGGTAGAGGAGATGAAGGAGATAATGATGATCATGATCATGATGAAGCTGGGGCAGGAATTGCAATAACTCCCTCCATGCGTTTACCTGTTCAAACAGAAGATGTTGTGGTTAGTATAAGTGTGAGGGAGACCCACACCGTAAACAGTCGAAAAATCACACACACTATTAGCTCTCCATTGAGACTTGACATTGAATCGACCAGTATCCCACCGGTAATTGCACACCCCACTAGCTACTTATCTCCTTCTCAACAAGGGGATGTTTCAAATCCACATGGGGATTCAACACATGAAGTATCCTGGGATCGCTCGGATCCTATGGATATTGAAGTCAGTACACAATTGCCACAGTGTACATTTCTTCTTCCACGTGTCATATAGCCGACTGTACATATAGGATTGACTCTTCATGAAGATCTTTCAAATCCATTGAGTATGTAGTCTCGTATTGATTATTTTATAGAATATGAGGATTCTAATGAGGAAGAAAATGTGTTGATGATAGAAGGAGCTGAATGGAAAGTAGGTTGCCTGAGACTCAACAAAAACTGTTCGAATATTCTGAAACATTGATGATGGCTGAAAAGATAGTGGATGAAGAAGAGCTTGTTGAGGATATGATATACAGGTTTCTGAATAGACACCAACGGTTGAAAAGCCTGCGGTTATGGAGCATGATAATTCTCCAACTCCTCTGTTCGGTCTCCAGTATAATCCTAAGACGAAAAGGCTCATGAAGGTTGTATCTCAACTCGACACGGTTAATAAAAAGTTTATAACAGCCAAAGCCGAAGAGGACGAAGATATTCCAATGACTATCAGGGGAGTTCTTGAATCAGTCCAAGGTATGACTGAAGTTGAGCTAATGGAAATTTTTTTTCAAGACTTCGTTTTGGTCGAAGAGTCAGAAAAATGACATGATCTCAGGTTCGTAGTCCAAGATAAAGTTCAAAGAGAAATTAATGAAATGATTACTCTGGTCGATAAAGAGGAGGCCAATAAGAAGATGAAGGATGAAAAGCTAAAACTTTATGCTAAACAGAATGCTGAAATCTTAGAGAAACGTAACCGCCTTCCATTTCTGGAAGATCATCTAGAAAGCAAAATATTTTGCAAGAAACGAGCCCCCATCTCATTTTTGAAGCTTTTCAGAGTTATAGAGACTAATATGCCCCATTTCGTAAACTATACCAACTTTCTTCAGAATAGATATCAGCTGATAAAGGATGTCAGGGTGAACCATATGATATTAGAGCTAAGACACATTAAGAAAGACCGCTTTGTCAACATATTCTGTCCTGTGTTCACTGCTCTCCGTGCTGACAGAAAAATCAACAAGTTCAGTGAAGCAGATTTCTTCAAGGTCGACAGTGAAGACCTTGAAGATCTGTTTGACAAGCTGTGTAGAAACAAAAAAGAAGAGAACTGCCATTTTGCACTTAAAGCTGTCTTCCACTTCATGCATTCTAAATTGGTCTTAATGTCTATACAAGATCTACATATTGGAGTGGAAAGAGGTATGCGCAGAATCAATGTGACGGCTCCTCATCAAGATCTCAAAGGAATTGAAAAGTATAAAGAATTTCAAGTCGTACTGGACAAGCATCCGTGTGTGATCTATAAAAACAAAGATCAAGTTCTGAAGGCCATGAGAATGATAGAACTCAACAAATTCTCAGATGGACCTCAAAATGGTAATGACATCATTGAGAGGTATTCTAGATGATGATGCGTTGAAGCAATCAAAAGGTGGTGGCATGACGAAGATTGACCAGAGGATGATAGTCGACTTTGTCTTAGAGATTGATATTACATTAAGAAGCCAGTGGAGCATCCGAAGATTTGAGAAGAAGCTTGGCTTGAAAGACTGAATCTGCTTTATCATTCATAAAAGGGGGAGAATGTTGGGTACTTTATTAATTAGTTTATGAATATAAAGTGGGGGGTTATTGTAATTTCCTTATTCCTGTAAATAATAGAGTAGGTCATGATATATTGTGAAAGGCAGGTCAATAGTGGTACGGATAGGTCATACTCTTGAGTGCAAAAAGGGAAAAGGAATTGTTAGATAATTTACCAAATAACCGCCATTTTCCATGTAATATTCTTCTCTTCTAATGAAATCATTTGGCTATTTGTGTTTATCTGTGTTCCTATTGTATTGATCATTATTGGTATTAGATTTTGATATTATCAGGCCCGCATGAGATAGCGGGAAATAGAGAAACAAAAAGAGCAGCCACTGACATAGCGATAAAGGACGGGGACGTCTAAGCAGTCCGCGAGTTATTGGAGATATCCCCAAGATACACCGAGAGAGAGAGAGAGAGAGAGAGAGAGAGAGAGAGAGAGAGAGAGAGAGAGAGAGAGCCTGATCAGTGGCGATTTCAGGGGCAGAGTTCTGGCAAGAGATCAGAGGTTGAGAGGGTTGGGCCAAAGTCAAAGATTTGTGGCGCCTAGTCAGAGTCAGACATCATGATTCAGTGCTCCGAGCCAAAGAAGTGTAGAACAGGGGTCCCGTCCATCGAGGAGTCGCATTGATAGTTCTTTTGGCGAAAGAGACTGTCTGAGGTGTCGCCGTCGTCACACTGGGCCGTGTATGCCAGACCAGCTGAGGTGTTCCCATTGCGGTCAGTATGTGCATACTAGAATTACTTGTGCCTCCAGAGACTCATTATGCTTCCATTGTGGTAAGCCGAGAGGTATAGCGAGGGATTGCCTAGAGATAAGGGCAGTTGCACCGTGAGCGAGCACGAGAGGGAAAAGAATCAAGCCCGCATCTTCGAGTCGTTGTGAGGCAGTTCTAAAAGCTCGTGGTAGGGTGTTCCAAGCGATAACAGAGGAGGCCCGAGAGTCGACATATGTGTTTTCTGGTATGTACATTTTGAACGGGCTTAGCGCACGTGTTTTGTTTGATTCTGGAGCAGACCGCTCATATGTGTCCATTACTTTTTGTGCATATGTTTTTGATTCTGCTACTACCTTGTATGTTCCTTTGATTGTGGAGAGAGTGCATGGGAGTACAACGTAAGTGAGCCGAGTGTACAGAGTTTGTGTGTTAGAGATTGACACTCACCGGTTTCAGATTGATTTGCTGTCGATCGAGGTCATTAGTTTTGATGTTAATGTGGGTATGGATTGGATGACAGTCAGATAGGCCAATAGTTTTTGTGCAAAGAAGATGATTCGCACACCTATTTCAGACTGTGAGAGTGTAACCGTATATGGAGAACGACGCCGAGGCGAGATCGGGATTGTTTCTATGGTAAGAGTTCAGCGATATGTATCTAAAGGGTGGGAGACCTTCTTGGATTATGTTTTTTAACGCCCATAAGGAGAAGAAGACTATAGATGATATACCGGTGATTAGAGATTTCCCTGAGTAATTCCAGATGACTTACATGGGTTATCGCCTAATCGTCAGGTCAAATTTCGTATCGATCTTATCCCTGGCGCGGTGATTATAGCTAAGACGCCTTATAGGCTGGCACCTACTAATATGCGAGAGATGATGCCACAATTACTGGAGCTATTAGATCGTGGATTCATCCGTCTGAGTTCATTTCCGTGGGGAGCACCTATGTTGTTTGTGAAGAAGACGGACGACACTATGCAGATGTGTGTCGATTTTTAGAGAGTTGAAAAAGGTGACAATGAAGAATAGATATCCGCTTCCACGTATTGATGACCTATTTAATCAGCTTCAAGGTTCGAGTTATTTTTCGAAGATTGATTTGCTATCTGGGTATCATCAGTTGACGGTTAGAGATGAAGACGTACCGAAGATAGCGTTCCGGACGCGTTATGGACATTATCAGTTCCTTATGATGCCCTTCGGACTGAATAACGCACCCACAACTTTCATGAATTTAATGAACAGGGTGTGTAGATCTATGTTCGATAAATTCGTAATAGTGTTCATTGACGATATCCTGAATTACTCGAGGAGCTCTGAGGACCATGAGCAGCACTTACTAGAAGTTTTAACTGTGCTGCGAAAGGAGAGACTGCATGCAAAGTTCTCCAAGTGCCAGTTCTGGTTGCGTGAGGTCCAGTTTCTAGGACATGTGGTGAGCGCTGGGGGTATTAAAGTGGATCTTGTGAAGTCAGAGGTTGTAATGAGTTGGGAGCCACCGAAGACGGTACCACAAGTCTGCAGTTTTTAGGGTCTTGCTGGATATTATAGAGGCTTCATCCAGGACTTTTTGAGGATTGCCATTCCCTTGACGAGATTAACACTGCAGTCCATACCTTTTGAGTGGTCCGATAAGCAAGAGAATGCATTTAAAGAATTGAAGACCCGATTATGTCAGACTCTAGTGTTTGCATTGCCAGAGGGTACTCATGATTTTGTTGTATATTGTGATGCATCCAGTACTGGGAGAGAGTTTGTAAATTTTTTTTAGATGTAGTATCACTGAATGTATTCATTTCTTGAAGTTGTAATATTACTGCATCGGTGTCTCTGAAGAGAAGAAAAGAGAAACGATTTGAAGATTAAGTTTTTGAAATCCTTAAGATGATAACAATGTTTAGATTTACTTTGTAAAGTTCCTTCTTTGAACTTTGATTGTAAAATTGTTTTCATCTCTAAGGGGGGAGATTCATAGGAACAAATATATAGAGATGAAAACAATTATAATTGTTAAGTATAGGGACTAAATATGTCTATATTAGAAACTTTAGTTTAGGAGTATATAAACAAATTCTAAAGGAATTTGTTTATAGACTTTGCCATTTTATTATTTGTTTTTAATGTGTAGAGCAAAGTCAATCATTCAATAAAAATCAAGATTTGTTTTCAATGTGTTGATTCACCAAGATCTTTATTTCACAGAAACCATCTGGTAGTATGCAACCGCTTGAGATACCGGAATGGTAATGGGATCACATAACGATAGATTTCATGATAAAGCTACCAAAGACCCAATGACAACATGAGGTTATATGGGTTATTATGGATCGATTAACCAACTCCTCACATTTCCTACCAATACAAGAGAAATATCCGTTGGAATGCTTGGCTCGGATCTATATTGATGAGATTGTTGTGCAACATGGATCTGAAAGTACATCATATGTGATCGCGATTCTCAGTTCACGTCACTATTTTGGCAAAGTATGTTGGGGATGCTTGCTAATTTGAGTACAATTTTTCATTCCAAGACTGATGACCAAACTAAATGGACGAACCAGACTATGGAAGACATGCACTTGGCATGTGTGAGTGAGTTGGGAGGAAACTGGGATACACATTTGCCACTCATAGAGTTTTCCTACAATTACATTTATTATTCTTCAATAAAGATGGCACCGCTGCAAATGACAGACCCCAACTTGTCAGGACAAGAATTGCTTTAGGACACCAGTGAGAAGATCCAAATAATTCTAGAACGAATCAAAGTCTCCCAAGATCGCCAGAAGTCACATTCTAACAAGCGCCCCAAGAATGTAAAGCATGCTGTCAGAGATTCAATAATGTTAAAGTTGTCTCCGTAGGATTGTGTGATGGGATTTGGTAAGCGTGGGAAACTGAGTCCAGAATATGTCGGACCTTGTAAAGTAACTAAACGCATTGGAGCCAAAGCTTATAAATTGGAGTTATCAGTGGAATTTGTAGACATCCATGACACCTTTCATCTGAGCAATCTGAAGAAGGGCCCACTAAATCCCAAAGTGAGTATTCCATTGAATGACATGCATATAAAGGAGAAGCTACGACATGTTGAAGAATCTGGAGGCCATTTTGAGTTAGAAGATAACTAAATTAAGGAATAAAGAGATCGAGATGATGCTAGTATGTTGGAAGCACCATAGAGGATCGATGTTGACTTGGGAGACGAAGGCGAAAATGAAGATGAACTATCCTGCTTTGTTAGAAAATATTTGATTTTGTGGGCGGAATCCTTTCAAGTAGGGAGGAATTGTAACGCCGCAAAATCATTAAAACAAATAAATATATCTAGTTATAACATCTGAGATGATTAATGTAATACTTTGTTATAATTTATATAATTATGACAAATTAATTATCTTGGGTATTCAACTTTTGGTAAAATATGAATTAGGGCATTATAGTTCGTATTTTCAAATTGAAAGATTGTATTGGTGGAGTGTTGACGGGCCATCGTTGTGACCCGCCGATGTAGTCCATAAATCCACTATTTAGCTAGATAAGTAAAAGTCGAATCCACAAAGAGTGTGGTCGTAATCAAGAATGGGTTATTAGCCTTATAAGTTTATTGAAAGCATTTAAATTGTGAATTTGTGGATTTGAATGATTTGTTTAGAGTAGTGATTTGCTATTGCTTTGTAACTAAAATTAATGACAAAGTAACTAACGTAGAAGATAAACAATCAAGAGATGAATAACCGTTCACGGGATCACCACGACATAAGTATTACTCACTATAATTTCATGCAACGATCACATAGACATAATCAACCGCGCGACTAGATTAATCAAACGTGTTTTGACCAAAAACTCTCTGCATAGCAAATGCAACATTAATACTCGTCTTAATCCCTAAGCTAATGGACTCGACACGAATAATAACACCACGATAAACTATCTTGCTTTTACCAATCGCAACACATAATCATAATCATAGCCAATGTTTATCATTTGCATACACATAATAGATCTAACTTAATACGATCACACCAAAACATAAGAAATTGAAGAAGCGTAAACTTAGCCGTAGATCCTCCGCAAATGGCTAATGGGATTAGCCGCTCATTGTATGCCCGTCACAATCATAGATCTGAGCCATTGGGTAGCTTACGAATCATTGTCTCCATTATCGTATCATAGATCCACTCCGTCAGGGCTTCGGCACACTTTCACACACGTCGGGACTCTCTCCAAAGCTGCCCCTCGACTTGTATTTATAGGGAGGTCGATATTAGGGTTCCACAGGCTGTAAAACGCGTTTTTGCGCTGCACTAGCGCAGGCCAGGCGCAGGCCTGCGCCCGGATGCGGCTAGGGTTTAGCTGGCGTGTGCTGTTACGTATCTGGATAGTTGGGACGCTATGTGGAGCGCAAGGTGGCACAGGCCTGTGCCCCCTGCAGCTCGGTTTGCTCTGATCTCTCGGATTGCTTTTTTTAACATCTTGGCCCTGAATTACAAACTTGGAGCAATAATATGGATTTTACAAAGTATCGGTGCTTAAAATGATCATAATATGACTCAGAAACCATATAGATTATAGACTTATCAAGTGTATTATGTAACGGATGGGTAGTTAGTTAGAGGATTAGGGGTGGCCAAAGGCCAAAACCCCCTCCATTTTCTACATTTAACCGTCCCAAAGCACACACACTACACACATTTCATTTCTTGCAAAATTAAGAGAAAAGTGAAGAGAAAATCTAGGGTTTTAGATTGGCAATCATTGAGGGAAGAATCAAGGCCACGTTTTGTATCCTTTGGTGATTACAAGTGAGTTAAACTTCCCTCCATCATTCTTTCTTCATCTCTTCTTAGTTTTTCATTTAGAAGAACCTAGCCCAAAGTGGGTTTGTAGGATCGATATGGAAATTGACTCAAATCATAAGTGGAGGTTAATGTTTATTGTTTAGAAATGCATTTGAGTCATAAAGATGTAGTTGATTGGGTTGAATTGGTGATTTTGGGTGGAAACCCATGTTAGATCTCTTTTTGAGCTCCAACGGTGTATGGGAATTTATTTATGTTGTTTTAGCAAGTTTCATATAATAAATTATGAACCAAATATGTCATATATTGATATGGAATTGAATGGAAATAAGTATAAACTCATTTGGACTTTTGAAGGCTTATGTCATTGCATACTACCTTTGGACACTTGATTGATGTCTCTTGTGCACTTGCATGATTAATATACATATGGTGAATGGATTTAGATTATATGTCATGCATGGAATATGTTAACTCTTAAATCGTGGTTACTTGTTCATTTGGCCTCACCTGCAATTTTATGATATTTGGGACTGGTTTTAAGTCATCAAATTGAGCATTGGACTAGATCTAAGTCGGCAAATTGAGCAATGGACTAGCTCTAAGTCAGCAAATTAAGCTATAGATATTGAGAATTAGATATAAGTCTAAATTAAGCATCCAACCGTTAACTGTTGGTTGTATCATTGGGAATATTTATGTGCATTATTTATTATGTCTTATTAATCCTACTATCTCATTGAACTTATGTTGATCCGTTAGTTGTTAATCCTTTTACAGGAATCGATAAGGGTAAGGGTCCGGCTACCACCCGTCACTGACGTACTACCTTGAGGCATCAAGTTGGGCGTCCACTTTTCACTTCGATGCGTAGCTATTGGGAAAGGATTGTTAGAAGACTTCGTTAACTTTTGAATACACGTAATTTGGGTTCAACCCCTCATAGCTAACTTCACATGTAATTGGTGATTAACGCTTGATGGAACTTCAATCTGTGATTTGACACACTTTTTTGGATGTATGAAACAAAGTGAGTTAAATCACATTGACGATTATTGTATTATGAAAATTTTAATTTGATCATATTTCTGCAACTATTACTATTAATTATGGTTGAAACATCACTTTCGTTGTAAAAGTGTTTCATACAGAATATAGAAGGTTTAGGACAGTGATAGGAAAAGAGGATGCTTCAGGAGTTAAGAATGAAAATGTAGGTCCCAAAAGGTTTCCCAAGTGAATTGTTCAAAGCTGTAGAGGGGGGGGGGTGAATACAGCAAACTAAAAGTCAACACTCTTTTCTCAATGTTTGTGTATATTATTAACAAGTGTTAATTACAAAGAAGCTTAACTGCGGAAAGGTTCAAGCTAAGATGACAGATACAACAGATGTTTAACTAATCTAAGACACACTCAGACTAGATACAATGAATACACTCACTAAGATGACCTCACTGATTTTACAAGACACAGATGGACAACTTGAATAAGAACAGCTTGGACACACGTTACTGTTTTATTCAAGCAGACTTGGCTGCATGGAAAAACACACTTCAATGCACGATCTGAATTTCTCACTCTTGGTTATTGTTGGTACACCCTGTGTGACGATAGCAGTCTAAGCAATCTAGCATTTTGGTTTAACTAATATTCAAAGTATTGAGAATTAACGAGTGTTTGATATATATGTTTATATATGTTTGATAGTTATTGATTGTATGTTTGAACTTGATGTAACGTATTACAAGAAGTTCAAACATAAAGTTCAAAGATAAATTCAAGAATAACTTGAAAACATAAGTTTCAATACTAAGTTAAATATGTGAAAGAGTAAATTCGAAATCTCTAAGGACTGGGATTCGAATCTAGGTCAGATTTGAATGAGTTACTTAGGCAGATTCGAATGTACATTTTTAGGCAGAATCGAGAGTGTCAAGGGGACAAACTCGAATGGGCCTTGGGCCTGATTCGAGTTTGGCCCATGACAAACTCGAATGAGCCTCTATAATTAGGGATTAACTCGAATCATTAAGAGACTTTTGCAGAATTCGTGAGGAATTAAGCAAATAGGCGATCTCGAGTTTATCAGCTAATTCAGTGTTCTTTCAGAGAGAATCTTCCAGTAGGTGCGTTCTTGTTAGTTCGTACAGCTCGTTGATAGTCTCCGTGTTCCGTGTGAGAGTTGTTACCGTCAACCCGTTAACGAGGATTCCCCACTCGTTGACGGTCTCGCGTCTAGATAGATCTGTAGTGTGTAGACCTTACAAGTGGTATCAGAGACTACGGGGTGTTCTTGGTGTTCTTCATCTTCATAAAGATACATCCTAGGTTTCTTGACGCTTTTGGACGGTTAATTTCACAAGTTTTCGTGTTTTTCGTGTTTTTCGAGCTTATCAAATTGGGATACGGGAAATACTTCGTGTTTTTCACGTTTTTGATACACTCCAATTAGGTCACACACTCCTATTACACATCACAAACCGGTTAGAGCTCAGGGTTCTCAATCTGAATTGCCATATAATCGTAATTATTCAAGAGCTCCACAACAAATGCTTACTCAAGGGCAAAGAGTGAATTTACATCACTCGGCACCACAACAAACTCCTGTTCAACGACCTAAGTCACCTGAAAGGCGAGATGGGTATTTGAAAGAGTTTAAGTATGTGGACGAGAATGGTATAACCAAGTCAGTTATGGCTTGGGTTCCCCTTGATAACTAACCTATTTTCTTTCATGTGCAGAAGATCACCA
The DNA here is from genome assembly GCA_020465985.1 of Centrapalus pauciflorus. Taxonomy (NCBI): domain Eukaryota; kingdom Viridiplantae; phylum Streptophyta; class Magnoliopsida; order Asterales; family Asteraceae; genus Centrapalus; species Centrapalus pauciflorus. The sequence continues at coordinate 62,255 of JAANYP010000515.1, forward strand.
CAGGTCCAAACAACAAATGGTTCGTCGACAGTGGATGCTCCAAGCACATGACAGGGGAAAGAAGTCTCCTTACAGACTTCAAGAGTGGGAATTGGGGATTTGTATCATTCGCGGGAAATAAAGGAGGAAACATCACGGGTACTGGAGTGGTCACTAATGGGATGATCATGTTGGATCAAGTTTATCACGTTGATAAACTGGTTCACAATCTCATTAGTGTATCTCATATCTGTGACAAGAAGAATTCAGTGTTGTTCACTGACACTGAAGCGTTGGTGCTAAAACCGGGGTTCAAGATTACTAAAGAGTGGATATTGATGCGGGCACCAAGGAAGAATGACTTGTACATGCTCGATATGAACAAGCCGGAAACTTCGATGGGGCCAATCTGTCTGTTATCCAAAGCTTCGGAGACTGACTCGGTTTTGTGGCACAGGCGCATGGCACACTTGCACCTATGAAAAATGAACTATATAACGAAAAATGGGTTGGTGCAAGGTGTGCTTATGAAACGTTTTCAGTTCGAGGACAAGTGTCTACCATGCAAGAAGGGCAAACAACATAAGAAGGCACACAAGTCCAAGACTCAGAACTCGATCACTACCACATTCGATTTGTTGCATATGAACCTCTTCGGACCAATCAACAAAAGGAGTATAGGTGGTATTTGGTATTGTTTAGTTATCACTGACGATTACTCACGATTTTCTTAGGTTTTCTTTCTAGGTAAAAAGGACGAGACGACTTCCAAGCTCATCGGGTTCTTAGACCAAGTGGAGAATTCCTATGGAACACAGGTTAAAAGGATACGTAGTGATAATGGAACAGAATTTAAAAACACTGTAATTGGTGTATATTGCCTATCAAAGGGCATAGTGCATCAATTTAGTGCACCGTATGAGCCTCAACAAAATGGGGTGGCCGAAAGAAAGAACAGGACATTGATTGAGGCTGCTAGGACTAAGCTTTCGGATTCAAAGCTTCCTACCATGTTTTGGGGGGAGGCAGTGAATACCGCATGTCATATTTTAAACCGGGTCCTAACTGTCAAATCTTTGAACAAAACCTGGTATGAAATTTTGAATAAACGACCACCTAATTTAACTGGATTCGAACCGTTTGGGGTACCATGTACTTTACTGCGAACAAAACATCAACCTAAGTTTGGTGAAAAGGCTGACGAAGGATACTTCCTAGGTTATGTGCCGAACTCACCAAACAAACGGGTTTTTAACAAAACGAATGGTACAGTAGAAATTGTGTATAACATTGAAGTCACAAGTTATACACATGAACCCCAAACAGGTCCGGAATGGATAGTTGACTATGATAAATTATTTGAGTCATTTAACATTCCTTTGGATGAAAATGCAGGTACAATCGAAAAGGACATGGCGACGTTGCATCTGAATGACGAAGGTCATACCTTTCCGAGGACTACATTTCAATCCACATCCGAGCCAACTTCGACTGAAGATGGATCTCCAGAAGTCACTGATCCAGAAGCACCTTCAACTGAGAACCAGACTCAGACAACAAATTCCAACTCTGAGGAAACTATCCACGAGGAGGAAAATATGGAATCTGAGGATGTTCCCCCATTAGGTGAAATAGGTACTATCTTAGGAGATAATCTGAGAGTTGACGAGATAGAGACCTCTAGGATCAACAAGAACCATCCTATATAAAGCATCATAGGAAATCCTAATGAGGGTGTGAGGACTAGGAGTAGTTTAAATAACAACACTGTGTTGTTGTCGATGATAAACGACTCCGAGGCATATCATACCTGTCTCTATTCTTTTTGTATCTCGCATGTAGAGCCTAAAAATGTGCAAATGGCACTAAAGGATAACTCCTGGGTTGAAGCGATGCAGGAAGAACTCTCTCAGTTTAGGAAACTAGAAGTGTGGGAGTTAGTTTCATTACCTCGAGGGGAAATTGCCATAGGAACCAAATGGGTTTTTAAGTGCAAAAGAAACGATCGGGGTATAGTCACTCGCAACAAGGCTAGGTTAGTTGTAAAGGGTTTCAACTAAGAGGAGGGAATCGATTACAATGAGGTGTTTGCGCCAGTAGCAAGGCTGGAAGCCATTAGGTTGTTTCTGGCTTTTGCTTCCTTCAAGGGGTTTAAGGTATATCAACTAAATGTGAAGAGTGCTTTCCTATATGGGAAAGTGAAGGAGCTGGTGTATGTAGAACAGCCGCTCGGATTTACAGATCCAAAATATCCAGATAGAATATAGCGTTTAAATAAGGCTCTATATGGATTGCATCAAGCACCAAGGGCGTGGTACGAGACTTTATCCAACCATTTATTAGAGAACGGGTTTGAAAGGGGTAGGATAGATAGTACGCTGTTCGTTAAGAGAAAGGGAGAACACTTCATCTTGGTACAAGTGTACGTTGATGATATCATCTTTTGCCAGAATCTAAAACTGAATTAGCAAGACTAACTGATTTGAATTTATCAGAGTATAAATCAATAATCTTGCTTTGAATCAAAGTTTAATCAACAAGTTTGCGGAATAACACTTAATTATTTTAACAAAAACTTTCAGAATCAATAATGAATAAACACACAAGAAGTAATCAAGACTGTTTGTAATTCTGAATTCAATGATTACAATCACCTCTAATCTGTTTGATTAGACGAAGAACACAGACTGTTCTTAGGGTTTTACAACCTTAGAGACTTATGAAAACTCTATCAATAAAGCAATTACAGACTCAAAATATGCAGAAAACTCCTATACAATAGAAAGACCTATTCTATGTATTTATATTGCTTCTTGATATGTTTCCTTGACGAATAATGACTTCTTTGATAGTAGATATGCTGGAATCTTCATGTGGATATCTTTCCTGAAAATCAGCACTTTCTGTTTATGAAACTGTTGAGCAGCTTGAATCACTTGACAGCATGAACAGAGCAGCTTGAGTTGATTTGCTCTGGCAGCTTGAACTTTTACACTGGCAGCTCGAGTTTCTTCAACTAGCAGCATGAACTTTGGATTTACATTTAAAATCTACTAACAGTCTGAGAAGTCTAACTAACAGTTTGAACACACTTAAACTATTTCCCAACAATCTCCCCCTAACTTAAATTCTTTACACAAGACTTTAAGTTCTATACAAAAAAAATGGAAATGAATAAGTAAACTGTTATTTACAAACCAAGGCTTTCAAAAACTTACAACTGTGCAAGTTTATGATCTACAGCCTTCAAAAATTCTCTCTTTAGCTCATCTCTATCACATGATATTCTGACAGACTTCATCTGGAGTAGTATATTCTTTGGAAGATCATAGAATTCAAGATTAAAGAACATACCAGATCCATCTGTGAATTTGATTTTGTAAGTCCTGGATTTGACAAAAATATTAACTTCCTTGATTTTCAATCCCTTCTTGTTGGCATCCTCTACATCTTTTCTAATAAATTCAGGATCAACAATGGACTTCAGATCTCTGATGACTTGTTTCACTTGTGGTAGAGAAGATCTAACTTGTGATACGGACCCAATGTTGTGCATCGTTATCAGCTCATCTCTGGTCAACTTTTGAACAATTTGCCAAAAAGTATCATACTCTTCTTCAGGACCAGACTCTCTTCTTATCACAAACTTAATTTTCAAGTCACGGTCATCCAGTGACTTAGCAAACCAGTAGTTGATTTGAGGCTTTGTGAAATCATGTTGATCAATCAACTTCTCTATCTCCATGGCCTTTTGCATTTGTTGCTCAAACAACACCCTTTTCACTTGATGCAGCTTTGCTTGTGAAGATGGATCAGTTGAAGGAACAGAAACAACAGCTTGATCAGTAGGAGCAGGGGCACTGGCAGCAGCTTCAGTTGTACTGGATCTTTTGATGTTTGGACTTCTTGGGAAATTTTGGCTTTCTTTCTTTTGTCCATCTCCTTGTCATGAATCTCTTGCAGCCTTTCAGTTGTCATGGACTGAGCCATTTTCTTTGGAATACCAGCTGCAAACGCAAAATTTATCAAAAATCTTCTGTGCTCAGCTTTGGAGTGCCCTGTTGGCATCTTTCTCTTCTTTGCTCCTTGTTTAGCCACAAACCCCTTTAGGTAATCACCTAAGGTCTCATCATCATCCATTGGGGTTTGGGCTTGCTGATCTAATTCTTTGTCCTGTTCTTCTGCTATTCTTTTGGCAACTTCAGCATCAAAGGCAATTTGGGCTTCTTTGGAAGAAAATTTATGCTTTGGAGACTCAATGAGAATGCCCTTGCCCTTGTCTTTTGCAGCAGATGATGTAGCTTGGACTGTACTTGATGGAGCTTGAATGCCTTCCCTGATCACAACTCCAGTAGCTTTTGAATAAGCAGCTTGAGTGTCTAGGCTAACAGCTTGAGAAGCTGTTGGGACTGCTAGCCTAGAAGGTGGGACTGTTGATGCTGCTTGGACTGATGGTGTTGGAGCTGCTTGGACTGATTCAGGAACCTCCTGATTCTCCCCCTTTTTGGAAGCATTGGTTTGGTCAGAAGGACCTACAACCGTTGCCACGTGGGTTTGAATCAACTGCTCTAATTTCATGAGCTTACTCCCACAGAGGGTAAACCCTTTGTGAAGATAAGCCAGTTTTTGATTTTTAGCTGCTTCTGCCTGTTTGAGTGCGTATATTTGAGCCCCCTGTGCAGCAATGATGGACATTTGGTATTCCAACATAGTTACAACAGGTTTCAGCTTTGGATCCGTTAATAGCATTAGTTGCAGGCTAGTCTCAAGATCAGAAAACACCTGAGGTGCTTGTGGTTTATCACTGACATTAACACCAGAAGTAGAAACCTCTGGGCCCCTCTGTTCTTGGTTCTGGGGACTTCCAGCTTGTGTTTGTACACTGGCTGTTGCCATGGGTGTGGTCTTAGAGATGTTGGCACTGTCCTGTGTCTCTTTTGCAGAAACATCAGTAGTGCCAGCCACAAAACCCATATGAACCATCTCTGAAGAGATGTTCACCTCCTGAGTGAGGATGGGAGTTTCCTCAATTGGTTCCCTTTGGATATTCTGTGCAGAAGTATCCTCCTGCACAGGGATATATGGCTCTTGTCTAGGGGAGGAGGAGGAAGGAGCTCCTGGTCCCCTTTTCCTTTTATATAAGTATTTTAGTGGGTGTTTTGGCTGTACAAAAGGATCAGATGGAATATTTGTGTCATGAGGAGTGGGTTGGGGTCCTGGGGATGAAGCAGGAATGTTGGGCTGTGTCTGCTCAGGACCCTCTCCTCTGTTTCCTGGAATGATGTTCATCGTTGCAGAGGGCAATGGAATATCTATACTTACAAAATTGGCACTTGACTTTAACAGCCTTTTGATTGAAGACAGTGAGTGCCTATGGGAAACATGTATCCGTTTATGTAAATGTGGAGTTGTGCAGGTGTGTGCAATAATTTCTGTCAAAAACCTAGGATACATCAGAAATTTCCCATTCTTTAGGGAATGATGCCTTAACATCCCCTGAAAAATCATGTTAGAAAAATTGAACTGTTGGCCAGTAGACAAGCACACTAAGGCAGTGGCAATATTTGAAGAAAACTCAGACCAATCAGTTCTTTTGGGGCTTAAACATTGCTGAATAATATGCACAAGGTATTTCCATTTAGGAGAAAAGTGTGCCTTAAGAAAAGTAAAAGAATCAGCAGGACCCCTATAACCAATATTTTGAAGACCAACATGTAAAGCTTGAAGGGATAGGTCGATATACCTGAGGCATCTTGAAGATGCAAGTGATGTCTGATGGATTCCTCAGTGATATTGATGACAGTTCCATCAATCTTGGATATGAGGGTAGGCACTCCATTGATGGTTTGAACAGATGCATGATTCCAGAACTGTTCAATGTGGGAGATGTATATAGTAGGGTTAATGGAAAGGGCATAATGGATATGGGAGTGCCTGAGGAAATCCATCATCGCATGAAACGGATGAAGTTCAGAGTGTTTTAGGGTGTATGGGAGGCAGTTGTGTTCTTTTACAAACTCCATTGATGAAGAAACGACGGTGTAGGGTTTGAAAGAAGAATGTGTGATTCGTTCAGAGAGAAAGCAAGAGGCCGTGGAAAGTGAACCTTCCTACATCAAAAGGTTTTGTAAATAGATCAGCTAACTGATCATCAGTATGAATCTTGGTAACTTGGATTAACTTCTTTTCATTACAATCTCTGATAAAGTGAAATCTGATTTCTATATGCTTGGTTTTTGGGAATTTCACTGGGTTTTGCACAATGCTGATTGCACTTGAGTTGTCAATATAAATAGGAGTGGATAAGAAATTCATACCATAGTCTCTTAGTTGATTTTGAATCCACATTACCTGGGAGCAGCAGCTTGCAGCTGCTACATATTCTGCTTCAGTGGATGATGTGGACACAGTTGTTTGCTTTTTGCATTGCCAAGAGACCAATCTTGCTCCTAAGTATTGACATCCACCAGTTGTGGATTTCCTGTCAATGTTGCATCCACCATAGTCACTGTCAGAATAAGCAGTTAGTACAAGGGGAGAGTCTTTAGGATACCATAGGCCTAAGTGTGGTTGCCCCTTAAGGTATCTAAAGATTCTCTTAACAGCAACCAAGTGAGAGTCCTTTGGAGAGCATTGAAACCTAGCACACACACAGACAGCAAACATGATATCAGGTCTGGAAGATGTTAGATACATAAGAGATCCTATAAGAGATATGTATAAATGAATATCCACATCTATGCCATCTTTGTCTGTATGAAGCTGCTTATGAGGATGCATTGGAGTGCTTGCAGCTTTGGTGTCTTGATATCCAAATTTGTCCAGTATGTCCTTCCCATACTTTGATTGGCTTATGAAGAGACCTGTAGGCTTCTGCTTAACTTGTAATCCGAGAAAGAAAGTGAGTTCTCCCATTGAGCTCATTTAGAACTTTTTGTGCATTAAAGCCTCAAACTCTTTGCACAAACAATCATTGGTTGAACCAAAGATGATGTCATCAACATAGATTTGGACAAGCAGAATCTCTTCTTTGATAGACTTAGTGAAGAGTGTTTTGTCCAAAGTGCTTCTCTTGAATCCATTTTGTAGAAGGTATGATGACAGAGTGTCATGCCATGCTCTGGGGGCTTGATGGAGACCATAGAGAGCCTTGTCTAGCTTGTACACCCTGTCTGGATACTTGTAGTCTTCAAAACCAGGAGGTTGGCACACATATACCTCCTCTTCAATTGTCCCATACAGAAAAGCAGACTTGACATCCATTTGATACACTTTAAATCCTTTGAAGCTTGCATAGGCAAGAAATAGTCTGATGGCTTCAATTCTTGCTACTGGAGCAAATACATCATCATAATCTATGCCTTCTTCTTGAGTGTACCCTTGTGCTACTAGTCTTGCTTTGTTCTTGATGACTATCCCTCTCTCATCTTTCTTGTTTCTGAACACCCATCTTGTACCAATTGCTCTCTTACCTTTAGGAAGATCCACCAGAGTCCATACATTCTGAATTTTGAACTGTAGAAGCTCTTCTTGCATAGCTTCAATCCAAGATGAATCTTTTAGTGCTTCTGATACCTTTTTAGGTTCTAGTTGAGACATGAAACAGACATTCTCAAAGGCAGCTAGGCTGAATTCAAGAACTGTTTGTTCAGCAGCAGCAGTCTCATTTTGAACCATTTTCCTTGTTTGTACAGGAGTGCTTGGATCACCCAGTATTTGATTGAGAGGATGATACTTGTGAACCCTTAGTGTAGGCTCTCTCTCAGTCTGAAAAGAGGATCCAAGATTTGTATCATCTCCATCAGGACCAGTAAAAGGATCAGCTTCAGGAACAGCTTGACTTGAATCTGGGACTGTGTCCCTTTGTGTTGGAGCTCTTTTCTCAGGTCTTGAGAGTGGCACTTCAGTATCTGGATGTGCATCATGTTGAGCATTCAGAACCCCTGGAGGATCACAAGACAGAAGTGGTAGAGTGGTGTAATCATCCCAACTTGTGGAATCTGCAGCAGTCTGAAACTTTGTGCCAACAGCTTGAGAAGTTGTATTGGCAGCATGAGAAATTGTGTTAGCAGCTTCAACCCTGTATGCATCAGCTTCTGCAGTATACTCAACAAAGCTCAGAGAATTTGTTAGTGAATCTAAATCAAACAACCAATCAGGACCAGTGCCTTTGATATTAGCAGTATTTTCATTAAATTCAATGTTGGCACTTTCTTCAATGGTTTTAGACACACTGTTATAGACTCTATAGGCTTTGCTTTGAATTGAGTATCCTACAAAGAATCCTTCTTCAGCTTTACTTTCAAACTTCCCTAAGTGAGTCTTAGTGTCAAGGATAGTACATGGGCATCCAAAAGGCTTGAAGAAAGCTATTAGGGGACTTCTGTTATGAAATAACTCATAGGGAGTTTTCCCTTGTGATTGGACAACCTAAACCCTATTTAGAACATAACAGGCTGTATTAGCAGCTTCTGCCGAGAAAGTCATTGGCAGATTTGAATCAGCTAACATTGTTCTAGCAGCCTCAATTAATGTTCTGTTCTTTCTTTCAGCTACACCATTTTGCTGTGGTGTTCTTGGTGCACTATATTGTCTAGCAATGCCTTTGGACTCACAGAAACTGTTTAGAATGTGATTTTTAAATTCAGTTCCATTGTCTGATCTTATCACCTTCACTTTGGAATTGGATTGGTTTCCTATCTTAAGGATAAAAGACTTAACTAGTTTAGCAGTTTCATCTTTGGACCTAAGAAAGTAAACCCAAGTAAATCTGGTGAAATCATCAACAATAACTAAACAGTAAGCCCTTTTATTCAAACTCAAAACAGATGTTGGACCAAATAGATCCATATGAAGCAGTTGAAGAACAGATGAGATTGAATTTACTTCTTTTGCCTTATGAGAAGTTTTGTGTTGCTTACCTTTAAGGAATGCTACACAATGATCATCACAAATGAACTCCTTTTGTGGTAAGCCTCTTACCAGGTTCTTTTTAACTAAAGCATTCATGGACTAGAAGTTCATGTGACACATTCTTCTATGCCAAAGAGCAGACTCATTTGATGATGCTTTGGATATCAAACAGCTTAAAGTATGTGATTTAGACAAAAGATCTGTGTCCAGACAGTAGACATTGTCCTTTCTTGGTGTTCTTAGTAAAACAAGATTTTCAGGAACTTTGAAATCTTTTGAAAGAACAATGCATTTAGAATCTGTGAACAAAACAATGTTTTGTTTGTCACAGATTTGAGAGACACTTAATAAATTGTACTTAAGCTGTTCAACATACAAAACATCATGGAATGTCATGTTGCCTACATTAACAGTACCTTTACCTGTAAACTTACCTCCTTTTGAGTTGCCTCCAAATGCAACAAAACCTCCATCAAAACCTTTGAAATTTGACAAGCAGTCAGAATTGCCTTTCATGTGCCTAGAGCATCCACTATCCAAATGCCATCTTGTTTTATGAGGAGACCTGTGGTTGCCCTGCACAAATAACAGCTTAGTCAGTAGTGGAGTAAACCCAAACCAAATTGGTTTTGGGTTGGCCTTGTACATTGACATAACTAAATACTGTTTTTGACTTCTTATATTTAGTGAGATTTACTGATGGAGTCTTTAGAGAGTATTTGGTGATTATATGAGGTATCCAACTATTTTGATCATCTTTTCTTCTAACAGTCTCAGATGGTTCACTAGCAGTTCCAGATTGATGCTCAGCAGCTTGATCTGTGTTTGTAGTGCTAACAGTTTCAGTTTTTGCACTAACAGCTTCAGATTTTGACTTAACAGTCTGATCTTTTGCATTAGCAGTTTGAGCTGAAGAGTTGTCCTTGACACACCATATTTGTTTAAAACTTGATTTAGGCTTTGCCAAAATTTGTTTTTGATGTGTGGACTGTTTTTTTATTAACTTTTGAAAACCTGTGATCAACTGTTTTCTTTGGAACTGATGTGTAAGATTTCACCTTTGAGTGCTTTGCCTAAATAGGGTTTGATTTTGTGTGATTCACAGTCTGTTTTACAACAGCTGGTTTATAAAAACAATCCTTGGCTAAGTGATTCTTCCTTCCACAGTGAAAACACCTTTTGACAGTTTGAATTGGAGAACCAGACTTTTCTGTCAATTTCTGGTTCTTGTTTCTCTGATTTCCTCTTACCTGCTGTTGTTTAGGAAACTTTTGAACACCGTGCTTTTGGCATGTGCAGACAGAAACAGTTTTACCTCTTTTATTTCCTTTTGATGAAGATGCAGTGTTACAGTTAGAATGTACAGAAACTTGTGGAGTAGCATTGCATACACTCATCTTCTCTTTTCCTTTCTTACTGGGAGCTTGGACCTCTATGGGTGCACTCATTGTGTTACAGTCTCTATTTTGACTCTTATTTTCCTTTGATTCTGGACTGTTATCAAGGATAGGATCTACAATAGTCATAGACTCATCTAGTGGTTCATTGACAAGTCTATCAGCAACCTCACTCATTGGATGAATGTACTTGTCGTTGTATGGGGGTGGAGTAGCTCTGTATCCTATTCCTTCTTTGGGATTAACCTGAGATTTTACTCTATCTTTAAATTGAACTTCCATTAGGTGTTCCAGCTTTTGATTTGCTAACTTAAAGTTTCCTAGATCTATGTTAACGGATTCTAGTTTCTTATTAGCCTCTAACACCTTTTGTTCAGTCTCTTCTACCTTTTTATTCAGAGATTCTATTTTCTTATTTAGTTCCTTTTTCTCCCACTCATGATAGGTTCTATCATAGCCCATTTGAATCTCATTATCCTTATAATCATTGATCTGTTTTTCCAGATCTTCTATGGGTTGCGTGTATTCATATCTCCTTTCTTCCATCTTAGCTAAAGTTTTGCACATGCTCTCATTATGATCTATGTACTTTTTAACCATATTTTTGCATGATTGAGAGCAGAGTTTAGAATTTACCTCAGATGGTAGTTCAGTGGAGGATACATTTGATGTTTCTGCCATTAGAGCTTGATTTTGAAATTCTTCCTCTGTCTGATCACTCCAGTCAAATACATTGTCCTCTTGAGAGACAAGTGCTGTTGATGATGATGTTTGAATGGGCTGTGAAGTCCTTGATGGCTGTTGACCTTGAGATCTGCATTCTCTGGTAAGGTGACCAAGCTTATGGCATTTATAGCATTCCACTTTTGATTTATCAAAAGCTGGTTTGCCTTCTGTTTTGGCTTGAAAGTTGGTCCTTCCAGTTCTTTTAAGAAATCTTTTGGCTCTCATGGTCAGCATTGCATGTTGCCACTTTAAATCCATCTCTTCAAGATCATCTGGATGAATTTGTTCCAGGTCTTCAACATTTAGAGCAAATAATCCATCATTGGCAACAAAAGCCTCATAGTGAGTTTCAGCAGAGTTGCCATCACCACCTGAAAAAGAATCACAGTTATTAGATTTTTCAGAAGACAGAAGAGCAGTATTGTGATTATAAGAAAAGGATTTCTTTTTAGCATCAATCTCAGTCTCAAACACTCTTAAACTGTTAAACAGATCATCCAATTCTATCTCATCAAGAGTGTCTTTTGTTATCCATTGTGCAGCATAGACTGTCCATTCTTCTCCAAGAGATCTGAGAAACTTTCTGTTGACTTCATCTTGATCCAGATTGACTTTTGCACTTTCCAGTTCACTTATCAGTTTGTTGAACCTGTCAAAAATTTGAGTAAGGTTTTCATTCTTGCCACCAGAAAAGTTTTCATACTGCTGTTTCAAGAGATCCTTTTGGTTTCTCTTGGTACTGGCATTACCAGCAAACCTCTTCTCTAAGGCATTCCAAAGAGAATGAGCAGTATAAAATTTTTTGAACTGATGTTGATAAGCATTAGGAATGGCTATTTGTAAAAGTGTAAGTGCTTTCACTTCATTCATTCTAGCCTTCCTTTCAAGTTCAGTTTTTGGAGGAGTTTTGACTGGTTTTCCCTCATCATCAAGTTCTGGATCAACTACAGGAGGAAATTCAACAGCTTCCCATATGGCATAATCAATGAATTGAATATGCTGTTGAATCCTGAGTTTCCACATCTCAAACTCAGTGGGCTTGAGCATGGGCACTTTGAGTCCTTGCCCAGATCCACTGCTGCTATTTTCAAATTCCATTGCAAAACAATTAAAAATTTAAAAGAAAGTTTTCGACTTTGAAAAACAAAGAACAACCTGTCTCTGATACCACTTGCCAGGATCTAAAACTGAATTACCAAGACTAACTGATTTGAATTTATCAGAGTATAAACCAATAATCTTGCTTTGAATCAAAGTTTAATCAAGAAGTTTGCGGAATAACACTTAATTATTTTAACAAAAACTTTCAGAATCAATAATGAATAAACACACAAGAAGTAATCAAGACCGTTTGTATTGCTGAATTCAATGATTACAATCACCTCTAATCTGTTTGATTAGACGAAGAACACAGACTGTTCTTAGGGTTTTACAACCTTAGAGGCTTATGAAAACTCTATCAATATAGCAATTACAGACTCAAAATATGCAGAAAACTCCTATACAATAGAAAGACCTATTCTATGTATTTATATTGCTTCTTGATATGTTTCCTTGACGAATAATGACTTCTCTGATAGTAGATATGCTGGAATCTTCATGTAGATATCTTTTCCTGAAAATTAGCACTTTCTGTTTATGAAACTGTTGAGCAGCTTGAATCACTTGACAGCATGAACAGAGCAGCTTGAGTTGATTTGCTCTGGCAGCTTGAACTTTTACACTGGCAGCTCGAGTTTCTTCAACTAGCAGCATGAACTTTGGATTTACATTTAAAATCTACTAACAGTCTGAGAAGTCTAACTAATAGTTTGAACACACTTAAACTATTTCCCAACATCTTTGGATCATCAGACGAAAAATGTGCAAAGATTTCGAGAAGGTGATGAAATCGAAATTCGAGATGAGTGCAGTGGGAGAGTTAAATTTCTTTTTGGGGTTACAAGTTGACCAGAAGAAGGAAGGTATGTTTATCCATCAGACGAAGTATGTCTACGACATATTAGAACGCTTCAGGATGGAAGGAACGAAACTGACTGCCCATTTCAGCACGCCAATTCAAGTGAATCACAATCTCGGACCGTGTACTGAAAGTGATACCGATGTGGATCCGACGTTATATCGGGCCATGATTGGATCACTTATGTATTTAACTGCTTCAAGACCTGACATCATGTTTGCTGTGTGTATTTGTTCTAGGTTTCAAGCTAATCCGAAGGAGATGCACATGAAAGCTGTGAAGCGGATTCTACGATACCTCAAGTCGAAACCGAAGCTAGGACTTTGGTATCACGCGGAGGGAGATCTAGAGTTGGAAGCATTCACGGCTTCCGGAGGATGCAGCTTAATGCGCAAATCAACAACTGGAGGTTGTCAATTCCTAGGAGGGAGACTGGTTTCCTGGCAATGCATGAAATAGATGTCGGTAGCCGTGTCAACGTGCGAGGCCGAGTATGTTGCTGCTGGTAGTTGCTGCTCACAGGTTCTGTGGATACAACAACAATTGCGGGATTACGGTTTGGCTTACACTCAAACTCCTATTAGGATAGATAACCAATCTACAATCGCTATAACAAATAATCCAGTTAAACACAGTAAAACAAAGCACATAGACATAAGGCATCATTTTATTCGTGATTGTGCTGAAAAGAACTTAATCAAATTGGTATACCAAAGCCTTTGATAAGTCACGGTTTGAATATTTGATTCAACTAAATGGAATGCGCAACCCAGAGTAATTTGACCTTAGTAGAAGTTTATTTCCTTTTATAGCTGTAGTATTTCTTTCTTTTTATAGTAAGTTTGCTAAATTAAGACAGTTTCTATTTTTAGTAAGTTAGTAGGTTATCTTCTTTTATTGCTATTTCTTATGAAAAACAAAAGAAAAAAGAGAGAAAACCATAAAAATTCAAAAAAAGAGAATATCAGAAAGTGAGTTAAGTCTTAGATGCATAGGTCCAAAGTGACGAAAATTAGCACAGTCGTTACAAACTCTAAGTGTTTAGCCTTTCACACATAATGCACCTAAAATTCTAAGTGTTATATTGTATTTTAGTTTGATGTGTTGGTAGGCATAATACATATAGGGAGTCCCAAGGCTAATAATATATTCAAGAAAAAGTCAAACGTGTCTCTAACTTAGATTTATGACCAATTGGTCTTAATTTTTATGTACAAGACATACAAACTTTGAGTCTAAATGAGGTATGTAAACTTTCTGGGGATGTATAGCAACATCAAATACATCTAAAAATGGAAAGAATAGAAAAATCATACAAAATTGAGAGTCAAAAACATGTAACTCTGTTGTACGTAAGTACAGACCTGTTGCCTCTGTTTTTATTCGGGTTAGCAAGATAAGTCGCTTTGTTGTACGTCGGTACAGACCTGTCACCGCTGTCTTGCTAGTTTTAAAAATAAAACTTAAGTCTAACTAAGACACTTTGTTGTATGAAAATACAGACCTGTGTCCGATGTTTGTCTTTTAAAGAAAGTTTGCAAATACCAACAAGTTAGAATCATTGTCTGTATGCCTTGATCATAAAAGTATGTCTATGTCTGAGTCACGTAAAATTTCATGATAAATAAAAATGCCAAGGGAAATTCCGAAATGTTGCATGTTTAAAGGGGTAAATACCGACAATCGGCTAAATGGGTATGTCACGCCAAACAATCAAATGAATCAAAAATTCCGAAGTGTGAAAGTTTAAGTACTGAAAGTGAGTATCTGACACCGCTATCTGACTGAACCTTTCTTTGACTATGCTCGTCAAAAATATTTTGTTAAGTGTTTAGCATAGGTTGTAAATTTTAATAAGTGTAGTTTAAGTCTAAGTTAAATTTTTTGTGTTCAAAATTTTAAAATTTTATTTTTACTTTTACTTATTTTTATTTTTATTTTATTTTATTTTTATTTTACTTAGGAAAAAGATCAAAAATTACTGAGGGTGCATTCATAGTTGAATAAAATAAATATTGCGTGAAAATCTTGTGCTTAGGGTAAAAGATTTGGCATAGTTTATTCCGTTACACAATAAAGGGTGAAAAGGTTGAAAATATTGATTTTATTTCAAAATTTTCGAAATTTTCAAAGTTTCAGGGGGTAATTCGAGTTTAGGTTAAACTCGAATTTGGATGGTCTCGAATCTGTCAGTAGAGTCGAAAGTGGCAATAGACTCGAAGGTAGGTGGTATAAATTGGTTAACAGTAATGGTTATTAAGTCATCTGTTTTCGAATTTGTTCCTTCGAGTCTGTCTGGCGATTTCGAATCTATTTTCCTCGAGTTTGTCGATTTCAAGAAAAACCACTATTTGTCGAGTTTCTTCCGTGTGGGTTCGATACTACTCATAGATCTAGGTATAAACAAGTGTTTTGTACAAGATTTAAGTAGTTTTATACACCATTTAAGCCAAAATCACCGAATTTTAAAGTTTTATTGGTAGAAGGTTTGTTTTTCAAAATTACAAACTTTGAACCGGTAAAAACTCAAATTAACTACTAATATCATTGATTAGAACATAGTAGGACTAATAGATGTGATTTTTTGAGTCCAAAATGGTTAAAATCATGGATTTTAGTGATGGTTGTGGCCGACTCCTTCGAGTCTGTTCATGGCTTGATTCGAGTTTGTCAGTAAACTCGAATTGGTCATTAGACTCGAATGGTATATTAAACTCGAAAATATGTTACTTCGAATCTGTTTGTTGGAGTCTGTTAATATATTTGAATTATTTAAGTTAAATTTTAAATTAAACTTGTAGAAATTCATATGTGTTGGATTTTGTACTTACACAAGTTCAAAATAAAACAAATTTGAATTTAATCAAGTTTATTCATTTTTAATAATTCTAATATTTTATCTATTGTGCAGACATGGCGGATAGAGTGTTTGTTCCAAAGCATAATATGGTCATTCCCCCTGACCATAATATCCCTGAAGCGCAGGGTTTCCGCCAGATGGTGGATTTCCTGGTGGAGTCCAGGATTGCGTTCGCACTATCGCACAATATCCAAATTGTTATTCCCTATGTGCGCCAATTTTATGAACATTTGCAAGTCGATTGCACTGTCACTCCGACAGTTCTAAGGACAAGGATAGCTGGACAGCCGTTGGTATTTTCTGCTGATATGTTACGTCAAGTTCTGCAGCTGGGAACTCAGGAGCACGTGTTCATGGTATGCTTTGCGGCCAAGAAAGCGGGATTTGATTATTTTGTATCGAAGATCCAATCAGGGATTATCGCATTGGTTTATAATCGGCGTTTCTGTTTTTCAGGAAATGTTTTTCTCAGAGTTTGTTCATCAAATCACTGCTCCGGAACCAGAAAGATTGTTACTTTACCCCCGCTTTGTGATGATGCTCATCAGGCACTTCTTGCCAAATTTGACGCAACTTAAAGACATTCAAAGTGTAGCGGTTATCGATAAGAGGATTTTTGCTGATTGCTCTGCTCATAGAGGAAGGTTAGCAGTCACGGTAGAGCGACCTTTGTTAGAAGCTGTAATAGACCGGAACTTTGTAGCACCTGACGACGCCAATTGGGCAGGTGAGGTGGAAGTTCAGCATCAACAGCCACAACAACAACAGCAACAACCGCGCCCTCAGCAACAGAGGAGACGCCAAAGATATTCAGCGAGTCAAACTCAGGCAAGTAGGCCTTCTACTAGTCAACCTCAAGAGGCACAAGAGGCAGGGCCTTCAAGTGCACCACCCGAATCTGAGCAGCTAGCACAAACATTGGAGGAAATCTGGGCATCTGGGCCTAATGCTAGTGAACAGATTACAGCTGAGCTTGTTGATCAACTTCTGGAACCTCCAGAAGGAGAGATTGATGTGTTTAGACAAATAGAAGAATATCAACCTGAGCAAGCAGCTAATGACAAGTCTACGTCAGCTACAGAATCTGAAGATATGGAAGAGATTGAGGTTGAAGCTCCAAAGACTGCAACCAAGGAACCATCTGTCCAGATAGGAACGTATGGATCAAGGTTAGTGGTGACTGACGAAACTACAAGGCGACTGGCATCAAGGGAGTCTGATGACTCTGATTTTGAGGAAGAAGAAGTTGTTCCATTGATAATAAGACAAAGGGCTAAAAGACACCGTTTTATGCAGGAAGCTACCTCAGCTTCTGCTGCTCAGCCAGAAATTCCTCAGCCTCCGTCCCCTCAAACTACCATACCACCACAACCACCACCCGTGGAACCGTACATTCCATCTCCAATCATTCCGACCCCAATACAATCCATTCCATCCACCTCATCCACCTTCGCAGAGAATCAAAGGTTTTTGGAACTAAAGTGCAGAGTTGACTTCCAGCAAATTCAAATCTTTGGGTTGACAACGACTCTCGGTGAAGTACAAAAGCATAATGCCAATCTAGATATCGAGAATGCCGAGCTGAAGAAGACTGTGGATAAGGTTCAGGAAGATAACTTGGAGCTGAAAACCTTTGTAGCTGATCAAGCGGCCGAAATAAGATCGATGTGCTCCCTGATTGAGCAATTAATGAAAAATCTAAAGGCTCAGGGGGAGACAAGCTGCCGAGATCAAATAGAGCTGCCCAGGGATGATGATAATGACGGCAATGATCCTAGTGCGCAAAGAGATGAGCCAGTAGATCTTTCTACTGCTCAGCATGCTGAATCTCAGGGGGAGCCAGGTCAATCGGGAGCTGTAGGAGGAGAGGACAGTTCTTCAAAAGCTTCAGAATCTGAAGTACGGGAGATAATAGAAGCATTGATGGACATCGATGAAGCTCCTCTAGACCTTGAATTCGATTTTGAAGACTATATAGAAGATCTAGAAGAAGGAGAGTTTGTTCCAGATGATATTGCTGACTGGAAGTCTGATGATGAGGTTGTGATAGATGAAGACGACAATGTAAATGAAGTAATTATTCAATCACAGCCTGTCACAAAACAATATGGGCAAAGTGATCAACATGTAATAGATATTGATGAAGTGAAATTGGCTTCAGTAGATGATTCAGAACTGGAAGAGGCTGAAAGAGAGCCTAGCAGAGCTGAATTGTTATATCTATGGTTCCGCAAGGAAGAGAAGAAAGCTGAGCTAAAAATAAAGAAGAATATGAGGATTCCAGGCGGAGAAAACTTCTCGGGAGGCATTATTAGATGGTTCTTTGACAGGGAACTGCAGCTTTTTATTCAAAAGAGAAGAGATGGTCTCCAATACTTGAGGCGCAAGCTTAAAGTATTCAACACATTGCCGAAGGTAGAGGTGAGGGAATTAGCCTGGAAAGAGTTGATCAATATCGGAAATGATCCCTATGCTGAAGTGATCGCTAAGATAATCAGACGAGAAGGGAGATCTGGAAGGTTTGAAAGACTCCAACCAAGCTCAGGAAAGAGAGTCGAGGATACTTCAAGAATAGATCCTCATACAGGACGACCATGGGCGAAAATGGTTTACAAACCTGTTAAATGCTTAAGAAGGGTGCCAATGAAGAAGATGCCTCAAGATATTTTGAGCAACATGAAGTGGTGGTACATTGACAATGAAACTGCTGAAGCTATCATGGAGGATCAAGACGACAAAGTTATTTTGAGAGTGCATGCTCCACTGCATCTGATAAATCTGTTAAAGGACGATCTGAAGAAGCTTCATGGTCAGCATATCTTCTTTCATGAAGGATGGAGATCTGAAGCCAGAAAGTTCCAAAAAGTAGTTAGAGTATGTATAGATGCATGTATATACACAAGTAGTAGTATATATAGCTCTAGTACTTAATCAAGATGTAAATAGTTAGAAGTTATCGTCAAGGGGGAGTCTGTTGGTACACCCTGTGTGACGATAGCAGTCTAAGCAATCTAGCATTTTGGTTTAAGTAATATTCAAAGTATTGAGAATTAATGAGTGTTTGATATATATGTTTATATATGTTTGATACTTATTGATTGTATGTTTGAACTTGATGTAACGTATTAAAAGAAGTTCAAACATAAAGTTCAAAGATAAATTCAAGCATAAGTTGAAAACATAAGTTTCAATACTAAGTTAAATATGTGAAAGAGTAAATTCGAAATCTCTAAGGACTAGGATTCGAATCTAGGTCAGATTCGAATGAGTTACTTAGGCAGATTCGAATGTACATTTTTAGGCAGATTCGAGAGTGTCAAGGGGACAAACTCGAATGGGCCTTGGGCCTGATTCGAGTTTGGCCCATGACAAACTCGAATGGGCCTTGGGCCTGATTCGAGTTTGGCCCATGACAAACTCGAATGAGCCTCTATAATTAGGGATTAACTTGAATCATTAAGAGACTTTTGCAGAATTCGTGAGGAATTAAGCAAATAGGCGATCTCGAGTTTATCAGCTAATTCAGTGTTCTTTCGGAGAGAATCTTCCAGTAGGTGCGTTCTTGTTAGTTCGTACAGCTCGTTGATAGTCTCCGTGTTCCGTGTGAGAGTTGTTACCGTCAACCCGTTAACGAGGATTCCGCACTCGTTGACGGTCTCGCGTCTAGATAGATCTGTAGTGTGTAGACCTTACAGTTATCTCACAACCCTTAGAAGCTTCCTTTTATACTCTCACTGAGAATATCAGTGAAGCTTCTTCATATGATGATGAAATAGTGGGATGTCTTTCCAAAAAGAGAAAACAATTTTTCTACACATTCTTATAAAGTAGACTTGTCTTGATGTCGCAGTATCTTTGTCTTTTTCTTTTTGTCTCTATTACATAAGGCTTTTACCAAAAGGAGAATGTCAACTTTGCATCTTTCTTCTTTTGTTAGGCCATTTTGATATAAGAAATGGTTTGTCACCCATTTCAAATATCCACTTTGTCTTCATGTAAAAGAACAGCGTAGGCAGCTTTAGCATCTTCTGTTTTCCACTTTGTCCTCGACTTTGTAAACTGATCTTGTATTCCAAAACAATACATGAGGACTTGGAAACATATTCCATAAAGTGTTGAGCCTGTTCACAAAGAACAGGTCCTGTTCACAAAAAACAGAACACTTTGAAGTTGTCCAAGCTGCTCAACAGAATAGAGCAGCGTAGATAGTTTATGTCCAGCCTGTTCAGTAGATAGAACAACTTGGACAATCTGCCTTTGTTGCAACGAATGCAACAGGGTAAACAACTTTGACTTATATTGCAAATCACTTTTCACGTTTCAATAAGGCATTAATAAACCTTAAATTATACCTTCAAGTGCATCAAACAGGTTTGATTAAAAATCTCCCCCTAAGATGTAGAGCAGGTTTGACTAAGGTCTTTTTTTGCCTAACAATCTCCCCCTATTTGCAATAATCAGTCTAAGCTGATTTTATCAATAACCACTATATATATTTACAATACATTTTGCTGAAATGAAATTACAACATCAAGGTAAAGTAAAAGATCAGTTTATATATACTGATTTTGATTACAGAAACAACACATGTTTTACAAGAGTACAAGTAATGTACTAATGTTGATTACAACTAATGTAAAGTAAACGTTACAACAAATGCAACAAGGTACAACTAATGTACATAAAAATCTCAACATATTCGACTTTTGATGATGGGAGCAAGTAATGGCAAGTCTGTCCAACTGATGGACAGCCTCCATTCTTCATCTACTCAGGTAGTATATGGACTTCAAGGCAGTGGTGACACTCGTTCTTCAAACATCTCTTCAAGGTGTTCCCTGGTTTCATCCATTTCTTCTATTTCAACTCATAGGAATTTGAAACTGGGATGTTGAAGCTCCCCTCTTTCATAAAAGCCTCTGAGCTGATCCCAGATGGTTGCTCTCCACATTATAGATTGCCTAAAGGACTTAGAAAGTCTGAAAGCAATAAGCTGTTTGAGACCAACCTTGTGCAAGTCTGATGCTCTTTGGAAGCACTTTTTCTTTGTAAGGGGATCTACAAAAAATACCCCCAGCTCAGGTTTTTCAATCAGCTTATTTTCTTCATGTTCTACTCCTTTAAGCAGGCTGTGGTCAACTCCTTCGATTTCCACGGCTACATCACCTTGTTCAATCATTATCAGGATTTCCTCCAGCTCTGTATCCTTTCTCCTTCTCTTGGGCTTTATCTTGGGTGTAGCCACTGAGGTACCCTTGATCTGTTCTTCTATGATCAGGCCAAGATCCTTCACTATTTTCATTAACTTTTTGACATATGCCCTGATAGTCTTAGCTGTTTCAGACTTTGTCAGGATCTAAATATAACTACCAAAGATTAACTGATTTGAATTGATCAGAGTATAAATCAATAATCTTGTACTGAATCAAAGTCTAATTAAGAAGTTTGTGGAATAACACTTAATTATTTTAATAAAAGCTTTCGAAATCCATAACATATAAATATAAATGAATAAACAAAATTGCTTGTATTGCTGAACTGAATGATTACAATCACCTCTAATCTGTTTGATTAGAGGAAGAACGCAAATTGTTCTTAGGGTTTTACAACCTTAGAGGCTTAATGAAAACTTAAACAAAAAGCAATTACAAACTTGAATGTGCAGAAACTTGATTACAATAAAAAAACCTATTCTATGTATTTATAATGCTTTCTGATTTGTTTCCTTGAAGGACTCTAACTTCTCTTGATAGTAGATATGCTGGAATCTTCGTGTAATTATCTTTTCCTGAATATCAGCACTTTCTGTTTATGAAACTGTTGAGCAGCTTGAATTACTTAGCAGCTTGAACAGAGCAGCTTGAGTGAGTTTACTTTGGCAACTTGAACTTTTATACTAGCAGCTCGAACTTCTTCAACTAACAGCATGAACTTTGTACTTACATAGAAAATCTACTAACAGTCTGAGAAGTCTAACTAACAGTTTGAACTACTTAGAATATTTCCCAACAATCTCCCCCTAACTTAAATTCTTTACACAAGACTTTAAGTTCTATACAAATAAGGAAATAAAACAAGTAAACTGTTATTTACAAACCAAGGCTTTCAAAAACTTACAACTGTGCAAGGTTCTGATTGACTGCCTTCAAAAATTCTTTCTTCAGATCTTCTCTATCACAATATAATCTCACTGATCTCATATGAAGTAACATAGCCTTTGGAAGATCATAAAACTCAAAATTGAAGGACATACCAGATCTATTTGCAAACCTGATTCTGTAAGTCTTTGATTTGACAAACAGATCAACTTGTACAATCTTCATCTCCTTGGCATCTTCTATATCCTTCCTTATTGACTCAGGATCAAAAATTCACTTTAGATCTTTAACGGCTTGCTTTACTTGGGGAAGAGAAGATCTAACTTGAGTTGCAGATCCAACATGATGCATTCTTGTGAGCTCATCTCGGGTCATCCCTTGGACTATATGCATCATACTTTTATATTCTTCCTCAGGACCAGTTTTTCTTCTTACTACAATATGATATCTTAAGTCAATGTTATCCATTGACTCAGCATACCAGTAAGTAATAAGAGGTTTTGAGAAATCATGCTGGTCGAGGGTCTTTTCAATCTCCATTACCTTCTGCAGCTGATGCTCAAACAACACCCTTTTAACCTGATCAAGCTTTGCCTGTGAAATTGGATCTGATTGGGGAATTGAAGCAGCAGCTTGACCAGAAGGAGCAACATCACTTTCACCAGCTTGATCCTTGACTATATCAACTTTCACAGGTTCTTGTTGACTTTGGACTTCTTGGGAGACTCTGGCTACCTTTCGTTTATCCATCTCTTTATCATGGATGTCTTGCAGTCTCTCTATACTCATAGACTGAGCCATCTTCTTTGGAATACCAGCTGAAAAGGCAAAATTGACCAAGAATCTTCTATGCTCAGCCTTTGAATGCCCTGTTGGCATTTTCCTCTTCCTTTCACTTTGCTTGACCACAAACCCTCTTAGGTAATCACCTAAGGTTTCATCATCTTGCATTGGAACCTGGGTTTGCTGGTCTAGAGCCTGATCTTGTTCTTCTGCTATTTTTCTTGCAATTTCAGCATCATAGGCAATATGGGCTTCTGTGGAAGAAAATTTGTGCTTTGGAGACTCAATCAGGATACCCTTGCCTTTATCTTTGGTAGCAGAAGAAGTAGGTTGGACTTTACTGGTGGGAGCCTGAATTCCTTCTCTGATAACCACCCCAGTTGCTCTTGTAGAAGCAGCTTGAGTTTCTAGGCTAACAGCTTGAGAAGCTGTTGGGACTGCTAGCCTAGAATCTTGGACTGTTGGAGCTGCTTGGACTGATTGAGGGATCTCCTGATTGTCCCCCTTTTTGGAAGCATTGGTTTGGTCAGGAGGACCTACAACCTTTGCCAATTGGGTTCGAATCATTTGCTCTATTTTAATGATCTTATTTCCACAGAGGGTGAACCCTTTATGGAGATAATCCATTCTTTGGTTTTGAGCTGCTTCTGTCTGTCTAAGTGCAACTATTTGTGCCCCCTGTGTAGCGATGATGGACTGATCGTATTCCAACATTGCTACAACAGGTTGCAGCTTAGGATCCGTGAAAAGCATAAGTTGCTGACTAGCCTCAAGATCAGCAAACGAATGTGGTGCTTGTGATCTATCACTAGCATGAATACCAGAAGTAGAAACCTCTTGGCCCCTCTGTTCTTGGTACTGGGGACTTCCAGATGGAGCTTGCACACCTTCTGTTGCCATGGGAGTGGTCTTATTGATGTTGGCACTGTCCTGTGCCTCTTGTGTAGAGGCAACAGTAGTGTCAGCCACAGAACCCATATGGACAATCTCTATTGAGATGTCCACCTCCTGATTGAGGACGGGAGTGTCCTCAATGGGTGCCCTTTTGGTATTCTCTGCAGAAGTGTCCTCCTGCACAGGGTTATTTGGCTCTTGTAAGAGGGTTGAGGAGGAAGGAGCTCCTGGTCCTATTTTTCTTTTGTACAGTTTGAGTGGGGATGTGGGCTTAAAAACAGGAACAGAAGGCATTTGAGTATCATGAGGAGTGGGTTGGGGTCCTGGGGGTGGAGCAGTAATGTTAGGCTGAGCCTGCTCAGAACCCTTTCCTCTGTTTCTTGGAATGATGCCTAACATTGTGAAAGGCAATGGGACATCATCAGTCAATACATTGGCACTTTGTTTTAGAAGACGTTTTATTAACGGTAAAGAGTGCCTATAGGAAACATGGATGCTTTTATGTACATTGAAATTACTGCAAATTCTTGCAATAATTTCAGCCAAAAACCTAGGATACACCAAAAATTTCCCATGTTTTAGGGCATGATGCCTTAGCATACCCTGAAAAATCATATTAGAAAAATTGAACTGTTGATCGGTTGATAAACACACTAAGGCAGTGGCTATGTTTGATGAAAATTCGGACCAACCAGTTGTTTTTGGGCTTATGCATTGCTGAATAATATGTACAAGGTACTTCCATTTAGGGGTAAAATTTGTTTTAAAGAAAGTATAAGAATCAGCAGGGCCCCTATATCCAATAGCATGAAGACCATTATGTAAAGCAGTCAGAGAGAGATCTGATATACCTGAGGCATCTTGAAGATGCAGATGTTGGCGTATGATCTCCTCAGTGATAGTAACAGTGTGGCCATCAATTTTGGATGTCAAAGATGTGACTCCATTAACAGTTTTACTGAGGCGTATTTCCAGAACTGTTCTATATGAGATATATAGATAGTGGGATTGATAATAAGGGCATGATGGATATGGGAACTTCGAAGGAAGTCCATCATGTCATGGAACGGTTCAAGATCAGCGTGTTTTAGGGAGTATGGTAAACAGTTGTGTTCTTTGACGAACTCCATTGATGAACGAAGAATTTAGGGTTTTAGTGATGTGCGTGGGAATTGTTCAGAGAAACGAAGAAGGGTTGTGGAAGATATTTTGCAACTGGTAGTTACAATGGAACGAAACTGGAACCTTTAAAGGTTTTGAAAATATCTATACCCTGCACATTTTGACAGATCAAGTGAAACAACTAACAGTCCGAGAAAATGAACTAGCAGCTTGAGAAAATACTCAAGCTGTTAGTTGAAAATTAGGTGACTGCTAATGAAACAGTGACTCCCCCTTAATCAAGCATATGTATAAAGAAAAACAAATTAATCCATATTAACCATACCAATATTTGATACTAGGAAGGTGAATCTTCCAACATCAAATGGTTTTGTAAATAGATCAGCTAACTGATCATCAGTATGAATTTTGGTAACTTGGATTAATTTCTTCTCATTGCAATCCCTTATAAAATGAAATCTAATGTCTATATGCTTGGTTTTGGGAAATTTCACTGTATTTTGTACAATGCTAATTGCACTTGAGTTGTCAATATAAATGGGAGTGGATAGGAAATTCATACCATAGTCTCTCAGTTGATTTTGAATCCACATCACTTGGGAGCAGCAACTTGGAGCTGCTACATATTCTGCTTTGGAGAGGCAGCAGGGGTGGCTTCTCTTACAACTGAACCCTGTTGAGAGGGAACAGAGGAGAGGGGAGAGGATCTGTTTGGACAGGGTGTGAGACTGGGTCAGGAACAGTTAGGTTGGCCTGTTCCATGGTCTCATGTGCCACAGAGGCACCAGCCACAAAGGCTTCAGGTTCAACAGATGAACCAGGGTGAGGAGCCTGCTCCTCTTCACCCCAGCGTCAGTGATATCTAAGGACCGTTTAACAAGCTTGGCCCTTGCTTTGGATTTTCTTTTAGGAGCAGCTTCTGGATCCACCCTCACAGCAGAGGGTCCTTCCACCAATCCTAACAACCTCCTCATTGGTGTTGATAGAGGAGGCTCATTTGGAAGAATAGCAGTATAGAAAACTCTATTCCCTATTACAGGGAAGGCAGCAGTATGAAGTAGGGGCTGAGAGTTATTCAGATGCTCACCACAAATGTGTCTGAATATGAGGCTCAGAAACCTGGGGTATTGAACAGCAGCTGATCTTGTCTCCTGCTGCACCAGGTTCCTCAAGTTCAGAAAGATCCACTTAGCCATGTCCATTGTAGTCCCATCCACCAGCTGTAGGACTATTGGGATTTCATCACGGCTCAGTCGGTCAAATGAACCAACTTTGCTGCTGAAGCTCATCATCACTGAGGCAAACATGAAGCTGTAGGTAGGAGACAGATCCATCCTGAACAGCGTTGTACCAATTTTGGGTTCTGCTACACCACAGAAGCGTAGCAGATTGCCCATTTGTTCATTCTCAGGCTGAGGCATGTCATATGAATCAGCAACGGGCAGATGAAGAACTTCCCTGAGAAGATCAATAGTGATCTCAATGGTCTGAGTCCCATTGAGAATAGTCCCTTTGATGACTTTGGTGTTGGGGTTGTGGGAACAAGTATACCAAAACTCGTACACCGTCTCCTGGTACAAGACACCAGGAGAAGCAGTCATGGCATAGTTCAACGGATGAACTGTCAAACACTCCACCATTTGGTCATAACCTTTCCCAACATAATTTTTGGGGATTGTGAGGTTGGCAATGTAGTTAGTGGGTTTGATGGTTAGCATTGTGGTGACTGATGAATGTTTCTCCACATCATCACCAACAAATATTGGTAGGAAGGGGTTGTTTCTGGGAGCCATTTTGAGAGTAGTGAGAGTAGCAGAAGCACAAGACACTTAGTCGATTTTTAGGGTTCTTAGGAGATTTATGATAGTAGTGAGGAAGACGAAGATGAAACAGTATGAGGTATTTATAGGATTTGAATATGAGAGGGTATGAGAGAGAAACATTTGGGCGGTTTAATTTGAAAAAGTCGTTAACGGAAAACAGAACGGTTGTCCTTGTCAGACCATTTGTCAGACCACTTGAGCCCTTTTTAATTACTAACACACGTAACCCACACTAACCGCAGTAATTAAGTTAAATAAAAACAGAAATTAAGTAACTTAATTTTGAAGAAAGGTAATAAAAAACTGTTGTTCTAAGCTGTTGATCAAACCTGTGATGAGCAGGGTCATCACAAGCTGTTCATTCTTCAAGCTGGTCCCTCAACCTGTTCAGCCATGTAGGAACAGGTTGTGTCCAATAGCTGATCAGGTTACAAGACAATGTCTTGTAAATCAGTGTGAGGGAATGAGCAGAGTGAAGAATGGACCATCAGAGCAGGCTGGACGAGTAAATTATTTTTGTTCAGCCTGTTTTATGTTCAAGCTGTTCAAGGATTTCAGAAAAATGGCTAAGTACAAAACATGCATAGCCTGTTCTGTCTAAGCTGTTTTGAGAAACTTGAGCAGAGTGAAACATACAAAGTCTTAGACCTTTAAGGACACTTAGTCACTTTTGTTTAACACGCCCAGCTTGCTGACAAGGTAATTAAACTTGGTTTCATCAAGAGGTTTGGTGAAAATGTCTGCAAGCTGTTCATTTGTGGAAACAAAACTTACCTCCACATTACCTTACTGAATGTGATCCCTGATGAAATGATGTCTGACTTCAATATGCTTTGTTCTTGAATGAAATACTGGATTGTTGGAAATGGCTATGGCACTTGTGTTATCACACAGAATAGGAATTTTCCTATACACAAGCCCATAGTCCTCAAGCTGATGCTGCATCCACAAAATCTGCCCACAACAGCATCCAGCAGCAATGTACTCAGCTTCAGCAGTAGAAGTAGACACTGAGTTCTGCTTCTTGTTACACCAACTTATCAACTTTCCACCAATGACTTGCCATCCACCTGTTGTGCTTTTCCTATCTAGCCTGCAGCCTGCAAAATCAGAATCTGAATAACCTATTAGTTCAAGACTTGAGTCTTTGGGATACCAAAGACCCAAACCTGATGTGCCCTTTAGGTATCTGAAGATTCATTTTAACAGCAGCTAGATGAGATTCCTTTGGATCAGCTTGGAACCTAGCACACAAACAGGTGGCAAACATAATATCATGTCTACTAGCAGTTAAGTATAGCAAGCTCCCAATCATACCTCTGTAAGCTGTTACTGAAACAGCTTTGCCACTGGCATCAACATCCAATTTTACATTGGTTGCCATTGGGGTTTTAATAGGAGAACTTTGATCGAATTTAAACTTTTTCAATATATCTAAAGTGTACTTTCTTTGATTTATGAAAATTCCAGTTGAGGTTTGTTTAACCTGTAATCCTAAAAAGAAAGTAAGTTCTCCCATCATACTCATTTCATATTTGGATTTCATGAGTAATGAAAAATTCTTGCATAACTGCTCATTGGTAGAACCAAATATTATATCATCCACATAAATTTGAATAAGCATGATATCAGATTTCACCTTCTTTATGAACAGTGTGGTATCCACTTTACCTCTGGAATACCCATTGCTCATAAGGAATTCAGTAAGAGTGTAATACCAGGCTCTAGGGGCTTGTTTGAGACCATAGAGTGCTTTGTCCAACTTATAGACAAAACCTGGATGGTGTTCAATTTCAAAACCTTGAGGCTGCTTGACATAAACTTCTTCTTGCAGCTTCCCATTCAAGAATGCACTCTTCACATCCATTTGAAAGACCTTAATGCTCTTATGGGCAGCGTAGGCTAGATACAAACGAATTGCTTCTAGCCTGGCCACAGGAGCAAATGTTTCATCATAGTCAATTCCTTCCTCCTGTCTATAACCCTGAGCAACCAGTCTTGCCTTATTTCTAATGACATGACCTTGCTCCTCCATTTTATTTCTGAAAACCCATTTAGTGCCAATTATAGTTTTACCTTTAGGAGCAGGGACCAGCTTCCATACCTTGTTTCTCTCAAACTGATTGAGTTCTTCTTGCATGGCAGTGATCCAATTGACATCTTTTAGTGCTTCATCCACTTTCTTTGGCTCCATTAGTGAAACAAAACTAGAGAACATACAGAAGTTCCCTAAGCTTTCCCACCTTGTTTGTACCCCTTTGTTGATGTCACCAATTATTTGATCATTGGGGTGACATCTGATCCACTTAGGATCATTCTTCAATAATGATTCTTCTGAGTTATCAGCAGCTTCAGCAGGTCCTGTTGAACAGCTCTCAAGATTTTCAGACACACTGTTGTCTTGAGCCTGTTCACTTGTTGAACATGACTGACCACTGTTGAACATGACTGACCAGGAACCAGGAAAATCAACATTGATAGGTTCAGGACATGCAGTTGTGATTAAGTCAGTACACTTATTCACACATGGTGTATTGACATAATCATCATCATGCCCATCATGATTAACAGGTTCCACACTGGGTGTGGTGGAAGCTTTTGAGTCCTCTTTACTGTTCGAATGCATCAGATCATCAAAGTTTAATTCTCGTGAAACTGATGCAGGAACAGCTTTGGTGGAAGCATTCTTGGACTCTTCAAAGGTGACACTGATAGATTCATCTATCACCTTTCTTTTGTTGTTGTACACTCTGTAGGCTTTAGAGATAGCAGAGTAGCCAACAAACACACCTTCATCAGTTGTTGGTTCAAACTTTTCCAGTTGGTCCCTTTGATTCAGAATGAAGCAGGGACAACCAAACACATGGAAGTAACTGACATTTGGCTTCCTCCCTTTGAGCAGCTCATAGGGGGTCTTGTTGAACCTTTTTACCACTAAGGATCTGTTTTGGGTGAAGCAGGCAGTGTTAACAGCTTCAGCCCAAAATTATGAAGGTAAACCAGATGCACACAGCATGGTTCTAGTAGCTTCAGTAAGAGTTCTGCTTCTCCTTTCAGCAACTCGATTTTGTTGTGGAGTTCTTACAGCTGAAAAGTTTTAAGTGATTCCTTTCTCTTCGCAGAAGTCCTCAAGAGTACTGTTTCTGAATTCAGTACCATGATCACTTCTAAACTGCTTCACTTGGGCAGAGTTCAGCATTTCCATCTTTTTCACAAATCCAATAATTTCTCTAGCAGCCTCTCCTTTGCTCTTCATGAAAATAACCCATGTGTACCTCGAGAACTCATCAACCATTTAGAGTGTATCTTCTTCCTCCTAGACTTGGGACATTAACAGGTACAAACAAGTCCATGTGGATTAAGAAGAGAGGAGTATCACAAGTTGTGCATACTTTATCCTTAACAAAGGTCATCAAAGGCAAACCTATCACCAACTCTTTCTTACAGATTTGTTGATGTTCTTGAAGTTCATGTGTGACAGCCTTTTGTGCCATAACCAGTTTAAGTCTGCATTTGTTCTTGTGAGAAAACAGGTTTCAGTTGTGAGATCAGCAGATTGCATGTCCACAACATATACACCTTTCTTTCTTTGAGCACACAGCACAACTTTGCCTTGGGGATCCAATATGTAACCCAGGTGCTCATCAAAGTTAACCTTATGGCCAGCATCACACAGTTGACTTATGCTAACAAGGTTATGTTTTAGTCCAACCACATAGGCTACTCTTTTGAATACTGCAACACCAGCTTTAAGAGTTCCATATCCCTCAGTGGATCCCTGTACATTGTCACCAAATGTGACTTTTGGCCCTTTTTCAGCCCTGAGATCACTCAGCTGGTCCTTACAACCTATCATGTGCCCTGAGCAGCCACTGTCCTAGTACCAAACCTGGGATGGTTGTTTTTCCTACAGAGTGACAAGAAGAATATTAGTCAATTTTTAGGGGAACTCATCACTGAGATGAGTTGTCCTACGTCATCAACATTTGTTGTTGGACTTGTGATGTCAACACTAATATTTACTATTTGAATGGTATCAGTTTGGATACCACTCTCATTGACTGAGATGTTTCCAACAGTGTTTGTGTTAGCAGTGAGGGAACCATCAGAGTCAGCAGCCTCATGTCCTCAGTTTCAGGACAGTCTTTGGCCAGATGTATCTTCATTCCACATTTATAACATTTTCTTCTTTTAGCATTTTTGGAAGAAGACCTTTCAGAAACACATTCTGAGTTATTTCTGTTGATTTCATTAGCAGGTTTAGCAAACTTATTACTTTTTGATGAATCAACAGCTTGAGTGGAAAGTTCAATAGTCACAGCTTTGCCTGTCTCTTCTTTCCTCTTTTTATGAGGACAGATGTCAAAGATAGGAACCTTAATTGGCTTTTGAACCTCCACAGGTTTAGGAAACATATTCCCATCTCTCTCAGGCTTAGCAATGGCTTTGCCTTTTGACTTCCTAAGATGTGATTGATGTTGCCTATCAACATAATCATTATTTCTGGTTTTGAAAGACTTATTCTTATTTAAAACCAGTTTACCACTATGATTAGAAAACTTATTTGAAATCACAGCAGGTTTGCCTTCAGCCTGAGACTTACTCTTGTTAAAGGCAGACTGCTTACCTTTTGAAAACATATTTTCAAAATGTTCAGCATTAAAAGGATTAGTATGTCTTTTTACATCATCTTTAGACCCGAAGTCTGTTTTGTCAACAGGTTTGGTGTCCACAGCTGCAGTTTGGACATGCTTTCCTTTCTTTTGCTTGTGTGAATCAACAGAGCACTTAGCAAGCTTTTGAGCTAGGTTCACACAAGCTGTCAGTGTTTTGAGGCCTGACAAACCTGTTTGTTGAGATTAATTTGCCATTCACTTTTTGAATAAAAGTGTTTGGAAGCTCACCAAGAGTGGACAAGTCTTCTTTTAAATTATTAACCTCAACAACGGAAGCTGTTGTGTCAAGATGCCCTCCAAGATAGGCTTGGATTTGTGCAGGAATCTGCTGACTTATGCAGTGGCTGACTTTTTGTGTAGATTGGCACCAAGACTCAACTATCTTTTGAAGCTTAGCATGTTTTATATCTGTTTCTCTCTTTTCTTCCAGTAAATTGGAATTGATGTGTTTTAATTCATCAAGCTCAGCTTCCAACTTATGGAAACTGTCCAGTTTACTAGATTTTGTTTCAATATCAGTTCTAAGTTTAGAGATTTCAGATAATAAAACAGCATGCTTCTCAACAGCAGCTTTCAAATCAACAAGCATAAATTCAAACATTTTAACTTTTTCTTCAGAACTGTAATCCATAAAATTTTGTACCTTATATATCATTGTAGGGTTCCAGTTCTCCAAGCTGCTAAAAGCTTCATCTTCAGCCAGATCCTGTTTGAAGTTGCTTGTTGATGGGACATCAGTGTTGGCCATCAGACAGTTATTGTCTTCTTCATCAGATGATGAATCAGACTCTTCCCAGTCACAAGTCTCTGCCATAAGTCCCTTTTGCCAGTTGGAAACCACTGAGTTTTCCAATTTTCTCAGCTTAGCCATAGCCATAAGGTACATAGCCCTGTAGCCATCATCCCTGTTTGTATTGTGTGGTTTGGATGACTGGCCAACAGCTTTTGACACACAGTCAGCTGCTATATGGCCAGTTTTGCCACATTTGAAGCACTCAGCTTTGGTCTTGTCATATGCTTTCTTTTTTACAACATTTGAACTTCCTTGCAGCATATTTCTTCCAAACCTTTTCTTGTTGAACCTTTTGACAAGCATGGCTATCATTTGCTCATCATCCGGTTCAGCAATATCTGCATTGTCTTCCTCATCAGACATTTCCTCCTTATCATCTGCCTGTTGATCAGGTTGAGTGAACACATCACTCACTTGATTTACAGGTTGTCTCACACTGGCCACAAAGGCTGCACCTTTCTTAGATATTTCCAAGGCATTTCTCTTCTGTTGCCTTGACTGCTCATCATTCAGTAAGGATCCATATAGGTTAACAAGATCCATACTTCTGATGGTACCTGAATTTCTTAAAATTGTAGAAAAGTAATTCCATTCTTCAGCCAGGACATCTAAGAACTTTTTTACCAGAGTCAAGCTGTCCTTGGTGATCCCAACAGCTTTGCGATCATTTACAAGAGCAGTAAACCTGTTGTAGGTTTCAGTGAGAGTCTCCTTTGGTTTTGCAAAAAAGAGTTCATATTGTCTAACAAGATTATTAATCCTTTTGTCAAGTGTGATTGTGGGTCCATCATAGACAGTACACAAAGTATCCCACATCTCCTTTGCAGTCTTCATCTTCTCAACCTGTTTGAACACATCATCAGGTAGAGAGATGACCAGATTGTTTCTGGCCTTTGCATCAAGAGCCACCAGTCTTTTGTCTTCATCAGACCATTGAGCTTTTGCTTTCTCAAATGTTCTGATTTCAGGAGCAGCTCCTTCAACAGCAGGAGTTATAGTTGTAATAGATGTTGGCACATAGGGACCCTTCATTACAATCTCTGGTAGTTGCACATCCAGATTCTCTAAGTAGAGCATCAATCTGCACTTCCAACCAGAAAAGTTCTGATGATTGAAATTTGGAGGTTTGCCTATTGAGTCATTGTCATAGTATGAGGAACTTGCAGCACTATTGTCCATTGAAACTTTGGGAGAATGAGAGATCTAGAATGACACACACTCTAGCCTGCTCTGATACCAGTTGTAATTCCCGAAAGGTTACCCAAGTATATAGCCTTAAGCTGTAGAGGGGGGGGGGGGTGAATACAGCTATTTAAAAACTACACACAATTTTCTCAATGTTTGTATGTATTATCAACAAATGTTAATTACAAACGAGCTTGAATGCGGAAAGGTTCAAGCTGAGATGACAGAACAACAGTATGTTTACTAGCCTAAGACAGACTTAAACTAGTTACAATGAATACACTCACTAAGAATCACTCACTGTGTTTACAAGACTCTGAGGAACAGCTTGAATAAGAACAGCTTTAACACTGAGTACTGTTTTATTCAAGCAGACTTGCATGCATGAAAGACTTACTTTGAATGCACGTTCACTCTTGGTTTCAGCACATAGCTTTCTGGCTTTATCTTTCAGTCCTTGGAAGTTTCTTTTTATACTCACTCAGAGGATCTGAGTGAAGCTTCTTCATTGGACGGAATAAAAAAGGTAAAGTCTTGTTGTAAAGACAACATAACCTAATCTGCACATTCTGAAAAGCAGACTTGTCTTCATGTGGGCAGAACTTTTGTCTTTTCACTTTGTCTACTATTGCATTTCCTTTAACTAAATAAGGAATGTCAACTTTGTGTTTTTCTTCCTTTGTAAAGGCCTATTTTGATATAAGAAAAAGGTATGTCACCCTTTTTCAAATATCCTTTTGTCTTCATGTAACAGAACAGCTTGGGCAGGCTGAGCAGTTCTGATTTCCACTTTGTCTTCGACTTTGTAAACTGATCTTGTAGTCAAAAACACTACATGAGGACTTGGAAACATATTCCGTAAAGTGTTTAGCCTGTTCACAAAGAACAGGTTCTGTTCACAAAGAACAGAACACTTGTAAACTGCCCAAGCTACTCACTAGTGTAGAGCAGCGTAGACAATTTTTGCCCAGCCTGTTCAGCAGACTGAATAGCTTGGGCAAAACTGCCTTTGTTGCAACACATGCAACACATAGAACAGCTTCAAGCTGATATTGCAAATCATTTTCAGGTTTCAATAAGGCATATAACAGGCCTTAAATTCAACCTTCAAAAGCATCAACAAGTTTGATTAATAATCTCCCCCTTAGATGCAGAACAGGTTTGACTGAGGCCTTTTTGAGCCTAACAACTCCACTACTAACTAAGCTTTTATCTGTGCAGGGCAACCACAGGTCACCTCATAAAACAAGATGACATTTGGACAGTGGATGCTCTAGGCACATGACAGGCAATTCTGAGTGCTTGTCAAATTTCAAAGGCTTTGAAGGAGGTTTTGTTGCATTTGGAGATGTTTTGTATGTTGAACATCTTAAGTATTACTTTTAAGTGTGTCTCAAATCTGTGACAAACAAAACATTGTTTTGTTTACAGATTCTGAGTGCATTGTCCTTTCAAAAGATTTTACAATTCCTGAAAATCCTGTTTTACTAAGAACACCAAGAAAGGACAATGTATATTGTTTCGACACAGAACTTTTGTCCAAATCAAGTACTTTAAGCTGTTTGATATCCAAAGCATCATCCAATGAGTCTGCTCTTTGGCACAGAAGGATGTGTCACATGAACTTCAAATCCATGAATGTCTTAGTCAACAAGAACTTGGTAAGAGGATTACCACAAAAGGAGTTCATATGTGATGATCATTGTGTAACATGTCTTAAAGGCAAGCAACACAAAACTTCTCACAAGGCCAAAGAAATAAATTCAATCTCATCTGCTCTTCATCTGATTCATATGGATCTATTTGGTCCAACATCTGTTTTGAGTTTGGATAAAAGGGCTTACTGTTTAGTCATTGTTGATGATTTCACCAGATTTACTTGGGTTTACTTTCTTAGGTCTAAAGATGAAACTGCTGAGTTAGTTAAATCATTTATTCTTAAGATATAAAACCAATCCAACTCAAAAGTTAAGGTGATAAGATCAGACAATGGAACTGAATTTAAAAACCATATTCTAAACAGTTTTTGTGAGTCCAAAGGTATTGCTAGGCAATATAGTGCACCAAGAACACCACAGCAAAATGGTGTAGCTGAAAGAAAGAACAGAACATTAATTGAGGCTTCTAGAACCATGCTAGCTGATTCAAAACTGCCAATGACTTTTTGGGCAGAAGCAGTTAATACAGCCTGTTATGTTCTAAATAGGGTTCAGGTTGTTCAATCACAAAGGAAAACTCCTTATGAGTTATTCCATAATAGACTACCCTTAATAGCCTTTTTCAAGTCTTTTGGCTGTCCATGTACCATTCTTCACACTAAGACTCACTTAGGTAAGTTTGAAAGTAAGGCTGAAGAAGGTTTCTTTGTAGGATACTCAAATCAAA
This sequence comes from Centrapalus pauciflorus, assembly GCA_020465985.1. Lineage (NCBI taxonomy): Eukaryota > Viridiplantae > Streptophyta > Magnoliopsida > Asterales > Asteraceae > Centrapalus > Centrapalus pauciflorus. The sequence goes on from JAANYP010000515.1 coordinate 97,849, forward strand.
GCAAAGGCTATAGAGTACATAACAGTGTGTCTAAAACCATTAAAGAAAGTGCCAATGTTGAATTTAATGAAAGTACTACAAATGTCAAAGGCACTGGTCCTGATTGGTTGTTTGATTTAGATTCACTAACAAATTCTCTGAGCTTTGTTGAGTATACTACATATTTTGATGAACACAGGATTGAAGCTGCCAACACAAATTCTCAAGCTGTTGGCACAAAGTTTCAAACTGCTGCAAATTCGAATAAATGGGATGAGTATACAGTTCTACCACTTCTGTCTTGTGACCCTCCAGGGGTTTTAAATAATCCACTAGATTCAAATCCAGACAATGATGTGCAACTCCCAAGTCCTGAGAGAAAAGTTCCAACACAAAGGGAAACAGTCCCAGAATCAAGTCAAGTTGTTCCAGAAGCTGAACCATCCACTGGTCCTGACGGAGATGATACAAATCTTGGATCCTCTTTTTAGACAGATAGAGAGCCTACACTCAGGGTTCACAAGTATCATCCTCTCAATCAAATAGTGGGTGATCCACGTACCCCTGTGCAAACAAGGACAATGGTTCACAAGGAGACTGCTGCTGTTGAACCAGCAGTTCCTGAATTTAGTCTAGCTGCATTTGAACATGCCTGTTTCATGTCTCAGCTAGAACCTAAAAAGGCATCAGAGGCAATGAAAGATTCATCCTGGATTGAGGCAATGCAGGAAGAGCTACTACAATTCAAGATTCAGAATGTATGGACACTTGTTGATCTTCCTAAAGGAAAGGGAGCCATTGGTACAAGATGGGTGTTCAGAAACAAGAAGGATGAGAGAGGGATAGTCATCAAGAATAAAGCAAGACTAGTAGCACAAGGGTACACTCAAGAGGAAGGCATAGATTATGATAATGTATTTTCTCCAGTGGCAGGAATTGAAGCCATCCGACTGTTTTTAGCTTATGCAAGCTTTAAAGGTTTTAAGGTGTATCAAATGGATGTGAAGTCTGCTTTTCTGTATGGCACAATTGAAGAGGAGGTCTATGTGTGTCAGCCTCCTGGTTTTGAGGACTACAAGTATCCAGATAGAGTCTACAAACTAGATAAGGCCCTCTATGGACTCCACCAAGCCCCTAGAGCATGGTATGACACTTTGTCATCATACCATCTATAGAATGGGTTCAAGAGAGGTACTCTGGACAAAACACTATTCACAAAGTCCATCAAATCTGAGATTCTGCTTGTACAAATATATGTTGATGATATCATCTTTGGGTCAACCAATGACAGTCTGTGCAAAGAGTTTGAGGCTTTAATGCACAAAAAGTTTCAAATGAGTTCAATGGGAGAACTCACCTTCTTTCTAGGATTGCAGGTCAAGCAGAAGCCCTCAGGTCTCTTCGTAAGTCAATCAAAGTATGTTAAAGACATACTGGAAAAGTTTGGGTACAAAGATACCAAAGTTGCAAGTACTCCTATGGATCGTCACAAGCAGGTTCATACAGACAAACATGGAATAAATGTGGACATTCATCTGTACAGATCTCTTATAGGATCTCTTTTGTATCTAACATCTTCTAGACCTGATATTATGTTTGTTGTTTGTGTGTGTGCTAGGTTTCAATGTTCTCCAAAGGACTCTCATCTGGTTGCTGTTTAGAGAATCCTTAGATATCTCAAAGGCCAACCACATTTAGGCCTTTGGTATCCTAAAGACTCTCCTCTTGAATTAACAGCCTATTCTGACAGTGATTATGGAGGTTGCAACATTGACAGAAAATCCACAACTGGTGGATGTCCATATTTGGGAGAAGGTTCAGCACAATTGGAGCCTGCTTCACTCCAACTTGACGCAACCCAGAGTCAGCCTAAACCCTCTGGTTCCTCCCTACAGGAACCAGTTGTACAAAAGGATATAACCACCTCAACTATTGCAGCCTCCCAACAGGCTGAGGATATTGAAAGACAAGAGTCCTCTCCACTCCACACTGTGTCCACACTGTCCCCACTCCAAACTTCTTTACACCCTGAGTCTGCACGAGGTGTCCACACTACTGATATAGACCAATCAGCAGATCAACCTCAAAGTTCTGCTCCCCATGATACACCTGTTCTACACCAAACAACTGCTGAGGGACCAACAACCCAGGCTGATGAACCTCAGGGAACATACCATCCCTTTGGTGAGGCTGCTCCTTCTATGCAAACTCCATCACCAGGTTTCACCACTGCTGATGTTGAAATGCATATCCCATCTCCCAATGATGAGGTGCTTTTACACCAAGGCACTGCAGAGGGAACACCCTCTGGCCTTCATGAAGGTGTTGCAACTCAAGCAGCATCTGAAAGGCCCCCAACATCAATCCCTTCTCCTGATGATGCAGCTACAGCCGCTGCTGAGGGACCCTTTGACCCCTCCAAGCTGGGCCACATTACTTTTGCCCAGGCTATGGAGCTTCTCTCCAATGTTCCTCTTCCCTGTCCATCACATCCTCTTACACCAGCCTCATCATCCTCTTCTCCATCTACCCAATCTAAATAGTCCACCCATACACCTCCATCTCCTAAAGACCTGCCTTTGAAGGATCAACTTTCTCTACTGACCACCAAAGTTGGTTCTTTAGAAACTACTATGACCTCTCTACCCTCTCTTATTTCAGACTCTGTGTCTGAACAGCTGCTTGCACTCACTGCACAGCTGCAAACTGTGTCTACCTCCCTCTCCATAATTCTTTCACTACAACAGGACTCTGTGTCCTCAATGACAGCTATTTCTCAACAACTGTCATCTCTCCTCACTTCTTGCAATTCTACACTTCCTGCCACTCTAGCCAGCTTAAACACACTCATTGGCTCCCAATCTCTGTGTCATCAAACCTTGTTGATGTGAAAGATTCTCTTGAACTCCATCTTGCACAGCTTCAAAGTTTGCATTTCACAGCTTCTGATAGGGAAAACATTGTTAGGCTGACCTCCCTTGCTGATACCCAATCCTCTTCTCTTCGAACCTGTCTTTCCCAACTTGCAGAGGTGAAGGACAACTTGGCATTCTTAGTGAATAGCCTCGTTGGCCCCAGGCCTGCTGCCAAAACTGCTGGCAAGCCTGATGACTTTGTGTCTACAGGTAGACCAGGTGTTGAAGGTGCTGGTACATCTCCTTCAAAGGGGGAGAAGTCATCTGCCTCGAAGACTAAGTCTAAGGGGGAGAAAACTTCTTCTCCTAAGGAGAAATCAGTGCCTGCAATACTCACTGGTCAACCAGCAGGACCATCTGCAACAGGTACAACGGAAGGTGCTTCCCAAACTGCTCAGCCTACTCAGGCTGAAACTCCAAACCCTGCTCAGTCTAAGGGGGAGGAAATTATTATTGAGGATAGGCCAAGCAGCAGAAGGAGGCATCTGATTTTAGAAGAAGAAGAGGAGGAGGAGGAGGAAAGTCCTGAAGCTGCTGTCACTATAGCAGCTAAAGAAAAAGAAAAAGCAGCAACTGATCCCCAACAACAGAAAACAGCAGAGATTCAATTTCACAAAGCCAGGGCCAAAGAAATGGGTCTTCCTATGCACAAATATTTTGAGTTTAGAGAAGAACAGCTTCAAGCCCTGGAAGCTCTAAGGAAAGAAGAAGAATCTGCCAAAGCTGCTAAGTCTTTTGCACTTCAAGAGGCAAGGAAAGTCAAAATGTCCTCTCTGGTTGTGCAAAATATAATATTGGAAGCTGCTAAAGGATCAGCAGAAGAGAAGGAAGCAGAAAAAGAAAAGGGTGCTCTGGTCTTAGTGGCCAAAACTTCAGTGCCCTCTGCAAGAGCTCTGTTTCACTTTGACAACCTGGCAAGAAGAAAATTTCAAGATGTTGCTGATAGAAGGCTTGCCAAGGAAGAAATTTTCAAAGCTGTGCCCATATCAAGAAAAGGCAATCAGTGGAAGTTGAAAATAACCAGAATGGGTGCAGCAAGCCCAGAACTAGAAACATGTGACTACACTGACGTTGCACAAATGGGGTACAGAGAATGGATTGAGCTGGCAGTTGCTCTGAGTGAGTCTAAATCAAAAACTGCTAAGACTGTCAGAGCATATGTCAAGAAGCTGATGGAGAGAGTGAAGAATCTTGGCCTGATCTCCAAAGAAGTTAGTGAAGGTGTCTATGTGACACAACCAAAAATAAAGGCCAGGAGGACAAGGAAGGACACATAGATGGAACAACTCCTCATCCTAATAGAACAAGGTGACTATGCTATTGAGATGAAAGGAGTTGATCACAGCCTGCCTAGTGGAATAGAGTTTGAAGATGTCAAAATCATTGAAGAGCCTGAGCTGGGGGCGTTCTTTGTGGATTCCCTAACTCAGAAGAAATGATTTCAAAGAGCATCAGATCTATACAAGGTGGATCTGAGACAGCTTGTAGCCTTCAGACTTGCAGTTTCATTCAGGCAGTCAAGCAAGTGGAGAGCAGCTATCTGGGATCAGCTCAGAGGCTGTTATGAGAGAGGTGAACTTGAAGATCCCAAGTTTATGATCATCAGGAGTGAAATTGAAGAAATTGAGGATACTAGAGAGGAACTTGAGAAGATGTTTGAAGGTCCCCCTCCATTGTAATGAAGTCCATCTACCATCCGGGTAGGTCAAGAATGGAAGTTGTCCATCAGTTGGACAGGCTTACCATTATCTGCTCCCAACAAAAATAGTCCAAAATCTAATGTACATTAGTTGTACTTTATTTACATAAGTTGTAATTTTCTCTTTTGCGTTAGTTGTAATATACATCAGTACATCAGTTGTACTTTTGTAAGAACTTGTGTTGTTCCAATGTAATAAAAAATCAGTGTATATATAAACTGATCTTTTACTTTATGTTGATGTTGTAATCTTTATTTCAATGAATGTACTGTAAAAATATGTAGTGATTTTTTATAAGGCCAACTTAGACTGGTTATTGCAAATAGGGGGAGATTGTTAGGCACAAAAAGGACTCAGTCAAACCTGTTCTTCATCTGAGGGGGAGATTATTAATCAAACCTGTTGATGCTTTTGAAGGTTGAATTTAAGTCCTGTTATATGCCTTATTGAAACCTGAAAATGATTTGCAATATCAGCCTGAAGCTGTTCTATGTGTTGCATGTGTTGCAACAAAGGCAGTTTTGCCCAAGCTGTTTAGTCTGCTGAACAGGCTGGACAAAAACTGTCTACGCTGCTCTACACTAGTGAGCAGCTTGGGCAGTTTACAAGTGTTCTGTTCTTTGTGAACAGAACATGTTCTTTGTGAACAGGCTAAACACTTTATGGAATATGTTTCCAAGTCCTCAAGTAGTGTTTTTGACTACAAGATTAGGTTACAAAGTCAAAGACAAATTGGAAATCAGAACTGCTCAGCCTGCCTAAGCTGTTCTGTTACATGAAGACAAAAGGATATTTGAAAAAGGGTGACAGACCTTTTTCTTATATCAAAATAGGCCTTTACAAAGGAAGAAAAACACAAAGTTGACATTCCTTATTTAGTTAAAGGCAATGCAACAGTAGACAAAGTGAAAAGATAAAAGTTCTGCCCACATAAAGAGAAGTCTGTTTTTAAGAATGTGCAGAAAAGGTTATGTTGTCTTTTCAAAAAGACTTTACCTTTTTCATTCCGTCCAATGAAGAAGCTTCACTTAGATCCTCTGAGTGAGTATAAAAAGAAACTTCCAAGGATTGAAAGATAAAGCCAAAAAGCTAAGTGTTGAAACCAAGAGTGAACGTGCATTCAAAGTAAGTCTTTCATGCATGCAAGTCTGCTTGAATAAAACAGTACTCAGTGTCTAAGCTGTTCTTATTCAAGTTGTTCCTTAGAGTCTTGTAAACACAGTGAGTGATTCTTAGTGAGTGTATTCATTGTAACTAGTTTAAGTCTGTCTTAGGCTAGTTAAACATACTGTTGTATCTATCATCTCAGCTTGAACCTATCCGCATTCAAGCTCGTTTGTAATTAACATTTGTTGATAATACATACAAACATTGAGAAAATTGTGTGTAGTTTTTAAATAGCTGTATTCACCCCCCCCTCCACAACTTAAGGCTATATACTTGGGTAACCTTTCGGGACCTACAGGAGTAAATCCAAACCAAGTTGATTTTGGGTTGTCCCTGTACATTAAAATAACTAAACACTGTCTTTGATTTCTTATACTTAGTGACATCCACTGATGGATTTTGTGGAGAATACTTAGTTATCACATGAGGTATCCAGGTATTTTGTCCATCCTTTTCAACAACAGTCTCAGATAATCCACTACCAGTCCCAATTTTGAGCCTAGCAGTCTGAGCTGAGTCTGTAGTGCTAACAGCTTGAGAATTTGCACTAACAGTCTCAACTTTAGACTTAGCAGTGTCAACATTCGTATCAACAGGTTCACCTGAGTTTTTACCTTTAACACACCATATCTGTTTAAAGTTTAATTTTGGTTTAGCTAAAGCCTGTTTTGGGTGTGTGGACTGTTTCTTATTTACTTTTGAGAAGCTGTGATCAACTGTTTTCTTTGGAACTGAGGCAGTAGAAAGTTTGGCCTTTGAAGTTTTTGAATTTTAGAATTTGTCTTTTTATGAATCACATTCTGTTTTGCAACAGATGGTTTATAAAAGCAATCCCTGGCCAAGTTATTTTTTCTGCCATAATGAAAGCATTTTTTGACTGTTTGAATTGGAGAACTAGTTTTATTGGACAATATCTGGTTCTTGTTCCTCTGATTTCCCCTTACCTGCTGTTGTTTGGGAAATTTTTGGACACCATGCTTTTGGCATGTGCAGACTGGAACATTTTTACCCTTTTTATTATTCTTCGAAGAAGATGCAGTGTTACAGTTAGAAGGTACAGAATCCTGTGGAGCAGCATTGCATACACTCATCTTCTCCTTTCCTTTCTTATTGGGGATTTGGATTTCTATTGGTGCACCCATTGTTTTGTGTTCTTTCTCAACTGCTGTGCACTCATTGTCTCTATTTTGAATCTGATCTTCTTTAGATTCAGGACTGTTGTCAAGGATAGGATCTACAGTGATCATACACTCATCTAATGGTTCATTAACAAGCCTATCAGCAACCTCACTCATTGGATGAATGTATTTGTTGTTGTAAGGAGGTGGAGTAGCTCTATAGCCTAAACCTTCTTTGGGATTGAGCTGAGATTTTACCCTATCTTTAAATTGGACTTCCATTAGGTGTTCCAGCTTTTGATTTGCGAATTTGAAGTTACCTAGATCTATATTGACAGATTCTAGTTTTTTATTAGCCTCTAACACCTTTTGTTCAGTCTCTTTTAATTTTTTATTTAGGAATTCTATTTTCTTATTCAGCTCCTTTTTCTCCCACTCATGATATGTTCTATCATGTCCCATTTGAATCTCATTCTCCTTATAGTCATTGATCTGTTTTTCAAGATCTTCTATGGCCTGCATGTATTCATATCTCCTTTCTTCCATCTTAGCTAGAGTGTTACACATGCTCTCATTATGATCTCTGTACTTTTTAACCATATTCTTGCATGTTTGAGAGCAGAGTTTAGAATTTACCTCAGATGGTAGTTCAGTGGAGAAGACATTTGATGTTTCTGCCATTAGAGCTTGATTTTGAAACTCTTCCTCTATCTGATCACTCTAGTCAAACACATTGTCTTCTTGAGAGACAAGTGCTTTTGATGATGAACCTTGATTAGTCTGCTGAGATCTTTGTGGCTGTTGACCTTGAGATCTACATTCTCTGGCAAAGTGGCCAAACTTGTGGCATTTAAAACACTCAACTTTTGACTTATCAAAAGCTGGTTTTCCTTCTGCTCTGGCTTGAAAGTTGGATCTGCCAGTTCTATTCAGAAACCTTTTGGCCCTCATAGTCAGCATTGCATGTTGCCATTTCAGATCCATCTCTTCTAGGTCATCTGGATGAATCTGTTCTAAATCTTCAGCATTTAGAGCAAACAGTCCATCATTGGCAACAAAAGCTTCATAGTGAGCTTCAGTAGAGTTACCATCACCACCTGAAAAGGAATCACTACAATTAGATTTTTCAGATAACAGTAGAGCAGTGTTGTGATTATAAGAAAAAGATTTCTTTTTAGTGTCAATTTCAGTTTCAAAAACTCTCAGACTGTTGTACAGATCATCCAGCTCTATTTCATCAAGAGTGTCTTTTGTTCTCCATTGAGCAGCATAAACTGTCCATTCTTCACCAAGAGATCTAAGGAATTTCCTGTTGACTTCATCTTGATCCAGGCTGACTTTTGCACTCTCCAATTCACTTATCAGTTTGTTGAACCTGTCAAAGATTTGAGTAACGTTTTCATTCTTGCCACCGGAAAAGTTCTCATACTGCTGTTTCAAAAGATCCTTTTGATTTCTCTTGGTACTGGCATTCCCAGCAAATCTTTTCTCTAAAGCAATGCAAAGAGAATGAGCAATATAAAACTTTTTAAACTGATGTTGATAAGCATTTGGAATGGCTATTTGCAAAAGTGTAAGAGCTTTTACTTCATTCATTCTAGCTTTCCTTTCAAGTTCAGTTTTTCGAGGAGTTTTGATGGGTTTGCCCGCATCATCAAGTTCAGGATCAACTACAGGAGGAAATTCAACAGCTTCCCATATAGCATAATCAATAAATTGAATATGATTTTTATCCTGAGCTTCCACATCTCAAAGTCAGTGGGTTTGAGCATAAGCACTTTGAGTCCTTGCCTAGATCCACTACTGCTATTATCAAATTCCATTGCAGAAATCAAAATTTTAAAAGAAAGCTTTCGACTTTGAAAAACAAAGAACGTCCTGTGGCTCTGATACCACTTGTCAGGATCTAAATTTAACTACCAAAGATTAACTGATTTGAATTGATCAGAGTATAAATCAATAATCTTGTACTGAATCAAAGTCTAATTAAGAAGTTTACGGATTAACACTTAATTATTTTAATAAAAGCTTTCAGAATCCATAACATATAAATATAAATGAATAAACAAAATTGCTTGTATTGCTGAACTGAATGATTACAATCACCTTTAATCTGTTTGATTAGACGAAAAACACAAATTGTTCTTAGGGTTTTACAACCTTAGAGGCTTATGAAAACTTAAACAAAAAGCAATTACAAACTTGAATGTGCAGAAACTTGATTACAATAAAAAAACCTATTTTATGTATTTATAATGCTTTCTGATTTGTTTCCTTGAAGGACTCTAACTTCTCTTGATAGTAGATATGCTGGAATCTTCGTGTAATTATCTTTTCCTGAATATCAGCACTTTCTGTTTATGAAACTGTTGAGCAGCTTGAATTACTTAGCAGCTTGAACAGAGCAGCTTGAGTGAATTTACTCTGGCAGCTTGAACTTTTATACTAGCAGCTCGAACTTCTTCAACTAACAGCATGAACTTTGTACTTACATAGAAAATCTACTAACAGTCTGAGAAGTCTAACTAACTAACAGTTTGAACTACTTAGAATATTTCCCAACAGACTTAGACTAGCTCAGGGCAACTGCCAACTCCACCGATTCTCTGAATCCCATTTGTGCAACATCAGTGTGTTCATATGTCTCTAGTTCTGGACCTTCAGCACCCATTCCGGTTATCTGTAACTTCCACTGTTTTCCTTTTCTTGAAATGGGAACAACTTTGACAATTGGTTCCCTGGGAAGTCTTCTGTCAGCAACATCAAAGAACTTTTTCCTTGCCACGTTGTCAAAGTGAATCTTGGCTTTGCAAAGGAGGATCCTTGCTAGGACTTGGTCACTGAGACCTGAGCACCCTGTTCCTTTTCACCTTCCTTTTCAACCACTGACTCCCTACCAGCCTCTAAAAATTTTCTTTGGACATCCAAAGAAGGCATTATAATTTTACTTGCCTCTGAAATGCAAAGGATCTTGCAGCTTTGGCAGAGGCTTCTTCTTTCTTTAGTATTTCAAGGGCTTGAAGTTGTTCATCTCTGTATTCATAGTACTTCTCCATAGAGACACCTATTTCTTTAGCTCTTGCCTTGTCAAACTTCAGCTGCGCAGCCTTTTGGTAGTCAGGGTCTACAGATGCTTTCTTCTTCCCTTTAGCTGTTGTATTTGGAACAGCTTCAGGAACCTCTTCCTCTTCTTCTTCTTCTTCTTGTGCCATTATCAGATGTCTCCTTCTGCTTCGCCTGTCCCCATGAATGGATTCCTCCCCCTTAGTTTGTGCAGTGTTTGAAGATCCAGCCTGAGTAAGCTTAGCAATTTCAGCTTGATGGGAGACATCCTCAGTGGGACCTATTTGTGATACATCTATTGCTTGACCAAAAGATGCTGATTTCTCCTTAGAAGGAGAAGATGATTTCTCCACCTTAGACTTAGTCTTTGAGGCAGATAACTTCTCCCCCTTTTAAGGAGATGGCACATAGCCTTCAACATGTGGTCTGGCTGGAGAAACAAATTTGCAAGCGTAGCAACAGTTTTGGCAGCAGGTTTGGGGCCAACCAGACTATGCACTAAGAAAGCAAGACTGTCCTTAACCTCTGCAAGCTGGGTAAGGCAGGTCTGAAGAGAAATAGATTGAGAATCAGCAATGGAGGACAGCTTTGAGAAGTTTTCCCTGTCAGAAGCTGTGAACAACAAACTTTGAAGCTGTGCAAGATGTAGTTCAAGAGAGTCTTGTACATCATCAAGCTTTGATGACATAGAATTGGAAAAAGAGACAATGAGAGTGTTTAAACAGGCCAATGTAGAGGGAAGGGTAGTAGTGCAAGCGGTTAGGAGATTAGACAGCTGCCATAGAGGACACAGAGTCCTGTTGAGTGGAAAAGATAGAGGATAGGGTTGTGGAGATAGTTTGCAGCTGTGTAGTGAGTGCAAGCAGCTGTGAGGACTGATCAGCTTGAGGAGGGTATTTAAAGGAATTCTTGAACAAGTCAAAGAATCCTTTGAGCTATGCAGACACAGAGTCTGAGATGATGGATGGTAGGGAGGTCATGGAATTTTCTAAAAAACCAACTTTGTTGGTCAGAAGTGATAGCTGATCCTTCAAAGGAAGATCTTTGGGGATGGAGGAGTATGGGTGGACTGTTTTGATTGTGTAGATGGTCAACAATGGGAATGGGATGATGATGTGGCAGATGTTTGAGGATGTGATGGGGAAGGTAGGAGAGGCAGCATGGGTTGCTTCTTTTTCAACTGACACTTGTTCAAGTGGTTCCTGTTGGGAGGAACCAGAGGGTCTAGGCTGACTCTGGGTGGACTCATGTCGGAGTGAAGCTTCTATAATGATGTTGGGCCTTCTCCCAAAATAGAAGAGGCAGCATGGGTTGCTTCTTTTTCAACTGACACTTGTTCAGAAGAGTCAGAGGGGCTGGGTTGGGTCGGTGGTTTCTTCCAAGCTAATGATTTACTCTTGGAGTACTGTGACAGTGTGGGAAATTGAGGAGAAGTAGCAGGGAATTGTGTTTGGACTGGTGGTGAGAATGGGTCAGAATCAGGGGGTTAACCTGTTCCATGGTCTCAGGTGCCACAGTGGCACCAGCCACAAAGGCTTCAAGTTCAACAGATGAACCAGGGTGAGAATTCTTCTCCCCCTTAGCCACAGAGGCTGATGGGGTAGACTTTGACTTAGCTGCTTTTGCCTTCTTGCGGACAGGCTCAGCTTGAGTCGATTCCAGGACCCTTTTTGCAACATTGGGCCTGGATTTGGATTTCCTCTTGGGAGCAGTCACTGGATCCACCCTCACAGTGGAGGGTCCTTCGACCATTCCAAGCAACCTCCTCATAGGTTTAGATAGAGGAGGCTCATTTGGTAGTACACGGGTGTAGAAAACTCTATTCCCAATCACCGGGAATGCAGCAGTAAGTAACATAGGCTGAGAGTTATAGAGATGTTCACCACAGACATGCTTGAATATGAGGCTCAGAATCCTTGGGTATCTAACAGCAGCTGGACGTGTTTCCTGCTGCACCAGGTTCCTCAAATTCACGAAAATCCAATGATCCATGTTCAAAGTAGTCCCATCTACAAGCTGTAGGACTATTCGGATTTCATCTCGACTAAGCTAGTCAAAGGAACCAACTTTGCTGCTGAAGCACATTACCACAGAGTCAAATAAGAAGCTGTAAGTAGGTGAGAGATCCTTTCTGAACAGTGTGGCTCCAACTTTGGGTTCTGCTACGCCACAAAAGCGTAGCAAGTTTCCCATCTGATCATTTTCAGGCTGTGGCTGGTCATACGTTTCAGCCACAGGGAGATGAAGAACTTCCCTGATAAGATCATTAGTGATGTCAATGGTCTGAGTCCCATTGAAAATGGTTCCCCTGATGATTTTGGTTGCTGGGTCATAGGCACAGGTGTACCAAAATTCATACACCATCTCCTGGTACAGGACACCAGGAGATGCAGTCATGGCATAGTGTATAGGGTGAAACTTAAGAAACTCCATTGTATTCTCATAACGTTTCCCAACATAGTTTTTTGGAATGATTAGGTTTGCAATGTAGTTTGTGTGTGTTAGCATCGTGGTAACAAAAGGATGTTTCTCAACGTCCTTACCAACGAATACTGGGAGCAAAGTGTTGTTTTGGTGAGCCATGTTTAGAGTAGTGGAAAGAGGAGTACTGGACACTTAGTCGATTTAGGGTTGTTTGGGAGTTATGATAGTAGTAGAGGAAGAAGAAGATGAAACAGTAGAGGAGGTATTTATAGGATTCAAATGTGACTGGGTAGGAGAGAGAAAGGTTTGGGCGGTTGATTTGAAATGTTCTTTAACGGAAAACGGAACGGTTGTCCATGTCCGAACGGTTGTCAGACCACTTGAACCTTTATATTCACTAACACACGTTAACACACATTATCCATAGATAATTAAGTTAAATAAATACAGAAATTAAGTAACTTAATTATGAAGAAAGGTAATTAAAACTGATGCTCTAAGCTATTGGTCAAACCTGTGATGAGCAAGGTTCATCACAATCTGTTCATTCCTCAAGCTGTTCATTCAACCTGTGGAGCTATGCAAGAACAGGTTATGTTCAATAAGTGAGTAGGTTACAAGACAGCGTCTTGTATGACAGATTGAGAGAGTGAGCTGGTTGGGGGTTTGATCAACAGACCAGGTTTGAAGTGAAAACAGATGGTTTCAAACCTATTATACGCTTAAGCTGTTCAAGTTTCCAAAAATTGGCTAAGTGTAGAACATGCACAGCCTGTTCTGTCTAAGTTGTTCTGAAAAACATGAGCCGTTTAAGACATATAATGCGTTAGAACATTAAGGACACTTAGTCACTTTTATTTAACATGCCCAGCTTGTTTACAAGATAATTGAACATGTTTTCATCGAGAGGCTTGGTGAAAATGTCTGCAAGCTATTCATCTGTGTAAATAAAACTTACCTCCACATTACCTTTCTGGATGTGATCCCTGATGAAATGATGTTTGACTTCTATATGCTTTGTTCTGGAATGAAATATTGGATTGTTGGAGATGGCTATAACACTTGTGTATCACACAGAGTAGGAGTCTTCCTATATACAAGTCCATAGTCTTCAAGCTGATGCTGCATCCACAGAATCTGCCCACAGCAGCTTCCAGCAGCAATATACTCAGCTTCAGCAGTAGAAGTAGAAACTGAGTTCTGCTTCTTGCTACACAAACTTATCAAATTACCACCAAGGAGTTGACACCCACCTGTTGTGCTTTTTCTGTCTAGCCTGCAAAATCAGAATCTGAATATCCTGTTAGCTCAAGACTTGAGTCTTTGGGAAACCAAAGACCTAAACCTGGTGTACCCTTAAGGTATCTGAAGATACTTTTTACAGCAGCTAGATGTGATTCTTTAGAATCAGGTTGAAACCTAGCACATAAACAAGTGGCAAACATAATATATGGTCTACTAGCAGTTAAATATAACAAGCTCCCAATCATGCGTCTGTAAGCTGTTACTGAAACAGCTTTGCCACTGGCATCAGCATCCAACTTTACATCGGTTGCCATTGGGGTTTTGAAAGGAGAACTTTGATCGAATTTAAACTTTTTAAAAAGATCTAAAGTGTACTTTCTTTGATTTATGAAAATTGCATTTGAGGTTTGTTTAACCTGTCATCCTAGAAGGAAAGTAAGTTCTGCTATCATACTCATTTCATATTTTGATTTCATGAGCAGTGAAAAATTCTTGCATAACTGGTCATTAGTAGAACCAAATATTATGTCATCCAAATAAATTTGAACAAGCATAATATCAACTTCACCTTCTTTATGAACAGTGTGGTATCCACTTTACCTCTGGAATAACCATTGCTCATAAGGAAATATGTTAGAGTGTTATACCATGCTCTAGGGGCTTGTTTTAGACCATAGAGGGCTTTGTCCAACTTATAGACAAAACCTGGGTGATGATCATTTTCAAAACCTGGAGGCTGCTTGACATGCACTTCTTCTTGCAGTTTTCCATTCAAAAATGAACTCTTTACATCCATTTGAAATGCCGTCATACTCTTGTGCGCAGTGTAGGCTAGAAACAAACGAATTGCCTCTAACCTGGCCACTGGAGAAAATGTTTCATCATAGACAATGTAACATCCTTGGATTTATTTTATTGTATTTTGGTTAATTAAGTGGAAAAAATATATATTTAAGTTGAAATTTGAGCGATTATTATGTATTTTGGATATTTAGAAAGTTTGTTGCTATTTTAAGAAAATTTGAACTCGGAATCATTGTTATGGAGTATTAAGAAATTAAAAGTTATTAATGATAATTTTAAGAATAAATCAGTATTTTATGGAACCGGTTAAGTTGAGGGGTGAAATGTGCAAAAATAATGAAAGTTGAATAAAAAGGGCAAAAAGACATTCTTTTTCCATATGCTCTCTCTCTCTCTCTCTCTCTAGTTTCTCTCTCTAGAATTTTCTGTCTACATCTCTGTAAGTTATTTCACAAACCGACCGGCCGATTATTGAGATTTATACGTCAACGGAAAGATCTCGAGGAGTACTACAACAATCTACAATTGGATTTCTGATTTCGTACGAATTGAGGTAAGAATCGACTCTTTAAGTTTGTAGTTTCGGTTTTGAAGAAAACTAGAATTCGAATCTGTTCTTTTGTGTGAATTGGAGCTTGTTTTGCTTGAAATATTGCAAGAATGTGATAGTATATGCATAATAGAATCGAATCTAGGCATGATACTTGACATTATCATGATTTTTGACTTAGAAACGAAGGATTTAAGCTGAAATGATGAACAAACTCGAATATGCCAAGAACACAGTCGAAATACAAGAACAAACTCGATTTTTGGTACTAGATTCGAGTGTGTTTTCGAGTATGTCCCTAGATTCGAAGGAGGGGGTTCGAATCTATCCCCAGACTCGAAGGAGGTTCGAATCTATGCAATAGGATTCGAATCTAATGATCAGATTCGAAGGTGGGGCCATTAGGTTCTAGTTTAATGCCTAAAATTGAGAAATCTACTCTCTAAACTCATGTATTTTGAATGGAACTCATAAACAACACATAAAATGACATGAGTTATACAAAGGACAAGATGTAAACTTGAAATGGGTTCAACTTATTTGTATTATGAATTTGGACATAGACCCGAAATGGGGGAAAATATTGCAAAACTTATAAAGTTTGGTTTAGTGAATTTAAACGATTATTGACTCGAGGTATTGTTGTAACAAACTTAACAGGTCCCTTGTGGTATTGTTTAACCTACAGTGGGGTACTTGGTGGATCCGGTTGAAAGCCCGTGGAGAAATGATATTGGTTAACATTTAATTACGCACCCACTGTGAGTACAGTAGATTTCGCATGTTTATATCTGTTTTATGTTAAGCTTTGCCTGCTGAGACCTGTTGCTTCAATTATTTGTTTGGATTTCTACTAACTTGCGTAGATTTAGATGCACATTCCTACTTGCTGCATGTCCGTTCGATTGTTGTGCATCTAGTGATGGACCGGTGGGTCGCAATCATTACTCTGATGTTACTGCGCTATATGACGCTGGAGCTGATCCCTCCAGGTCCGGTAGGCAGTATGTCATCCCTGATGTTATGTTTGTCTCAGATGGTATATTTTTAATGCCGAGTTTTGGGCTCGAAGGTGCTGCGGCTCTGGTCCGTACTTTGTGTACGAAGAGGATATCCGATGTTGGTCATCTGTGTTATCCTTGGGGCTTCATAAAAATTTATAAAATGCGTAAATCTTTGTATTCACTAAGCCTTTGCTTATATCTCAGTTGTTGTATTTTTACAGGAAAGGGAAAGTCTACTGACGGACCTTCTAGTTAGGTCATTTTGGGAAGATTTGGAAGACTTGGCACTATTTCATCGGTAATTATGTTATGAGACAATGTTGTAATATATTCTGGATGATTGTAATAATTGTAATGGGTGTGTAGCCTTAGACTTGGTACCTTATAGCACAGTAGGGTGTTTGACACTGTTGCACTACTTTATATTATGTGATTTAATGCTTCCGCACTTAAATTAGGTTATCAGATCATTATGTAATGTTATGTTGGTGATTAATCCTGGGTGTTTCGTAATTGCTGGTTGTTGTGGCAAGGGTGTCACACGAGATGGTATCAGAGCAGTAGTTTGAGATTCAAGTGTCCGTGAGGTCTTGATCTCAAACATTAGGCAATGATATGTAGTGGTTTAAGTAATGATCTGAACTAAGATAGGTTACGATCTAGTAATTATAGGAGATTGACTATCATACGGGACAAATGGGTGGTGTCTTTAAATTATTGACATGTTACTAAACAAGTTATATGTTTATATTTTCAGAACATGTCTGGAGGAGGTATGACACCTGAAGAAGCAAGGGAAATGATGCTAGCCTTGATGGCTGAACAGAACAAAATGATTCAAGATCAGTTTCGGGCTCGAGATGAGGCTGATGCTAAGAGAAGAGAAGATAAAAGAAAGAACAAAGAAAAAGAAAGGGAGGGAAATAATGAGGAACAAGATGACAACACTGGGTCATCTAATAATCCCAGGGGTTGTCGGTTTAAGGATTTTAAAGGAAACGGGGCGGTGGAGTTTAATGGTTTAGGGGATGCTGTTGCCGCACTTGAATGGATAACAGCTACTGAAAGAACATTCCGAATCAGCGATTGTGCTGAGAAGGATATGGTTCGGTATGCTACAGCAATGTTCACAAACGATGCAATTATGTGGTGGAATTCCATGGTTAATGCTTTAACCTTGGAAAAAGTAAGTGTAATGACTTGGGCTGAGTTCACGGACTTATTCACTCAGCAATACTGTCCGGCTGATGAGCGCCGAAGATTGGAGGCAAAGTTTATGGCGCTGATGCAAGGGACTAAGACTGTATCCCAATACGCTGTAGAATTCACGAGGCTGAGTCTGTTTGCGCCTCATCAGGTGGACACTGAAGAAAGAAAAGTGACCAGATTCGAGGCTGGTCTGGATATTGAGATAAGGAGGGTTATGAGCAACGTCCGCTACCCTACATTTGCTTGCTTACTTGAGGCTGCCAGAAATGTAGAGCAGATTCTGATCATGTCGGGTTATTCGATTGGATCTGCTGCTGCTGCTACTAATCCGACACAACCGTCACCGCCGAAGCGCCCGCGCGAGGGAGGATATTCTGGTTCTTCTCGGTCTTCACAGTACTCACCTCAACAATCTTATCGCCGTCAATCTAGTTCTTCGGGTCGTGCTCGTGCCTACTCCATCAACACCAAGCCGCGATATTGTAATAGGTGTCACTTGGAACACTTCGGCAAGTGCTTCAATGGACGTGCTTGTTTTTGTTGTGGTGAGTTGGGCCATTTTCAGAGTGAGTGCCCAAGGAAGGGAGATGCTTGCCATAAGTGTGGTGTATGGGGACACTACAGTAGGAATTGCAGAAAGAACGACCCAGCTGCTGCTGCTCCATCTACAACACGATCTTCGGGAGGTTCAAGTGGTGGTTCAGTTAACCGAGGCTGGGGTCAGTCTAAAAGGGCACCTGCTAGTGCTTTTCAGATAACTGCAGAGGAGGCAAGGGAAAATCCGGAGGTCATCACGGGTACGTTCATAGTTAATTCTATGCCAGCACGAGTTTTATTTGATTCGGGTGAAAATCGTTCGTTTGTTTCTACTATCTTTGCACAAAGACTTGCCAATGCCACTATCTAGATTATCTGTTGTTCTTGACATAGAAACTGCTAGCAACACTTTAGTCAAATTAGATCATGTCTACCGTAACTGCACGTTAGTAATTGAAGATGTAGTCTTCAGTTTGGACTTGATCCCTATTGAGTTCAGTGAGTTTGACGTGATAGTCGGGATGGACTGGTTGATTGAGAATGAAGCCCATATAGTGTGTAAGAGCCGAATGATAAAGATAACTACTCCGGAGGGGCGTGAGATTTGTATTTACGGGTATAGGAGAAGTGGGGATCTGTGCTTACTGACCATTGCAAAAGCTCGAAAGCTTGTTGCAAAGGGGTGTGACGCCTACCTGGCATATGCTATTGATGCCAAGGCTGAGAAGAGAACTTTGGCCGACGTGCCTGTTGTTTCACAGTTTCCGGATGTGTTTCCGGAAGACTTGTCTGGCGTGCCGCCTGAGAGACAAGTAGAATTTAAGATTGACTTGATCCCTGGAGCTGCGCCGGTAGCTCGTTCTCCTTATCGTCTTGCCCCAAATGAGATGAAAGAAATGACGACACAACTTCGAGAGCTGTTGGACAAGGGCTTCATTCGGCCGAGTTCATCGCCATGGGGAGCTCCGGTATTGTTTGTAAAGAGAAAGATGGCACGATGAGGATGTGCATAGATTACCGGGAGCTGAATAAGTTGACTATTAAGAACAAATATCCGTTGCCACGGATAGATGACTTATTTGATCAGTTACACGGGGCTTGTGTCTTTTCTAAGATCGACTTAAGGTCGGGGTACCATCAGCTGAAAAGTAAGAGAAGAAGATGTACCGAAGACAGCTTTCAGAACTCGGTATGGGCATTACGAGTTTCAGGTCATGCCTTTCGGATTAACTAACGCCCCAGCTGTCTTTATGGACTTGATGAATAGGGTTTGTAAACCGATGTTGGACAAATCGGTGATAGTATTTATTCATGACATTCTGGTATACTCTAAATCTGAGGCTGAGCATGCTGAACATTTAAAGGAACTGTTAGAGTTGTTAAGAAAAGAAAAGTTGTATGCCAAGTTCTCAAAGTGCGAGTTTTGGCTGCAACAGATTCAGTTTTTAGGACATGTGATTTCTGGGGCTGGGATTTCGGTAGATCCAGCTAAGGTGGAAGCGATAAAGAACTGGGAGCCGCCTCAATCAGCTACCAAAGTTAGAAGTTTTCTGGGACTGGCAGGGTATTATCGGAGATTTATTAAGGATTTCTCGAAGATTGCAGTTCCTTTAACTGTATTAACCAAGAAGAATGCACCGTTTAAATGGGAAACTGTGCAACATGAGGCCTTTGAAGTTTTGAAGAAGGCTTTAAGCGAGGCGCCGATACTTGCCTTACTTGAAGGCAATGAGGATTTTGTGGTTTACACAGATGCTTCGAGGTTGGGGTTAGGTGCTGTACTGATGCAGCGCGGGAAAGTAATTGCTTATGCTTCGAGACAACTTAAGCAGCATGAAAAGAACTACTCAACTCATGATCTTGAGTTGACAACCGTTACATTTGCTTTGAAGTTATGGAGGCACTATCTCTACGGGACTAGGTGTCAGTTATACACGGATCATAAGAGTCTAAAATACATATTTAGTCAGAAGGAGCTCAATATGAGGCAAAGGCAATCTATGGAGCTTATAAAAGACTACGATTGTGAAATATTGTATCATCCTGGTAAGGCTAACGTAGTAGCCGATGCTTTGAGTCGCAAAGCATATGCCAAGGAATGCTGCTATATGTTGACATCTACTATGTTGACATCCACAATAATTGACGATGTCAAAGCTGCCCAAGTAGAAGCTTTGAAAGAAGAAAATGTCGGTGCTGAGGATATTAGAGTACAGATTAAGAATATGGAAACAAGTGAGTCGGGATTAAAAGGTGTATACGGAAGGATTTGGGTGCCGAAGTATGGTGGTATGAGAAATGTGATCATTGAAGAAGCGCATCAATCAAAATTTTCTGTACATCCCGGGAGCACAAAGGTGTACAATGACTTGAAGGCAGATTTTTGGTGGCCGGGATTGAAGAAGGACATAGGGCAGTATGTAGAAAGATGTCGAACTTGTCGGTTGGTAAAGGCCGAACATCAACAACCATACGGCAGTATGCAACCGCTTCCTATTCCGGAATGGAAGTGGGAGCACATTACAATGGATTTTGTTACAAAGCTGCCGAAAACTAGGCGTCAACACGATGCAGTTTGGGTAATCTTGGATCGGTTAACTAAGTCGGCTCACTTTATACCGATTCGAGAAAGATATTCGCTGAAAAGTTAGCTCAGATTTATATGGACGAGATAGTTTCTAGGCATGGAGTGCCTAAGTCCATAGTGTCGGATTGAGATAGCCGATTTACTTCAAACTTCTGGTCGGCACTACAAGAAGGTTAGGGACGAGAATAACAATGAGTACAGCCTATCGTCCGCAAACTGATGGCCAAAGTGAACGAACGATCCTTACTTTGGAAGACATGATGAGATCGTGTGTGTTAGATCTCGGTGGCAACTGGGATGATCATTTGCCACTGATAGAGTTTTCGTACAATAATAGCTATCATGGGACAATCAAGAAAGCACCGTTTGAGGCTTTATATGGAAGGAGATGTAGGACTCCTACATGTTGGAGAGAAACGGGTGAAACACCAATCGCTGGGCCGGCCTTGCTTCAAGAAACAAATGAGAAAATACAGTTGATCAGGCAGAACATGAAGGCAGCCCAGGACCGACAGAAAAGTTATTATGATAGAAGGCACAAACCTATCAGCTTTGAAGTGAATGATTGGGTCTACTTGAAAGTATCACCCATGAGGGGTGTTACTCGTTTTGTGAAGAAGGGCAAGTTGGCTCCGAGATTTGTTGGACCCTTTAAGATAGTAGAAAAAGTTGGAAATCAATCGTATCGCCTAGAGTTGCCTGAAGAGATGTCAGGCATACATCCAGTATTTCACGTTGGGAATCTCCGAAAATCATTTAACACTGGAAATGAGGATTGGACAGACCACACAGAGCTGCAAGTTGATGAAAGGCTTCGATATGTGGAGGAGCCGGAATGTGTATTGGATACTAAGATGAAGAAATTGAGGAGCAAAGAGATAGAAATGGTGCTTATACGTTGGAAGCATCATAAGGGAGCAAATCATACATGGGAAGCTAAGTCAGAAATGTTAAGAAAGAATCCGAAACTGTTTAAATCCGAGTAACTTTGAGGACGAAGTTGAGCGTGGTGGAGCCCATGCTGTAACATCCTCGGATTTATTTTATTGTATTTTGGTTAATTAAGTGGAAAAAATATATATTTAAGTTGAAATTTGAGCGATTATTATGTATTTTGGATATTTATAAAGTTTGTTGCTATTTTAAGAAAATTTGAACTCGGAATCATTGTTATGGAGTATTAAGAAATTAAAAGTTATTAATGATAATTTTAAGAATAAATCAGTATTTTATGGAACCGGTTAAGTTGAGGGGTGAAATGTGCAAAAATGATGAAAGTTGAATAAAAAGGGCAAAAAGACATTCATTTTCCATATGCTCTCTCTCTCTCTAGTTTCTCTCTCTAGAATTTTCTCTCTACATCTCTCTAAGTTATTTCACAAACCGACCGGCCGATTATCGAGATTTATACGTCAATGGAAAGATCTCGAGGAGTACTACAACAATCTTCAATTGGATTTCTGATTTCGTATGAATTGAGGTAAGAATCGACTCTTTTAGTTTGTAGTTTCGGTTTTGAAGAAAACTAGAATTCGAATCTGTTGTTTTGTGTGAATTGGAGCTTGTTTTGCTTGAAATATTGCAAGAATGTGATAGTATATGCATAATAGAATCGAATCTAGGCATGATACTTGACATATTCATGATTTTTGACTTAGAAATGAAGGATTTAAGCTGAAATGATGAACAAACTCGAATATGCCAAGAACACAGTCGAAATACAAGAACAAACTCGATTTTTGGTACTAGATTCGAGTGTGTTTTCGAGTATGTCCCTAGATTCGAAGGAGGGGGTTCGAATCTATCCCCAGACTCGAAGGGGGTTCGAATCTATGCAATAGGATTCGAATCTAATGATCAGATTCGAAGGTGGGGCCATTAGGTTCGAGTTTAATGCCTAAAATTGAGAAATCTACTCTCTAAACTCATGTATTTTGAATGAAACTCATAAACAACACATAAAATGACATGAGTTATACAAAGGACAAGATGTAAACTTGAAATGGGTTCAAATTATTTGTATTATGAATTTGGACATAGACCCGAAATGGGGGAAAATATTGCAAAACTTATAAAGTTTGGATTAGTGAATTTAAACGATTATTGACTCGAGGTATTGTTGTAACTAACTTAACAGGTCCCTTGTGGTGTTGTTTAACCCACAGTGGGGTACTTGGTGGATCCGGTTGAAAGCCCGTGGAGAAATAATATTGGTTAACATTTAATTACGCACCCACTGTGAGTACAGTAGATTTCGCATGTTTATATCTGTTTTATGTTAAGCTTTGCCTGCTGAGACCTGTTGCTTCAATTATTTGTTTGGAATTCTACTAACTTGCGTAGATTTAGATGCACATTCCTACTTGTTGCATGTCCGTTCGATTGTTGTGCATCTAGTGATGGACCGGTGGGTCGCATCAATTACTCTGATGTTACTGCGCTATATGACGCTGGAGCTGATCCCTCCAGGTCCGGTAGGCAGTATGTCATCCCCGATGTTATGTTTGTCTCAGATGGTATATTTTTAATGCCGAGTTTTGGGCTCGAAGGGGCTGCGGCTCTGGTCCGTACTTTGTGTACGAAGAGGATATCCGATGTTGGTCATCTGTGTTATCCTTGGGGCTTCATAAAAATTTATAAAATGCATAAATCTTTGTATTCACTAAGCCTTTGCTTATATCTCAGTTGTTGTATTTTTACAGGAAAGGGAAAGTCTACTGCCGGACCTTCTAGTTAGGTCATTTTGGGAAGATTTGGAAGACTTGGCACTATTTCATCGGTAATTATGTTATGTGACAATGTTGTAATATATTCTGGATGATTGTAATGATTGTAATTGGTGTGTAGCCTTAGACTTGGTACCTTATAGCACAGTAGGGTGTTTGACACTGTTGCACTACTTTATATTATGTGATTTAATGCTTCCGCACTTAAATTAGGTTATCAGATCATTATGTAATGTTATGTTGGTGATTAATCATGGGTGTTTTGTAATTGCTAGTTGTTGTGGCAAGGGTGTCACAGACAATGCCTTCCACCTTTCTATAGCCTTGACCTTGCTCATCCATTTTGTTCCTGAAAGCCCATTTGGTGCCAATTATTGTTTTTCCTTTAGGAGCAGCGACCAACTTCCATACTTTGTCCCTCTCAAACTGATTGAGCTCGTCTTGCATGGCAGTGATCCAGTTGGCATCTTTCAGTGCTTCATCCACTTTTTAGGCTCCATCAGGGACACAAAGCTAGAAGACATACAAATGTTTCCTAAGCTATCCCATCTTGTTTGCACCCCTTTGTTGATGTCACCAATTATTTGATCATTTGGGTGACACCTGATCCACTTAGGATCTTGCCTCAATGAAGATTCTCCTGAGTTAATTGCATCTTCAACAGATCCTATTGAGCAGATTTCTAGATTTTCAGACACACTGTTATCTTGAGCCTGTTCACTTGTTGAACATGACTCTCCATTGTTGAACATATCAGCAGAGGATCCAGGAAAATTACCATATATTGGTTCAGGACATGGACTTGTAATTATGTCAGTACACTTATTCACACAGGGTGTATCAACATAGTCTTCATCTTGTCCATTGTGGTTAACTGGTTCCACTCTGGGTGTAGTGGAAGCTATTGAGACCTTTTCTTCATTAATGGAATGCATGAAATCATTAAAGCTGAACTCTCCTGAAACTGATTCAGGAACAGCTTTGGTGGAAGCACTCCTAGACTCCTCAAAGGTGACATTGATAGATTCATCTATCACCTTTCTTTTATAGTTGTATACTCTTTAGGCTTTGGAGATAGCAGAATATCCAACAAACACACCTTCATCAGCTTTGGGTTCAAATTTGGCAGCTGGTCCCTCTGATTCACAATGAAGCAGGGACATCCAAACTCATGGAAATAGCTAATGTTTGGCCGTCTCCCTTTGATTAACTCATAGGGAGTCTTGTTGAACCTTTTTACCACCAAGGATCTGTTTTGGGTGAAGCAGGCAGTGTTGACAGCTTCAGCCCAAAATGATGAAGGTAAACCTGATGCACACAACATGGTTCTAGCAGCTTCAATGAGAGTTCTGTTTCTCCTTTCAGCAACTACATTTTGTTGTGGAGGTCTTACAGCTGAAAAGTTTTGTGAAATCCCTCTTTCTTCACAGAAATCTTCAAGAGTACTGTTTCTGAATTCAGTACCATGACCACTTCTAAGCTGCTTAACTTAAGCAGAGTTCAGCATCTCCATCTTCTTGATAAATCCAATGATTTCTCTAGCAGCCTCTCCTTTACTCTTCCGAAAGATCACCCATGTAAACCTGAAGAACTCATTAACCATTACTAGAGTGTATCTTCTACCTCCTAGACTTGGGACACCGACTGGTCGAAACAAGTCCATGTGGATTAAGAATATAGGAGTATCAATAGAGAAATTATTCTTAGATTTAAAAGATTTTTTTTCTCTGTTTGCCTTTCTCACAAGCTGTGCAGAGTTTAACCTTAACAAAGTTTATAGAAGGAAAACCTGTTACCAACTCTTTCTTACAGAGTTTGTTGATATTCTTGAAGTTCAGGTGTGATAGCCTTTTGTGCCGTAACCAGTTCATGTCTGCATTGCTTCTGGAGATAAAGCAGGTATCAGTTGGGGGATTAGCAGATTTCATGTCCACAACATATACACCTTTCTTGCATTGTGCACACAACACAACTTTGCATTGGGAATCCAATATGTAACCCAGGTGCTCATCAAAGTTAATCTTGTTGCCAACATCACACAGTTGACTTATGCTTAAAAGATTATGTTTTAGCCCAGACACTTAGGGCTACTATTTTGAATACAGCAGCACCAGCTTGAAGAGTTCCATATCCTTCTATAGATCCCTGTACATTGTCACCAAAGGTGACTTTTGGTCCTTTTTCAGGCCTGAGATCACTCAGCAGATCCTTACAACTTGTCACATGTCTTGAGCAGCCACTGTCGAAGTACCAAACCTGGGATGGTTGTTTATCTTGTAGAGTGTGATCAGAAAATATTAGTTATTTCTAGGGGAACTCATCATAGGGATGAGTTCTCCTACTTCATCAACATTTGTTGATGGACCAGTAATATCGACACTAATATTCCCTATTTGGATTGTATTAGCTTGGATACTATCCTCATTGACCATATTACTTCCATCACTGCTTGTGTTTGCAATGATGGAACTAGCAGAGTCAACAGGCCTCATGTCCTCAGTTTCAGGACAGTCTTTAGCCATATGTGTCTTCTTCCCACATTTATAACATTTTCTCTTTTTAGCCTTTTTGGAAGAAGTACTTCCGGAAACATAATTTGAATCGTTTTTCTTATTCCTTTTAGTAGGTTTAGCAAACTTATTACTATTTTTAGAAGAATCAACAGTTTGGGTGGAAGGCACAATGGAAACAACTTTTCCTGTATCCTCTTTCCTCTTTTTAGGAGGACAGATATCAAATACAAGTAGTTTGATTGGCCTTTGACCTTCCACAGGTTTGGGAAACTTATTCCAAAATTTCTCAGGTTGAGCCTTCATTTATAACCAATTTTCCACTATGATTTAAAAACTTCTTTGAAATCACAGCAGATTGGCTTTCAACATAAGACTTACTCTTGTTGAAAGCAGGCTGCTTACCTTTTGAAAACTTTTTCTCAAAATGATCAGCATCAAAATGATTAACAGGTCTCTTACCATCATCTTTAGACCCAGAGCCTGTCTTGTCAACAAGTTTAGTGCCCACAGCTGCAGCTTGAGCTTGTTTTCATTTCTTTTGCTTGTGTGAACCAGCTGAGCACTTAGCATACTGATTTGATGGAGAACACATTCCATCATCAGCTTTTGGAGCTTTTTCACACAAGGCTGTCTGTATTTTGAGGCCTGACAAACCTATTTGTTGAGACAAGCTTACCATTCACTTTCTGGATGAAAGTGCTTGGAAGCTCACCAAGGGTATATAAGTCATTTTCAGATTATTTATCTCAACAATTGAAGCTGCTTTGTCAAGATCCCCTCCAACATAGGCTAGAAATTGAGCAGGGATCTGTTGATTGATACAATGGCTGACTTTTTGTGCAGAATGGCACCAAGAGTAAACAATCCTTTGAAGCTCTGCATTTTTTGTGTCTATTTCTCTCTTTTCTTCTAATAATATGGAATTGATGTGTTTTAATTCATCAAGTTCAGTTTCCAACTTATGGAAGCTGTCCAATTTACTAGTTTTTATTTCAAGATCAGTTTTTAGCTTGTAGATTTCAGACAACAAAACATTGTGCTTCTGAATAGCATCTTTTAGATGAACAAGCAAATATTCAAACATTTTAACTTTTTCATCAGAACTGTAAGCCATAAAGTTTTATACCTTGCACATCATTGTTGGATTCCAGTTCTCTAAGCTATTGGGGGCTTCAGGTTCAGCCAGGTCTTGTTTGAAGATGCTTGTTGATTGGACATCAGTGTTGGCCATCAGACACTTGTTATCTTCTTCATCTGAAGATGAGTCAGATTCCTCCTAATCACATGTCTCAGCCATGAGTCCATTTTGCTTGTTGGAAGCCAGTGAGTCTTCCAACTTCCTCATCTTACCATGGCCATTAGGTACTTAACCCTGTAGCCATCATCCCTGTTTGTGTTGAATGGTTTGGATGATTGACCAACAGCTTTAGACACACAGTCAGCAACTATATGGCCAGTTTTGCCACATTTAAAGCACTCAGCCTTAGTTTTATCAAATGCCTTCTTCTTGATGGCACCTGACTGCTTCAGCAGCATTCTTCCACCAAACCTCTTCTTGTTGAACTTCTAAATAAGCATTGCAATCATATGCTCATCATCTAGTTCAGCAAGATCTTCACAGTCTTCCTCTTCAGACATTTCTTCCTTTTCATCATTAGCCTGTTGATATATATATATATCTTTACTACTAATAAAGCATTTAGCTTTTTACCAGTTATAATGCACAATGTACAATTCCTTAAAGCTATTTCTTGAATTTTAAGACTTACAAAATTTTAAAGCATAATGTACAAGCTTCCGTTGCAGCAAAATTTGAATTCTCTCTTTTGAAATGTTGAGAACCGTGCAAACCATTGGGAAGCCAAGAGGCTCTCCCTTTTCTCCTGCAAGAAGACATCGGTAATCAGTATCACTCTCAAATCACTCCCTCAACGAGTTTTGATTCTCTCAACCTCAAACCCTAGAATCGCCGCCGAACTTCGTCGTTGCCACCGCCGCTCTCTTCACTCCCTCTCTTTCTTTGGTTGCCGCCACCAGGGTCGTTGCGGCCATCCCTGCTAAAGCGCCGCCACCAGAACCACCATCGTCCGCCAACCGTAATAAGGTTTCTTTGTTATTAATCGACAGATTCTTACACACGCAACCAACGCAACAGGTAATCGATCTCACTATACGCTTTCTCTTGAACTCACTCTCTCATTCTCATGGCATCTAATTTTCGTTGGTCTATAGTCGAAACCCTGGGTTTGTTTTTATTTTCACCAAACGTAGGTTACAAACTCATGTAGACAAACATCATTAAGTATATCTGTGTAGTAATTTTCAAATGAAAAATACTATTTTCTAATAGGTTTATTTGATCTTTCCTAGCGGTGACCAGCAGCGTCCGAATGGTCTTGCGGTTGGTTTAAAGGAGACGGAGGAGGAGAAGAAGAGTTTGGCGGATCGACTCTGGTTGGGGAGCTTGACGGAGGATGGATTATCGTATAAGGTTAACTGTACAGTTGTTGCGCTTTTCCAATTCTTTGCTATGTAATTTGAAAAATGAACTGATGAATTGTTGATATAATTGGGGAATTGATCTATATAGTTTAAAACTTTATGCATGCACAGATTAATATAATTTTTGTTTGTGGATGAAACAAAAAATTTGTGAAGTTTTTATTGTCACCATCTTATTGCAGGGGATCAACATTCTAAACAGCAAGTCTTTTTTACTTAGCGAATTTCTTATGATTTCAAATTTGAAAGAAGTGGATGATGTTTAAGTCCAAAAAAATGCTTCTAGGCTTCCTTAAATGTTTCAGTTTATAAGAATATGCCTAATTTGGGAAGTAGTCTAACGAAACCGTGCCTTTTTTCATCTACAGAAATGAAGAAAAAAACAACCATTAATTATGTTAAAGCAAGATCTATTTTCTGGAGTTGCTCACATACATTAATTTTGTTGAACTAGCATTCATGGACCTCAATTAACCATATAAGTGACTCCACTGAGTGTTGCAGAAGTGAAAGATTGAATGAGTATGAGTTTTAAAAAAGTGCACTTGAATACTTAATCACTCTTGATGAGAATCAGTTGCTTCTAAATCTTTGCAAAATTGAAATGATTTGTTTTTTTTTCCAGGTACCCATGGGTTTTTGTCAATGGACATATCTACGTTGCTGCTTATAGAAATGAAACTTTGATGGTCAAACACAGCATATTGTTTCCACTTGTAATTAAACTCACGTAAGAGTTCCTAATGAAAGGTACATATATACATACTCATATTTTGTAGTGGCAATTTGTGGTCTTTAATTTTTGAAGGTTTGTTTATATTTTTAAGTTGCTTTTTTTCTCTTTATTCATCTTTGTTCATCTATCTCCTTCTATATCTTAATTCAACTGTTGTTTTTTTTCCTCTTTATCATTGATTTTTTGAAGGTTATTCTAATTTAGAAATTGTTAATTCTTATAAAGAGATGCCTTGTTATCTCTTCCTCTGTTGCTGCATGACAGGGAGTTATAACTGAGGATGTAGTCCAGCTTCGGAAATCCATTGGGGCACCTGGAATGCTGTTCTTCAGTTTGGTACTTGAATGTTTCTTTCTTGTGTCTTTTTTTATTTAAGTATTATCACGTGGACTGAAGTTAAAGGTTTTAATCGTCTATTCCATTTGGTAATATTTGTATTAATATGCTTCGGAAGCGATCCAGCAAATCCTCATTTGCCTCATAATCATGAGCCAAATCAAGTTGTATATACTGGAACTCATGACAATGACACGGTTATCTCTCTATCACCTGAGTTGTAATACTAAATATTTTTCTTCCCAAGAATAAGCTACAAATAAAACAAGGAGGTCAAAAATTGTTGGCAGCTTAGTTTGTCTTAAAGTGTTTTCTTTTGTAAAATGAATTTCTGATTTACTTTAGTTGTTGTCTGCTTTTACTTTTTTGAGGTCAATTATTGTAGGCATCTAAGCCAATAGTGAAAGATATTATAGTTATTCTACATGCGATAATTTAGGATTTTAATATAATCTGTTTTTAAATATAAAGATGGATTAATTGAACTGTTTAGTTTGATTGAGAAGGATTTGATCTTGACTTTCTGTTTACTCTCTGTATCAATGCTTGTTGGGTTTTATTTTCAAAGATTTGAACTCAAGCGGCTTTTTGTTTCTGAACAGTAAGACTATATATTATAATTTAACTTTTAAGTATCTTTAAATTCGCTGATTGGAAGATGTGAGTTATTTTGAGGTTTATGCACTCTTTGCTCTGTAGTTTCATAGTTGAGCTTTCTTTTTTCTGTTCCTAATTTAAACAATAAACAAATTTCTTATTCTTCCTATATGTATGTTGTTATTGTAAAGTATGTTATGATAAACGGGCTGATGTGTGGTGATGATTGTTGTGTCTTGATAAATCCTTATGAATTTATGATGGGAATGTCTTAGGAATGAAAAGAGTTATGCTCTTTATTCATAAACTGCAATAAAACAAATTAATTTTAGTCTGGCAAATATTATTTGCACAAATAGAGTATCCATACTATGATATAATGCATTTAGTCCCTTGGTTACGGGTGGAACACAATATTAAAGCCAGGATCAAATACAGCAGGAACATAATAGATATATACATATAAACTAAGTGTGTTGGTGATCAGAAGTCGGACTCTGAGATTCAATCTTGGGGTGTCCTCTGTGATCAAAAGACAGCGGCCCACACGTTAGTTGAATGTGTGTGGTTTATGATTACAAAATAACAACAATTAATATTGGGTGTGCTTGGTTTTCATTACGAAAACAGAAAACAACAATAAGTCTTAGGGTTGTTCTATGTGATCAATACAGAAAAGTTTTGCAGTAGGTGGTGACGTTTCTGGGTGTAGTTGCTGTCCAACAGAATATAAGCAGCATGTAAGTATTTTGACTGCCAAATGCCATCTTCCAAAAAAGCCTAATCTCAGCAGATTGTTGTGCAGAGTTAAATAGTTCTCTTTCTCCAACTCTCATCCCATTGCTTAGATCCTTGGTCTTCATACTTTCAAAAGCTCATACAATCTGAGAAGAATTAGAAGTTAGAAGTGTGATAAATGTGTAATGGACTTTCTAAAATCTGAGAAGAATTTTAGAATCAGTCCAAACTTAAGAGAGTTGTCAATTAATCCGTTCCAGTTTTTCAAAGAATTACACTTTGCAAGTTTATATTGTTTAATTATTGGTAATTCGAAGTTTGATGTATTTTTAAATGCTTGTGATCTCTTTCTTGTATAATATCAACTTTCTATGGTTTTCCACTAGATTTTCTTAGTTGTGGGTTTTTATTTTCATCCCAGTTTTTATGAGTTGGTAGGTACAATGTTATGATCAGGCAGGAAGCAAAGGACAATAATTTTTTACAATGAATTTACTGAAATATTTACTAATTTTGTAGCCAAGCTGAGCTGTTTTGCTTTATTCTATTGTATGATTAGAAAGATTACATTGCAGGCTGTTAATTATCCTTATCTTGTGGTGTATTCCAAATCTGCTGTTGGAAGAAGGGTAAACGAGGCCAAATCTAATGATGAACATTTTTGCGGTTTATGTCATGATGTAGCAGAAGACCCTGCTGTACTTTATTGATTGTAGTAGTTTTTTTAAGTTCACTATGACAAATAAAACCTCATGTAGAGATCTAAATAATAAATCTAAATCTAGCTTTTTACAAGTTATCTCTACTACTAATAAAGCATTTAGATGCTTACAAGTTACACTGCTCAAGGTACAACATGTAATGCTCAATCTTGAATTTTAAGACTTACAAGTCTTTAAAGCATCATGTACAAGTGTGTGATGCAAAACAATAAAAACGGATTGCTGTGTTATTAATTTTGAATTCTTGGAAGTTGTATCTCTTGGAAAACAAACCGACTCTTTCTTCGGTTCTTTCCCACGCTTGTCTATTGAGTATTGACAGAGCTAATATGCTCCCTTCCTTTTCATCTAACTTATTCTAACCCATGCAATCTTCGATCTATAAGCGATTGTCGTTTCTCTCCAGCAGCCACCGCCCTCCAACAGCTACCGCGTCCATCAGCCACCGCCTCCACCCTCACCCCCTGCTTCAAAACCCCCCCAAACCCTCGCTCTTTGTGGCGGTTGAATCTGCTTACCCTATACCATCCGTCCATGTCGATGTCGATTTATGCTATTTGCCTTCGATTCACACCAGTCGTTTTTTGTCCACAACGATCGCTACTCAAACAGGTTTGCTTTCTGTTCATGAATCTTTCCTTTGAGCGTCTCCTCCTTTCCAGTAACTGGATTTCTATTTCATCATCTGAAACCCTATTGATTTGAAATTGAGGGTTTCATCAGGAGTTGACTATGAACAGTATCGTTATAAGATGTATAATTATCAGTAATTTGGTGTATTAAGTAGACCGTGCTTGATTTGTTTGCTATATGCGTGATATTGTTGCTGCAGTTCGCCGAGCTGGGAAGCTATTTCAGCCTGTGGTAAGTATGCTTTATTTGTATTAGATAATAGATATATCCAGTAGCATGCTCATTATCTTTATATGTGCTTCCTTTGTTCATGCATAAATCCAACAATTTTTTTCCTTTTTCAGCAAAGCTTCAATTGAGAATTAAAACCCTCTCCATGGCTACAGGAAAAGGCATTTAGTAGGATGCGAAGCTTCAGGAAGAAACTGAAAAGGCAAGGTATATTTGTCTTCTCTTTACTTATTCTGTTAACTCCTAAAAATGAAGGTAAGGTGTTTCAATATTCTAAGCGTAGCCACTGAACTTAAACTCTTTTATTCTGTTGTTTCAGATGACTTATATCTATTTGCTTGCGTGCTTACCGCCTTACCGGTTATTCTACAAAGACTCTAGCAATCTATGCACAGAGTACTATGCTTTCGACATAGGAATAGTGATTTCAGTTAGCTATAAATGGCTTAATGATTTTAATGTATGGTGGTGGGTCTGATTGCTTCTGATTTCTATTATGATATGAGGGTTGCCTTTCTGTCATCAGGTATGCTTTGATTTCTGATTCTGGTTTTGGTTCTGGTTTGATTCTTATTCTTCATTTTATGTTGTTACGTTGATACAACGGAAATATTTCATTATGATGAGTTTGTTGGATGTAGACGATATGGTTTCATATCGCTTCAGTTGTTAGATCTTGTCATGTAAGAAACTTATTATAGATAATTAATTTTAAGCTCTTTATGCTGGTAGCAGTCGATTCTTTACTTAAATTCAAAATCGGTGGATTTAGATGAAGTTGGAGCTCTTAGTTCACTCATTTTATGTTTTTTTGTTAACTTAAATCTTTATGGTAATCCACATATTTGTGTTTTGTCTTTAATGTTTGTTTGTTTTAGTTATGTGAGCACCTTAGTTTTCTTCATTTCTTCAATTGCTTTAGCTACTTCCAGGTTTTGTTTTGCACAATTAAGTCATATTAGTGACGTGATTTGCTTTGCTTCAGTTTATAGTTTATTCGCATCCTTGTGTATTATGTTTTGAATTCTTGAATGATTTATATGCAGTCATTCACTCTATTCGCTCAGTGTTAAATTTACAGGTCCTGTTTTGCTTCATTTTCTAAGAATGAATTTCTTTTTGTTAAATTGTTCTTCAAGACATTTTCATGAAAAGCATACTTACCACAGGCTGAAATACCTTCTGCATTTTTTTTCTTGCTTTTGTTGAATCCTATTTACGTTCAAAACATTGTGTGATAGTTAAGTTTTGGTCAAAGGTTGAGTATTTTTTGGGCATTAACTTCTGCATTTTTTTCTTGCTTTTGTTGAATCCTTTTTACTTTCAAAATGTTGTGTGATAGTTATTTTTTGGTCAAATGGTCTTCCGAACAGCAGCACTGGAACGAACCAACTATCATTCTGAACGGAAGCGGATTTAGGTATTTCAATTTAACTCATGTTTTGGAGCACGTGGTGTGTGCAGTGACTATTTGTTTCGTGAATGATGCATTATGTTTTTTAAATTCTTCCGTACAATGTAACTAGAGTCCAAGTGTGCAACCACAAATGAAAAGGAGATCAGTTGACTTTAGTTTGGTTGCTTCTTTTTTTGACAATGTACTAATTTATTGGATAATCCTATAACTAAATCGTTACCTTCATGTTAATACATAGGGATACAACTACCATGTAACTGTATTGACTAATACTCTTTTCTTTGTGCAACACCGATATTTGTTTTGCTTCATTTTGTAACTGTATTGACTAATACTCTTTTCTTCAACTTTAACTTAATTTTCTTCCTGCTTTAGAATTATTAAATTTCAAGTGAAGTTTATGCTTCAAGTGATTTTACACCATCAATTTCCAGCAACGGCTTATTGCTAATTCTTGCTTGTGTTTTTTTGTTGGTAATTTTGACAGCCTGACACCAAGAGTTGCAGGATTGATGGAGTCGGATCAACATGAGGTCTTTTTTACAAGGCAACGATGGGTCACAAGCCGCAAGTTTGTCTCCATCTCCGTCTTGTGTTCTCCCTCGCCCATCAACACCTACTCTATGCCTAAATCTTTTTTCTTTTAAATTCAAGACATTTCCTTTATCTCAGTCGCTATTATTTGAGCTTGAATGTTAATCCTGTTTTTGGGTGGCTTTTGTTGTGTGTGTGTGTGTGTGTGTGTGTGTGTGTGTGTGTGTGTGTGTGTGTGTGATGGTTTTGGGGGACAGGATGGTTTTTATCGAGTTTAAACAAATGAACTTATTTGATGGATTTATTCTCTGTTGTCATTTTTGATCTGCTACCCAATCTATGTTACAACTTCAGTTTTAACTTGGTGGTGGTGTTGGTGCAATGATTATTTTTTTGCTATTGTCGTTATATAAATTCGAACAAACATTCAAGCATGCGTCACACTAACTGTTATATTTATACATGTTAAAGGGGCTGCTGATTTCGTTGATCTTTGTTTTGTTTTCCAGTAACATTCACACACACAACACTTAACTTTTATGCATACATATATAGACTACACTGCTGCTGATCTTCTATCCTGTTTTCGAGTACATTCGCACACACACTCACCTGCTCATTAATATAATTTTACATATTAATGTTGCTATTGAGCTAATAATGCTTGTTCTTATTTATAACTCGATTAAAAAGCTGTTAAGGGATCGTTGGGTGATACAGATCTTTCATTCTGTTTTTAAGCCACACACACCACTGATCACTTAGTTTATATATTCATGTTGAGGTGCTGCTGATTGCTAATATTCTTACTGTTCAATTCTAATCCATATATAACATATTTAGATGATTAGTAGACATCCTGCCATGGATGGTTTCAGGAAACATAGCTCAACGAGTGCTTCTGAGGTTCACGGTAGTCTAGAAGTTGGCTAAGTCCATGGAAGGTATAGGCTTTTGCTGCTTTAGGACGTGGGACACACGAGTTTTTTTCAACGATTCTTCTGGTTACTTTAAGATAATGATACAAATTTTCTCTTTCTATCCCCTTTCTATGGAATATTTTATAGCTCGCTTCAAATTAGCTTTTGAAATTCTATGCATACTATTAAGTAATCTCAGCATATAATTTTAATCTATTGATGATTGATTTTTGGTACATGTGTTTTTTGAAAGTCATTATGTGATATTAAATTACCAAGATATAATCGCTGGTAACAAAATGGGCTTCATAAGATAGTGTTTGGATGTGCTTATGCTATATGAAGTTGTAATCATCTATGTTTATTCTTTTTAAAAGGATCAATATTGGAAAACCATGTCAACTTCTCTCATTTTTGTGATTAAGTTCCTAAACTTTTTTTTATTGTTGAACTCCCTTAAGTACTCTTGTCTTATCTATACTACTATATAATGCATTTAGCTTAATGTCTTAAAAATAATTTTTTTTTTGCTTAAAGTACAGGTTTTTGAAGCATATGTCTGAATTTTAAGAAGTACATCTTACTAAAGCTTAATGTACAAATTCTTAATGCATAGAATTTCTAATTTATAACTCAACCTTTCAAAAGCTTTATGTTTGAAAAACGAACAACGTTCATGGCAGTGTATGTTAAGAGAAGCTGATTATTTACACCACACGATTCAAAGAATAAATATTGCTCAAAGTGACAGGTGAGTGTTTTATTTATACTTTGTTTTTAATGTATTTTTGTTTAATTTAGGCAGATCATTTCAAACCAGTTTGAGTGTGGTTTTTTGGGACTTTAAAAGAATTTCAAAATATGTCGCTTTCTAATAAAAGTGAAACTATTTTCTTGGTTTTTTTAGAGTGCATGTAGTAATGGGTGGTTCAGTGATTAGGAGAAGTAAGAACTTCGTATTCTTTCAGATGAGGTTTGTGAATTGTCGTTAACACCAATTCTTTTATCTTTAAAATATCTTATAATGTTTTACTAGAACATCTCTACGCAAATTGTAGATGCAAAGCAGTATCTGCAGTGTTGGCGTTAAAGATATGAATTCTATCGTGAAGAACACAAAGAGTTGGGGTATGCCACTGCACGAAACAAAAGATGTTTATCATTAAGAGTTGGATCTTCAAATGCAATTTCTTCCCTTCCTAAATGACTCAAATTTAGTCTGCTGGGGTATGTTGGAGTGTCTTGTGAATAATTTGTTTATGGGATCATGTACCATCTATGTTTATATGTGGTCTTGTTAAGCTTCATAAACAAATTATGTCATGATGCTGAAGTTTTGGTACGAACAATATTTAATTTACATTAGAAGCTTATCTTCACTTCCTAAACAACTTCATTTGATACATATGTATATAACATACAATTGGATGTCTAAAACTGGTTTATTCAAAATGTGTAGTCGCCAGCGGAAATATGCTTCAAACATTTTGAACAAACATGTTACCAAGTGGATAGATATTGAAAAAAAATTTTCAAAATGCAATCATTTAGCTGTTTTTTTCGTCGAACTATGTCTTTTATAATTGATATCGTTTTGAACAAACATGTTACCAAGTAATTGATATCGTTTTGAACAAACATGTTACCAAGTGAATAGATTTTGCCGCCGCTGCTTTGCGCGGGTACACAGCTATCTTATCTTAACTACTAATAAAGCATTTAGCTTTTTACTAATTGTAATGCACAATGTACAATCAAGAATAGCACAATCTTGAATTTTAAGACATACAAGTGTCTAATGCATGATGCACAACTCATTAATGCAACAAAATTTAAAAAAAAAATCTGACATTAAAATTAAAAAAAAAAATCTGCCATTAAAATTAATTAGCAGAAAGTGAAAGCTGCTACACTGCACACTCTGCTGCAGCTGCAGTCTGACCCAAATCATCACTTCCCCTTCCCCAAACCATCTCTTCGTATCCTCCAATAAGTTCCGGTCTCTTCCTGCTGTTGCTGTTATAAAATGTGAGAAAGATTATGATTTTAGGAGGTGATTTTAGACAAGTGTTGCCGGTAGTGAGACGTGCTACTCGGGCCCAAATTGTTGACTCAAGCCTACGAATGTCTCCTCTTTGGCCCATGATTAAAAAGATACGACTTACTATAAATATGAGAGCACTGGCTGATCCATGGTTTTCTGATTTTCTGCTAAGAGTCGGTGATGGAGATGAGGAGGTGATAGATGATAGTTTTATCCGCATACCCGATGACATGATCATTCCATACACTGATAAATCTAAGTCGATGGATGATTTGATCGATGCAGTTTTTCCGTCTCTGCAAGTCAATGGAAGGTCTTCGGATTATATCATATCTAGGTCGATATTATCCACAAAAAACAACAGTGTTGACGAGATCAATGATTTGCTGATCGACAGATTTTGTGGAGATGAGAAAAGCTACTATAGTTTTGATGAAGCAGAAGACGACAAGAATACTCTCTACCCGATAGAATTCTTAAACTCTCTAAATGTTAGTGGTTTGCCTCCTCATTATCTTCGTCTCAAGATTGGATGTCCAGTAATACTCTTACGGAATATCGACCCATCAAATGGATTATGTAATGGCACGAGATTAATATGCAGAGGTTTTCAGCAAAATGTTATCGATGCAGAAATAGTTGTTGGTCAACATGCGGGCAAAAGAGTATTCTTGCCGAGAATTCCTTTATGTCCATCCGAAGACGATATGTTCCCGTTCAAATTGAGAAGAAAACAATTTCCTATTCGACTTAGCTTTGCAATGACAATCAATAAAGCTCAGGGACAGACAATTCCGAATGTTGGCATTTATTTGCCTGAGTCGGTATTCTCCCATGGACAACTTTACGTGGCACTTTCTCGAGGTACATCACGTAGTACTACAAAGGTATTGGTGACCCCTGTCAAGAAATTCAATCGAGATGGAGTCTACACATCAAATGTGGTGTATCAAGAAGTCTTGCGTGATTATTAAGGTACAATCCTATAGTTCGCATTACCCATATGTTTCAATACTTTATCTTTGATAAATACCAACCTTTTAATATTTGCAGGATGTACAACAAGCGGATCGTTCAAGTGAAGCATTATCATATTTGGATATTTTGGATGCATAAAATGAAAAATGCTTGTAAATTTTTTATCACAAATATATTTGATCATATTTTTGTCTGTAACCATATGATTTTTATGATATATATATATATAGAGAGAGAGAGAGAGAGGGAGAGAGAGAGTGTGTGTGTTTGTGTGAGTGAGTGAGGTTAAATTGAGAACTTTTGTGCAACGAGGTACAAAACAACCTATATCATCCATTATATCAATAAATTGTATGGATTAGATTAAAAGACAAAAAGGTAAAAAGTTGGATAATTTTATGCATCTTGTGCATTGCAAAAGAAACATGGAAGGGCATTTTGGGGAATATGCATACATCAGTAAATTTAAAATTTAACAAATAATTAAATATTAAATGCGGGTTAATTTCAATTGATACAATTCCAAATTTACCAAAAAATACACAAATTCAAAAAACATGATGAAGATATCGAGGCATTTCAATTTCATCGTTCAATTCGTGATGCATCTCGGTTTTATCTATACAACATCTATACAAGTTCATGATGCATCGCAGCTAATCATCATCGTGTTTATCGTTCATCATTCATCTATGCACGCCATCGCTGCTGTTATGCATCATCATCGTCCAACACCCATCATCATGTTCATCATTCATCATTCATCGTTGTTCATTATATATCTATGCATCGAGTTGCAAGTATTATACATCATTCATCACTTTCATCATCATGTTCTTCATCGGTTGCATCTCTTGTTCATTTTCATCATCATCAGTCATCGTTCATCATCAATCAATCATCACTATAAAAATCAAAACTTTGAGGTAGCGGTGGTTCTCGGTGGTGCAAGTGGCTAAGGGGGTAGGGAGACGTGATGGCCATGGGTGGACGATGGTTGGTGTACAGGTGGATGCGGTGGTGGTTTGAGGCGGTGCAGGTGACGACAGTGGTGTGGTTGTCAAGAGAAAGAGAGAGATGAGGGGTGATCTGTCAAAGTGTGCAAGCGGTGGTGGTGTTATCGGTGTGCAGGTGACAACGGTAGTTGGTCGACGTGGTGAAACCGCTGGTGAGGTTGGTTGTGGCCAAGAGGAAGAAAAAGAAGGGGGTAGGTTGGTGGTGATAGACAGAGAATGATGGAGAGGTAATGAAAGAGATGGGTGAGAGAAAGAGGGATTTTAGGAATGTAGTTAGTGTTTGATTTTAATTTCTTAAATTAAATTATCTTTTTCATTTATGAAATTAATTTATTTCCATATAAATGTTTTGCATGTTTACCCCTTATGCACCCTTGTTAAAATAAATGTTGTATAAAAGTTCTACGACATTCTCTAGTGCATAAAAGTTTTCAATTGAACCTCAATATATAAATATATATATATATATATATATATATATATATATATATATATATATATATATATATATATATATATATATATATATATATATATATATATAATACATCTTAAAACTATTATTTATAGTGTAACCTTTATAATTTGTTAAATGTTAAAAACGTGATCCCTCGTGGGAATGCTCAAAACCTGATGGGGTCGGGGATGAGAACAGGAATTCAATACCCAACGGGGATGGGGGCGTGGACTAAAATGAAATCTCTGGTCATACCCGTCCGATTGCCATTTTTAGTTAAGTCACATTAAATGTATGTCTGGACAATTTTTGAATGTAAATGATTGGAAACACAAGAAATTTGCTAAGTCAGCGACCATGGGATGATGCTAATATTGGTACATGGAATATATCGAAATATATATTTTGATGACGTTTGACTTTAAAAAAATGGTATATAGTTTGGTTATGACAAAGTTAGTAGATGTGAGGTGCAAAATTTTGGAGGCATAACAATGAATGACAATAGCAAGGTAGTGATCATGAGAACACTATAAACAAATTATGATAATTATGATAACCTTAATAATGGTAAATTATCTTGAAAGTAGTAGAACGTATGTCATTGGTGTTGAGTGTATAAAAGTTTTAATATTATGGCATATGGATTTAGCGTGATTATTTGATGGATAATTATGGTTCCTTTCGTAAGTAATATGTTTATTGTATTATGTGGAGAAGTATTTGCATGCTTATTGTAATTGATGGGTCGATTGGATAATGTAGTTTGAATTTGAAATTCGAAAATATACTATGATATGT
Organism: Centrapalus pauciflorus; assembly: GCA_020465985.1. NCBI lineage: Eukaryota > Viridiplantae > Streptophyta > Magnoliopsida > Asterales > Asteraceae > Centrapalus > Centrapalus pauciflorus. The sequence goes on from JAANYP010000515.1 coordinate 138,052, forward strand.
TGAAATCTTGAAATTAAGTATTAGTAATGGTAAAGGATACATATAAAAGAAAACATGTAGGAAGGTATACTCCACATGCGGTTATAATGAAATAACTTAATGTTGGTACACCCTGTGTGACGATACCAGTCTAATCGATCTAACATTTTGGTTTAAGTAATATTCAAATTATTGAGAATTAACGAGTGTTTGATATATATGTTTATATGTGTTTGACAGTTATTGATTGTATGTTTGAAGTTGATGTAAAATATTACAAGAAGTTCAAACATAAAGATCAAAGTTAAAAACATAAGTTTCATATACAAGTTAGTCAGATTCGAAGTCTATAAGGATTGGCATTCGAATCTATGTCAGATTCGAATGTGATCCTAGGTAGATTTGAATATTCATTAGTAGGCAGATTCGAGAATGTCAGTAAGGACAAACTCGAATGGGCCTTGGGCCGGATTCGATTTTGGCCTATGACAGACTCGAATTAGCCTCTATAACTAGGGATAGACTCGAAATATTATCAGACTTTTTGCAGAATTCGAGAGTGATTAAGCATTAAGCGATTTCGAGTGTATCATCAGTGTTAGCATTGTTTCGGAGAGAATCTTCTAGTAGGTGCGTTCTTGTGTAGTTCGTGCAGCTCGTTGATAGTCTCCGTGTTTCAGGTGAGAGTTGTTTCCGTCTACCCGTTAAAGAGGATTCTCACTCTTTGACGGTTCCGCGTCTAGATAGATCTGTGTTAGGTAGACCTTACAAGTGGTATCAGAGCCTACGGGGTGTTCTTGGTGTTCTTCGTGTTCATCTAGATACATTCTAGGTTTCTTGACGCTTTTGGACGGTTTTTCTCTCCAATTCGTGTTTTTCGTGTTTTTCGAGCTTAGCAAATTGTCATCCGGGAAATACTTCGTGTTTTTCACGTTTTTTATCGAAATCAATATTTTTCTTTGTAAAAATATTGATTTAATCTGCAAAACGTAAAGAAATCGAAGTGTTAGCCGTTTTTCGAGTTTGCGGCGCTCGAATCTATTAGGAGTAATTAGGGTTTTACTTAGTTTCGAGTCTAACCAAATCCGCTCCTCTCGAGTTTGATGCAGAGTGTTTTCGAATCTAATTCGAGTTTGTGCTAAAGTCGATTAGGGTCTCGAGTTTGCTGACATTCGAGTTTGCTTCGAGTTTAGTCTATAGTCGAATAGTGCTTCGAAAGTGCTGAGTATTCGAGTTTGCTTGACCTTCGAGTTTAGGGACTTTCGAATCTGTCATCATTTTCGAATTTAGTTGAATTATCAAACTTAATCGAATTTAATCCCAAACAGACTTAAAATTAATTATATTCGAATCCATCTAAAGTCGAAAGAATTAAATTAAATTAGTTTCGAATTAAATTAATTAAGTTAAAATTCAATTACATTCGAAACGATGTCAAATCTTCAAAAGTTTCTGGAAATGGACCACGAGGTCGGGAAGGCAAATACTCCGCCTAAGCTGATGAAACTCGAAGATTATTACTGGTGGAAAGATCGGTTTGCCGATTTCGTGCGTTTCAATGACATGCGCATGTGGGTATGTATTGACGAAGGATACATTCCACCGATCTCAGAAGTTGAAGGCCGTCAGAGAGTCTTATCATATCAGATCATGAAGGAAGATGATAAGAAACTTTATGTAGCCGAGAACAGAGTTTTCTCGATAATTCGAATGGCGTTGCCTCAGGATATACTACACACATTCCGGACTCAGAAGACATCTAAGGAACTTTGGGAGTCACTGGAAAAGAGATGTGAAGGTAATCCAAGAGTTCGAAGAAAGCGTATGGAGCTGTTGAAACAACAGTTTGCTATTTTCAAGGCGTTGAAGGATGAACAGCTGGATGACACCATCACCCGCTTTTATCATCTGTTAACAGAGCTTGAAAGTCATGGGATTGAGTACAATGACACTGAAAAGAACAATAAGCTTCTTGATGCCTTACCAGCCAAATGGGCTATGTATGTGGCAATGATTAAGCTTAATGAAGACAAGTATTATACTCAATCATCGGAAGATATAGTGGGAACATTGCGAGCTTATCATTTCGAGCTTCTGAAGGCCGAAACGGATTACGAACAAGTCCAGAATCCAGCGATGTATTTTGGAAAATCAACAAAACCTTCAGCGACAGCTGATCTGAGGACTGCTACAGCGTTTTTCACCGGAGAAACGTCGTCACCAGCAGAGACTGATGACACACTTAACAGAGCGTTCTTAGGATTAGGAAGATCAGAAGAACAGCAGCCTCAAGTACCACAAGCATCAACAACTCAGGGCTACTCTAAGATGCCTATGAGCGCAAAATCAGCCGAAGAACATTTGAACCTGCTTGCTTCATTTGTGGCTGCATACGGTAACTGTGTTCAGGGGAAGATAAACGATCCTGCTCTCTGGGATGAAGACTATGATCAGGTCGACCCTGACGATCTTGAGGAGATGGACCTTAAATGGCAACTGGCCATGGTAACCTAACGGGTTAAAAAATTCATCAAACGAACTGGGAGGAATCTGACTATGAACAATAAGGGGATTGGATTTGATAAGTCCAAGGTCAAGTGCTACAATTGTCAAGGTCTGGGACACTTCGCCAGAGAATGTCAGAGACCGAAGGTAGATACGTACCAAGGGCAGAATCAGCATCATGGAAATTTTCAGAATCAGTCCCAACAACGATACCTTCCGAGTTCATCTGCCGGTCAAGCCAATCTAGCTGGTCTACTATCAAATGTCACATCAGACAGACAGCTGGATGGTACCTCCGACAGGAGCTCACATCCGGAATCAAATGCACGGGCTTTTATGGCTGAAGTCACGGAGAATGGATGTGAAGGGGAAGAGCAGACCACAAGGGACAGCAGTCCGATGTGGGTGGAGAAGGCGAATGATCAGACGCTTCTGGAGTTTGCCGCTCAAATGGCCAACGTGGAATTTGATAACACAGAGGTTAGTCTGAATTACTCTCTTTTTCATGAACTATGCATGTTGTGTGTTACTTCTAATGATAGGTTAAATCTAGTCTTAGAATCACATAAAACCATAACTGCTCAAAATGAGTCCTTAAAGGCTGATAACGCTAGCCTAAACGACATTAAGCAAGATCTTAAGGAAAAATTAAGGCTGATGCTCAAGATGTAATAGTTCTGAAAGACAAAATGAGTGAGCAGTGTGTTAGGTTAGAGCTTATGTATGAGCATGTAGAGGCCTTGACCAAAAAATCTTAAGGACAAAGACATAGAGCTAGCTGAAACAAAGGTAAAGGTAGCAGGTCTAGGATTTCAAGCCTGAACCTAGGGAAAGTTTTAGATGCTCAACGCCAATCTAAAAAGCATGTAGGTCTAGGATTTCATGAAATTCCTCCACCTTTTAATGCAAACTACGTGCCTCAACCTCAGGAGAAAACTGATAAACCAGTAGACTTAGAGGACATACCTACACCTATAGTTGAGCCTGTACAAGAAAATACACCTAAGGTGACTGATACAACCGTCAAGGTTAAGAAAGTCAAATTTGTGTCTTCCTCCAGTGAAACACCTGCAGGAAAACATAAAATTGATTTTAATGATCCAGACGATGAACCAGTCGCAATAGATGTTCAAAAGGACGAAGACACTAGTGAGACACCTAAGTCTAAGGGCACACACAAGAAGTCTATAGATAAGATGTCCTGCTTCAGATGTCATGAAAAGGGGCATGTTTCTTCTAACTGTACGCTTAGGAAAACTGAAGTTACACCTAAGACAGGGAAGCCAACACCAGCTAAGCCCTCAACAAGTGTGGCGAGTACTAGTAGTTCTCAGAGTACCGAGAAAACTGTGCAGGCCGCACCAAAACAAGTTGTGAAACAAACACCTGTAAAGGTTGGACCAAAAAAAGTGGTTAGGACAAATTCACCGAATAGAGTCGTAAATCAATCTAGTTCTGGACCTCAACCACAATATAGGAGCACAACACCTAGCAGAGCATACACTCCGGTTAGGTCACACACTCCTATTAGGCATCACACACCGGTAAGAGCTCAGGGATCACAATCTGAAATGCAATATAATCGGAATTATTCGAGAGCTCCACAACAAATGCCTACTCAAAGGCAAAGAGTGAATTTACATCACTCGGCACCACAACAAACTCCTGTTCAACGACCCAAGTCACCTGAAAGGCGAGATGGGTATTTGAAAGAGTTTAAGTATGTGGACGAGAATGGTATAACCAAGTCAGTTATGGCTAAAGGTTCCCCGTGATAACTAACCTATTTTCTTTCATGTGCAGGAGATTACCACAGGTCCAAACAACAAATGGTTCGTCGACAGTGCATGCTCCAGGCACATGACAGGGGAAAGAAGTCTCCTTACAGACTTCAAGGGTGGGAATCGGGGATTTGTATCATTCGCGGGAAATAAAGGAGGAAACATCACGGGTACCGGAGTGGTCACTAATGGGACGATTAAGTTGGACCAAGTTTATCACGTTGATAAACTGGTTCACAATCTCATTAGTGTATCTCAAATCTGTGACAAGAAGAATTCAGTGTTGTTCACTGACACTGAAGCGTTAGTGCTAAAACCGGGATTCAAGATTCCTGAAGAATGGGTATTGATGCGGGCACCAAGGAAGAATGACTTGTACATGCTTGATATGAAAAAGTCGGAGACTTCGATGGGGTCAATCTGTTTGTTATCCAAAGCTTCGGAGACGGAATCAGTGTTGTGGCACAGACGCATGGCGCACTTGCACCTAAGAAAAATGAACTATATAACGAAACATGGATTGGTGCAAGGTGTGCCTATGAAGAGCTTTCAGTTCGAGCACAAGTCCAAGACTCAGAATTCCATAACCTCTACATTCGATTTGTTGCATATGGATCTCTTCAGACCAATCAACAAAAGGAGTATAGGAGGTAGTTGGTATTGTTTAGTTATCACTGACGATTACTCACGATTTTCTTGGGTTTTCTTTTTAGGTACAAAGGACGAGACGGCTTCCAAGCTCATCGGGTTCTTAGACCAAGTGGAGAATTCCTACGGAACACGGGTTAAAAGGATACGTAGTGATAATGGAACTGAGTTCAAAAACACTGTAATTGGTGTATATTGCCTCTCAAAGGGGATAGTGCATCAATTTAGTGCACCATATGAGCCTCAACAAAATGGGGTGGCCGAACGTAAAAACAGGACATTGATTGAGGCTGCAAGGACTATGCTTTCGGATTCAAAGCATCCTACCATGTTTTCGGGGGAGGCAGTGAATACCGCGTGCCATATTTTAAACCGAGTCCTTACAGTCAAATCTTTGAACAAAACCTGTTATGAAATTTTGAATAAACGGCCACCTAATTTAACTGGCTTCGAACCGTTTGGGGTACCATGCACTCTTTTGCGAACAAAACATCAACCTAAGTTTGGTGAAAAGGCTGACGAAGGATACTTCCTAGGTTATGTGCCGAACTCACCAAACAAACGGGTTTTTAATAAAACAAATGGTACAGTGGAAATTGTGTATAACATTGAAGTCACAAGTTATACACATGAACCCCAAACAGGTCCGGAATGGATATTTGACTATGATAAATTATTTGAGTCATTTAATATTCCTTTGGATGAAAATGCAGGTACAATCGAAAAGGACTTGGCGACGTTACATCTGAATGACGATGGTCATACCTTTCCGAGGACTACATTTCAATCCACTTCCGAGCCTACTTCGACTGAAGATGGATCTCCAGAAGTTACTGATCCAGAGGCACCTTCAACTGAGAATCAGACTCAGACAACAAATTCCAACTCTGAGGAAAATGTCCACGAGGAGGAAAATGTAGAATCTGAGGCTGTTCCCCCATTAGGTGAAATAGGATCTAACTTAGGAGATAATCTGAGAGTTGACGAGATAGAGACCTCTAGGATCAACAAGAACCATCCTATAGAAAGCATCATAGGAAATCCTAACGAGGGTGTGAAGACTAGGAGTAGTGTAAATTAAAAACACTGTGTTGTTGTCGATGATAAACGACTTCGAGGCATATCATACTTGTCTCTATTCTTGTTTCATTTCGCAAGTAGAGCCTAAGAATGTGCAAATGGCACTAAAGGATAACTCCTGGGTTGAAGCGATGCAGGAAGAACTTTCGCAGTTTAGGAAACTAGAAGTGTGGGAGTTAGTTCCATTACCTCGAGGGGAAGTTGTCATAGGAACCAAATGGGTTTTTAAGTGCAAAAGAGACGATCGGAGTATAGTCACTCGCAACAATGCTAGGCTAGTTGTAAAGGGTTTCAACCAAGAGGAGGGAATCGATTACAATGAGGTGTTTGCACCAGTAGCTAGGATAGAAGCCATTAGGTTGTTTCTGGCTTTTGCTTCCTTCAAGGGCTTTCAGGTATATCGACTAGATGTTAAGAGTGCTTTCCTATATGGAAAAGTGAAGGAGCTGGTGTACGTAGAACAGCCGCCCGGATTTACAGATCCAAAATATCTTGATAGAGTATATCGTTTAGATAAGGCTCTATATGGATTGCATCAGGCACCAAGGGCGTGGTATGAGACTCTATCCAACCATTTATTAGAGAACTGGTTTGAAATGGGTAGGATAGATAGTACGCTGTTCGTTAAAAGAAAGGGAGAACACTTCATCTTGGTACAAGTGTACGTCGATGATATCATTTTTGGTTCATCAGACGAACAGATGTGCAAAGATTTCGAGAAGGTGATTAAGTCGAAATTCGAGATGAGTGCTATGGGAGAGTTAAATTTCTTTTTGGGGTTACAAGTTGACCAGAAGAAGGATGGTATGTTTATCCATCAGACGAAGTATGTCTATGACATATTAGAATGCTTCGGGATGGAAGGAACAAAATTGACTGCCCATTTCAGCACGCCGATTCAAGTGAATCACAATCTCGGACCGGGTACTGAAAGTGATACCGATGTGGATCCGACGTTATATCGGGCCATGATTGGATCACTTATATATATTTAACTGCTTCAAGACCTGACATTATGCTTGCTGTGTGTATTTGTGCTAGGTTTCAAGCTAATCCGAAGGAGATGCACATGAAAGCTGTGAAGCGGATTCTACGATACCTCAAGTCGAAACCGAAGCTGGGACTTTGGTATCACGCGGAGGGAGATCTAGAGTTGGAAGCGTTCACGGATTCTGACTACGGAGGATGCAGTTTGACGCGCAAATCAACAACTGGAGGTTGTCAATTCCTAGGAGGGAGACTGGTATCCTGGCAATGCAAGAAACAGACGTCTGTAGCCGTGTCAACGTGCGAGGCCGAGTATGTTGCTGCTGGTAGTTGCTGCTCACAGGTTCTGTGGATACAACAGCAATTGGGGGATTACGGTTTGGCTTACACTCAAACTCCTATTAGGATAGACAATCAATCTACAATTGCTATAACTAACAATCCAGTTAAACACAGTAAAACAAAGCACATAGACATAAGGCATCATTTTACTCGTGATTGTGCTGAAAAGAACTTAATCAAATTGGTAAAAGTAGCAACGGATGATAATAATGCTGATTTATTTACCAAAGCCTTTGATAAGTCATGGTTTGAATATTTAATTCAACTAAATGGAATGCGCAACCCAGAGTAATTTGACCTTAGTGGTAGTTCATTTCCTTTTATAGATATAATATTTCTTTCTTTTTATGGTAAGTCTGCTAATTTAGGATAGTTTCTATTTTTAGTAAGTTAGTAGGTTATCTTCTTTTATTGCTATTTCTTATGAAAAACAAAAGAAAAAAAAGAGAGAAAACCATAAAAATTCAAAAAAAGAGAATATCAGAAAAAGAATTAAGTCTTAGATGCATAGGTTCAAAGTGACGAAAATTAGCACAGTCGTTACAAACTCTAAGTGTTTAGGCTTTCACACATAATGCACCTCAACTTCCAAGTGTTATACATTATTTTAGTTGATGTGTTGGTAGGCATAATACATAGAGGGAGTTTCAAGGCAAATAAAATATTCAAGAAAAAGTCAAACGTGTCACTATCTTAGATGTATGACCAATCTGTCTTAATTTTTATGTACAAGACATACAAACTTTGAGTCTAAATGAGGTATGCAAACTTTCTGGGGATGTATAGTAACATCAAATACATCTTAAAATGGAAAGAATAGAAAAATCATATAAAATTAAGAGTCAAAAACATGTAACTCTGTTGTACGTAAGTACAGACCTGTTGCCTCAATTTTGATTCGGGTTAGCAAGATAAGTCGCTTTGTTGTACGTCGGTACAGACCTGTCACCGCTGTCTTGCTAGCTTTAAGAATAAACCTTAAGTCAAACTAAGACACTTTGTTGTATGAAAATACAGACCAGTGTCCGATGTTTGTCTTTTAAATAAAGTTTGCAAATACCAACAAGTTAGAATCTTAGTCTGTATGCCTTGATCATAAAAGTATGTCTATGTCTGAGTCACGTAAGATAATTTCATGATAAATAAAAATGCCAAGGGATATTCCGACATGTAGCATGTTTAAAGGGGTAAATACCAACAATCGGCTATACTCATCAAAGGAATCAAAAATTCCTAAATGTGAAAGTTTAAGTACTGATAGTGAGTATCTGACACCGCTATCTGATTGAACCTTTCTTTGACTATACTCATCAAAAATATTGTGTTTAGTGTTTAGCATAGATTGTAAGTTGTAACAAAAGCAGTTTAAGTCTAAGATAAATTTTTGGTCAAAATTTAAAAAAAAAAATTATTTTTACTTATTTTTATTTTTCCTTAGTTTATTTCATTTTATTTTATTTTATTTTATTTTATTTTTATTTTTATTCTTCTTAGGAAAAAGGTCAAAAATTACTGGGGGTGCATTCATAGTTGGATAAAATAAACACTGCGTGAAAAATCTTGTGTTTAGGGTAAATGATTTGGCATAGATTATCATGTTACATAATAAAATTGAAAAAGTTGAAAAAGTTGAATTTATTTCAAAATTTTCGAAATTTTCTAAGTTTCAGGGGAAATTCGAGTTTAGGTTAAACTCGAAATGGGGTAACCTCGAATCTGTCAGTAGATTCGAAAGTGGCCATAGACTCGAAGGTAGGTGGTATAAATAGGTTAACAGTAACGTCATTAAGTCATCTGTTTTCTCGAATCTATTAGGCGATTTCGAATCTATCTGCTCGAGTCTACCGTTTTCCACAAAACAACAATTTGTCGAGTTTCTTACGTGTGTGTTCGATTCTACTGATACATCTAGGTATAAGCAGCTGGTTTGTACAAGATTTGAGTAGTATTATTCACCATTTAAGTCAAAATCATCGATATTTGAAGGTTCATAGGTCGAAATCGTGTTTTTCACAAATTACAAAGTTTGGACCTGTAAATAGTCAAATTAAATACAAATATCTGTGATTAGTACCTAGTAGGGCTAATGAATGTAATTTTCTAAGTCCAAAAAGTTAAAATCAGGACATTTGGTGATGATTTGGGCCGACGGGTTCGAATCTGTTCATGACAAGTCTCGAGTTTGTCAGTAAACTCGAGAAGGTCATTACATTCGAATGTGTCATCAAACTCGAAAAGGAGTTTCTTCGAATCTGTTTATTCGAATCTGTCATTATATTTGAATTATTCAATTTAAATTTAATTAAACTTGTAGAATATCATTTGTGTTGGATTTTGTACTTAAACAAGTTCAAAGTAAATCAAATTTTAATTTAAGCAAGTTTATTGATTTTTAATAATTCTGATAATTTAGCTATTGTGCAGATATGGCTGATAGAGTATTCGTGCCTAAGCATAATATGCTCATTCCCCCCGACCATCATATCCCTGAGGCGCAGGGTTTTCGTCAGATGTTGGATTTCCTAGTAGAGTCTAGGATTGCATTTGCATTGTATCATAACATTCAAATTGTTATTCCATATGTACGGCAGTTTTACGAGCATCTACAAGTTGATTGCACTGTCACCCCGACAGTTCTAAGGACTAGAATAGCTGGACAGCCGCTAGTCTTTTCTGCTGATATGCTGCGTCAGGTTCTGCAGCTGGGTTCTCAAGAAGAAGAAAATGGGCCTATTGACTTTCCCTTAAGTATTAGGCAAGCTGCTTTTCTGAGAATGGGATATAGTTTAGATGTTACGAAGACATCTTACATGAAGAGTGGGCTTATTGGTCAATGGCGAGTTTTGGCACATGTGTTTATGGTTTGTTTTGCGGCCAAGAAAGCTGGTTTTGATTATATTGTCTCGAAGATCCAATCCGGGATGATCGCTTTAGTTTATAATCGGCCCTTCAGCTTTTCTCAAATGTTTTTCTCGGAATTCGTTCATCAAATTACGGCTCCAGAGCAGCAACAATTTCTCCTATATCCTCGTTTCATAATAATGCTCCTCAGGCACTTCTTGCCGAATTTGCCACAGCAAAATGAGATCCCGAGCGTAGCGGTGATGGACAAAAGGATTTTTGCTGATTGCTCCTCGCATAGAGGAAGGTTGGCGGTTCCAGTCGAACGACCGTTGTTTGGGGCAGTTATAGACAGGAACTTTGAAGCACCGGAAAATGCCAATTGGGCAGGCGAAGTGGAAGTTCAACTTAGACAGCCACCGCAACAACAACGACAACAACCGCGTGCACAGCAACAAAGGAGACGACAAAGAGCTACCGCGAGTCAAACTCAGGCAACTAGGCATTCTACAAGTCAACAGCAAGAGGTACAAGAGGCGGGCCCTTCGAATGTCCCAATTGAATCTGATCAGTTGTGTCAAACACTACATGAAATTTGGGAAGCTGGTCCTCATGCCAATGAAGAAATATCTGCAGCATTAATTGGAGAATTGCTAGAGCCTCCAGAGGGAGAAGATGATGTCTTGAGGGAAATTGATGAATATGAACCGGAGCAAACAGGTAATGACTTGTCATCGTCTGCAACTGAGTCAGAAGATATGGAGGAGATAGAGGTTGAAGTTCCAGAGTCCGTATCTACAGAACCTCCTGTTCAAATGGGAACTTATGGATCAAGGTTAGTAGTGTCTAAAGAAGCTTCAAGGCGGCGAGCATCAAGAGAGTCTGATGACTCTGATTTTGAAGAAGAAGAGGTCGCTCCATTAGTGACGAGGCAAAGGGCCAAGCGTCATCGGTTTATGCAAGGAACTTCCTCAGCTTCAGCCACACAGCCTGAAGTATCTCAATCTCCAGCTACTCAAACTACCATTCCACCATCACCACCACATGCTGAACCGTACATCCCATCGCCCATCATTCCAACTCCAATTCAATCCATTCCATCCACCTCATCCTCCTATGCAGAAAATCAAAGGTTTTTGCGACTAAAAGATAGAGTTGACTTCCAGGAGATCCAAATCTTTGGCCTAACAACGGCTATCGGTGAAATTCAGAAGCATAACGCAAATTTAATAATGAGAATGCCGACTTGAGAAAGATTGTGGAAAAAGTACAGGAAGAGAACCTGGAGCTGAAAAATTTTGTAGCAGATCAAGCGGCCGAAATGAGAACGATGCGCTCCCTAATTGAGCAATTAATGAAAAATATAAAGGTTTTAGGCACAAAAAGGCCTCAGTCAAACATGTTCTACATCTGAGGGGGAGATTTCTGAACAAACCTGTTGATGCATTTGAAGGTTGAAATTAAGGCCTGTTATATGCCTTATTGAAACCTGAAAATGATTTGCAATATCAGTCTAAAGCTGTTCTATATGTTGCATGTGTTGCAACTAAGACAGTTTGTTCAAGCTGCTTTGTCTGCTGAACAGGCTGGACATAAACTGTCTACGCTGCTCTACACTGGTGAGCAGCTTGGGCACTTTTGAAGTGTTCTGTTCTTTGTGAACAGAACCTGTTCTTTGTGAACAGGCTAAACACTTTATGGAATACGTTTCCAAGTCATCATGTATTGTTTTTGACTACAAGATCAGTTTACAAAGTCGAAGACAAAGTGGAAAACAGAACTGCTCAACCGGCCCACGCTGTTCTGTAACATGAAGACAAAAGGTTATTTGAAAAAGGGTGACAGACCTTTTTCTTATATCAAAATAGGCCTTTACAAGGAAGAAAGACGCAAAGTTGACATTCCTAAATTAGTTAAAGGCAATGCAACAGTAGACAAAGTAAAAAAGACAAAAGTTCTGCACATGTGAAGACAAGTCTGCTTTTCAGAAAAGTGCAGAAAAGGTTATGTTGTCTTTTCAACAAGACTTTTCCTTTTCATTCCGTCCAATGAAGATGTTTCTCTTAGATCCTCTAAGTGAGTATAAAAGGAAGCTTCTAAGGTCAGAAAGAAGTGTGAAAAAAGCTAAGTGCTTAAACCAAGAGTGAACGTGCAAGTGTGATCTTCATGCATGCAAGTCTTCTGTAAACCAGCATCTGTGTGTCTAAGCTGTTTTACCTAAGCTGTTCCTTAAGTCTTGTAAACACAGTGAGTGCTTCTTAGTGAGTGTATTCACTGTATACTAGTTCGAGTCTGTCTTAGACTAGTAAGCATACTGTTGTATCTGTCATCTCAGCTTGAACTATTCCGCATTCAAGCTTGTTTGTAATTAACAAATTGTTGATAATACATAAAAACATTGAGAAAATAGTGTGTAGTTTTTAAATTGCTGTATTCACCCCCCCCCCCTCTACAGCTTAAAGCTATATACTTTGGGAACCTCTCGGGACCTACAACTGGTATCAGAGCAGGTCAGAGTGTGTGTCATTCTAGATCTCTCATTCTCCCAAGTTTCCATGGACAACAGTGCTGCAGGTTCCTCTTACTATGACAATGGCTCTATGGGCAAACCTCCAAAATTTAATCATCAAAACTTCTCTGGTTGGAAGTGCAGAATGATGCTCTATTTAGATAATCTGGATGTACAACTACCAGATATAGTGATGGAGGGTCCCTATGTGCCAACCTCTGTTACTACAATAACTTCAGCGGTTGAAGGAGCTGCTCCTGAAATCAGGACCTTTGAGAAAGCTAAAGCTCAATGGTCTGATGAAGACAAGAGACTGGTGGCTCTGGATGCAAAGGCCAGGAACAACCTGGTCATTTCTCTTCCTGATGATGTGTTCAAACAGGTTGAGAAAATGAAGACAGCAAAAGAGATGTGGGATACTTTGTGTACCATCTATGATGGACCCACAATCACACTGGACAACAGGATTAACAATCTTGTTAGACAGTATGAACTCTTTTTTGCTAAACCAAAGGAGACTCTCACTGAAACCTACACCAGGTTTACTGCTCTAGTGAATGATCTCAAGGCTGTTGGGATCACTAAGGATAGTCTTACCCTGGTGAATAAATTTCTGGACATTCTACCTGAAGAGTGGAATTACTTCTCAACAATTCTAAGGAACTCAGGTACTATCAGAAGTATGGATCTGGTCAATCTGTATGGATCCTTACTGAATGATGAACAGTCAAGGCAACAAAAGAGAAATGCCTTGGAAATGTCCAAAAGGGGTGCAGCCTTTGTGGCTAATGTGAGACAGCCTGTAAATCAGGTGAGTGATGTGTTCACTCAACCTGATCAACAGGATGATGACAAGGAGGAGGTGTCAGATGAAGAAGATACTGCAGATCTTGCTGAACAAGATGATGAGCAAATGATAGCTATGCTTGTCAAAAGGTTCAACAAGAAAAGGTTTGGAAGAAATTTGCTGCAAGGAAGTTCAGGTGCTGGCAAAAAGAAGGCATTTGATAAATCCAAGGCTGAGTGCTTCAAATGTGGCAAAACTGGCCATATAGCTGCTGATTGTGTGTCAAAAGCTGTTGTTCAGTCATCCAAACCATACAAGACAAACAAGGATGATGGTTATAGGGTTAAGTACCTTATGGCCATGGCTAAGCTAAGGAAATTGGAAAACTCAGTGTCTTCCAATCGCCAAAAGGGACTCATGGCAGAGACATGTGACTGGGAGGACTCTGATTCATCATCTGATGAAGAAGACAATCAATGTCTGGTGGCCAACACTGATGTCCCATCAACAAGCAGCTTCAGACAAGATATGGCTGAAGCTGAAGCCTTCAGCAGCTTAGAGAACTGGAATCCTACTATGATGTATAAGGTACAAAATTTTATGGCTTACAGTTCTGAAGAAAAAGTTAAAATGTTTGAATATATGCTTGTTGATCTAAAAGCTGCTGTTGAGAAGCATGATGCTTTACTATCTGAAATCTCTAAGCTTAAAACTGATATTAAAACTAAATCCAGTAAACTGGACAGTTTCCATAAGTTGGAAACTGAGCTTGATGAACTAAAACACATCAACCCTATTTTACTGGAAGAAAAGAGAGAAACAGATATAAAGCATGCTAAGCTTCAAAAGATAGTTGACTCTTGGTGCCAATCTGCACAAAAAGTCAGCCATTGTATAAGTCAACAGATCCCTGCACAAATCCAAGCCTATCTTGGAGGGGATCTTGACACAGCATCTTCCATTGTTGAGGTCAATAATCTGAAAGAAGATTTATCCACTCTTGGTGAACTTCCAAACACATTCATTCAAAATGTGAATGGTAAACTAATCTCAACAAATAGGTTTGTCAGGCCTCAAAACACTGACAGCTTGTGTGAACTTAGCTCAAAAGCTGATGTTGGAATTTGTTCTCCATCAAGTCAGCCTGCTAAGTGCACTGCTGGTTCACACAAGCAAAAGAAAGGAAAACATCTCCAAACTGAAGTTGTGGATACTAAACCTGTTGACAAAACAGGTTCCGAGTCCAAAGCTGATGGTAAAAAGCATGTTAATCCTTTGATGCTAAACACTTTGAAAACAAGTTTTCAAAAGGTAAGCAGCCTGTTTTCAACAAGGGTAAGTCTCATGTTGAAAACAAAACTGCTGTGATTTCAAATAAGTTTTCAAATCATAGTGGTAAACTGGTTTTAAATAAGAATAAGCTTTTCAAAACCAGACACAGTGAGTATGCTGATAGGCAGCATAAATCACAATCCAGTAGGGGCAAAGGCAAAGCCATTGCTCAAACTGAGATAATTGGGAATAAGTTTCCCAAACCTGTGGAAGCTCAAAAGCCAATCAAGCTCCCTGTCTTTGACATCTGTCCTCCTAAAAAGAGGAAAGAAGAGGCAGCCAAAGCTGTGGCTATTGAACTATACACTCAAGCTGTTGATTCAACAAAAAGTAATAAAACTGCTAAACCTGCTGAAAGAATCAACAAAAATAACTCAGAATGTGTTTCTGAAAAATCTTCTTCCAAAAACCCTAAAAAGTCACCTTTGGTGACAATGTAGAGGGATCCACTGAGGGATATGGAACTCTTAAAGCTGGTGCTGCAGTGTTCAAAAGAGTGGCCTATGTGATTGGGCTAAAACATAACCTTGTCAGCATAAGCCAACTGTGTGATGCTGGTTACAAGGTTAACTTTGATGAGCACCTGGGTTACATATTGGATCCCCAAGGCAAAGTTGTGCTATGTGCTCAACGAAAGAAAGGTGTATATGTTGTGGATATGCATTCTGCTGACCCCACAACTGAAACCTGTTTTCTCACAAGAACAAATGCTGATCTAAACTGGCTAAGGCACAGAAGACTGTCACATCTGAACTTCAAGAACATCAACAAACTCTGTAAGAAAGAGTTGGTGACAGGTTTGCCTTCTATGACTTTTGCTAAGGATAGATTATGCACAGCTTGTGAGAAAGGCAAGCAGAGAAAAACATCTTTTAAATCCAAACATAATTTCTCTATTGATACTCCACTCTTCTTAATCCACATAGACTTGTTTGGACCTATTAATGTCCCAAGTCTAGGAGGAAGAAGATACACTCTAGTAATGGTTGATGAGTTCTCCAGGTACACATGGGTGATCTTCCTGAAGAGCAAAGGAGAGGCTGCTAGAGAGATTATTGGATTTGTCAAAAAGATGGAAATGCTGAACTCTGCCCAAGTAAAGCAGCTTAGAAGTGATCATGGTACTGAGTTCAGAAACAGTACTCTTGAAGACTTCTGTGAAGAGAAAGGAATCACTCAAAACTTTTTAGCAGTAAGAACTCCTCAACAAAATGGAGTTGCTGAAAGGAGAAACCGAACTCTCATTGAAGCTGCCAGAACCATGCTGTGTGCATCAGGTTTACCTTCATCATTTTGGGCTGAAGCTGTTAACACTGCCTGCTTCACCCAAAACAGATCCTTAGTGGTGAAAAGATTCAACAAGACTCCCTATGAGCTGCTCAAAGGGAGGAAGCCAAATGTCAGTTATTTCCATGTGTTTGGATGTCCCTGTTTCATTCTGAATCAAAGGGACCAGCTGTCAAAGTTTGAACCTAAAGCTGATGAAGGTGTGTTTGTTGGCTACTCTACTATCTCCAAAGCCTACAGAGTATACAACAACAAAAGAAAGGTGATAGATGAATCTGTCAATGTCACCTTTGAAGAGTCCAAGAATGCTTCCACCAAAGCTGTTCCTGAATTAGTTTCAGGAGAACTTAACTTTGATGATCTGATGCATTCAAACAATGAAGAGGACTCAAAAGCTTCCACTACACCCAGTGTGGAACCTGTTAATCATGATGGACATGATGATGATTATGTCAATACACCCTGTGTGAATAAATGTACTGACTTAATTACAACTGCATGTCCAGAACCTATCAATGCTGATTTTCCCAGTTCCTCTGCTGATATGTTCAACAGTAATCAGACATGTTCAACAAGTGAACAGGCTCAAGACAACAGTGTGTCTGAAAATCTTGAGAACTGTTCAACAGGACCTGCTGAAGATGTTAACAACTCAGGAGAATCATCATTGAAAAACGATCCTAAGTGGATCAGATGTCACCCCAATGATCAAATAATTGGTGATATCAACAAAGGGATACAAACTCGGTGGGACAGCTTAGGGAAGTTTTGTATGTTCTCTAGCTTTGTTTCACTGATGGAGCCAAAGAAGGTGGATGAAGCATTAAAAGATGCAAATTGGATCACTGCCATGCAGGAAGAGCTCAATCAGTTTGAGAGAAACAAGGTATGGAAGCTGGTCCCTGCTCCTAAAGGTAAAACTATAATTGGCACAAAATGGGTTTTCAGGAACAAGATGGATGAGCAAGGTCATGTCATTAGAAATAAGGCAAGACTGGTTGCTCAGGGCTACAGACAGGAGGAAGGAATTGACTATGATGAAACATTTGCTCCTGTGGCCAGGCTAGAAGCAATTCGTTTGTATCTAGCCTACGCTGCTCATAAGAGCATTAAGATATTTCAAATGGATGTGAAGAGTGCATTTTTGAATGGGAAGCTGCAAGAAGAAGTCTATGACAAGCAGCCTCCAGGTTTTGAAAATGAACAACACCCAGGATTTGTCTATAAGTTGGACAAAGCTCTCTATGGTCTCAAACAAGCCCCTAGAGCCTGGTATGACACTCTTACTGAATTCCTTATGAGCAATGGATACTCCAGAGGTAAAGAGGATACCACACTGTTTATAAAGAAGGTGAAGTCTGACATTATGCTTGTTCAAATTTATGTGGATGACATAATATTTGGTTCTACTAATGAACAGCTATGCAAGAATTTTTCACTACTCATGAAATCTAAGTATGAAATGAGTATGATGGGAGAACTAACTTTCTTTTTAGGATTACAGGTTAAACAAACCTCAACTGGAATTTTTATAAATCAAAGAAAGTACACTTTAGATCTATTGAAAAAGTTCAAATTTGATCAAAGTTCTCCTATTAAAACCCCAATGGCAACCAATGTAAAATTGGATGCTGATGCCAGTGGCAAAGCTGTTTCAGTAACAGCTTACAGAGGCATGATTGGGAGCTTGCTATACTTAACTGCTAGTAGACCTGATATTATGTTTGCCACCTGTCTGTGTGCTAGGTTCCAAGCTGATCCAAAGGAATCTCATCTAGCTGCCGTTAAAAGAATCTTCAGATACCTGAAGGGTACACCAGGTTTGGGTCTTTGGTATCCCAAAGACTCATGCCTTAAACTAACAGGCTATTCAGATTCTGATTTTGCAGGCTGCAGGTTAGATAGGAAAAGCACAACAGGTGGATGTCAACTCCTTGGTGGAAAGTTGATCAGTTGGAGTAGCAAGAAGCAGAACTCAGTGTCCACTTCTACTGCTGAAGCTGAGTACATTGCTGCTGGAAGCTGCTGTGGGCAGATCTGTGGATGCAGCATCAGCTTGAAGATTATGGCCTTGTGAATAGGAAAACTCCTATTCTGTGTGATAACACAAGTGCCATAGCCATCTCCAACAATCCAGTATTTCATTCAAGAACAAAGCATATTGAAGTCAGACATCACTTCATCAGGGATCACATTCAGAAAGGTAATGTGGAAGTAAGTTTTATTTCCACAAATGAACAGCTTGCAGACATTTTCACCAAACCTCTGGATGAAACAAGGTTTAATTACCTTGTCAGCAAACTGGGCATGTTAAATAAGAGTGACTAAGTGTTCTCTCAGGACTATGAAGTTATATGTCTCACACTGCTCAAGTCTCTCAGAACAGCTTAGACAGAACAGGCTATGCATGTTCTGTACTTAGCTATTTTTCTGAAAAACTTGAACAGCTTGAGCATAGAACAGGCTGAACAACAAGTTGTGAGTCCAGCCTACTCTGATGGTCCGATCCTCAACCTGTTCATTCCTTCACACTGTCTTACAAGCCTTTGACTTGTAACCTATTCCACTCTTGAACACAACCTGTTCTCACAAAAGAGAACAGGCTGAAGGCACAGTTTGAAGGAAGAACAGCTTGAAGATTGAATAACTTGTGTTGACCCTGCTCATCATAGGTTTGACCAACAGCGTAGACCAAAAGTTTAATTACCTTTCTTAACAATTAAGTTACTTAAATTATGTTTTTATTTAACTTAATTACTGCGGATAATGTGGATTTCGTGTGTAAGTGATTAAAAAGGTCAAGTGGTCTGAAAAATGTTCTGACATGGACAACCGTTCCGTTTTCCGTTAACCAACATTTCAAATCAAACTGCCCAAATCTTTTCTCTCTCATACACACGACTATTCAAATCCTATAAATACCTAAATACTGTTTCATCTTCGTCTTCCTCGTCATTTCCAGAAATCCTCAAGAACCCTAAAAATCGACTAAGTGTCCTTTGCTTCTTCAACCTCAAAAATTCCCAAATGGCTCACAGACCTAATCCCTTTCTCCCAGTGTTCGTTGGTGATGATGTTGTCAAACACTCATCAATCACCACAATGCTGACCATCAAACCCACTAACTACATTGCCAACCTCACAATCCCCAAAAACTATGTGGGGAAGGGCTATGACCAAATGGTGGAGTTTCTGAAAGTTCATCCGTTGAACTACGCCATGACTGCAACTCCTGGTGTCCTGTACCAGGAGATGGTGTATGAGTTTTGGTATACCTGTGCCTACATCCCAGAAACCAAAGTCATCAAGGGCACCATACTCAATGGGACTCAGACCATTGAGATCAACACTCATCTGCTCAGGGAAGTTCTTCGACTCCCTGTGGTTGAACAATATGATCAACCACAGCCTGAAGATGAACAGATGAAGAATCTGCTGCACTTCTGTGGTGTAGCAGAACCAAAAGTTGGAACAACACTGTTCAGGAAGGACCTCTCTCCTACCTACAGCTTCTTATTCGCCTCTGTGGTAATGTGTTTCAGCAGCAAAGTTGGTTCCTTTGACCAACTGAGCCGTGATGAAATCCCTGTAGTTCTGCAGCTTGTGGATGGAACTACCATGGACATGGCCAAATGGATTTTTGTAAATTTGAGGAACCTGGTGCAGCAAGAGTCAAGACCAGCTGTTGTTCGATATCCCAGGTTTCTGAGCCTCATCTTCAGACACGTTTGTGGTGAGCATATCTATAACTCTCAGCCTCTACTTAAGACTGCTGCATTCCCAGTTATAGAGAATAGAGTTTTCTATACTCCAGTCCTGCAAAATGAGCCTCCTCTATCCACACCAATGAGGAGGCTGTTAGGTTTGGTGGAAGGACCCTCTACTGTGAGGGTGGATCCAGAAGCTGCTGCTCCCGTAACAAAATCCAAAGCCAGGTCCAAGCTTGTCAAAAGGACCCTGGCAACTGAAGTTGGGCCTGTGAAAAAGAAGGCCAAAACAGCTCAGCCTATGTCTGTTCCTCTAGCCTCTGTGGCTGAGGAGGAGCAGGCTCCTCACCCTGGTTCATTTGTTGAGCCTGAAGCCTTAGTGGTTGGTGCCTCTGTGGCACAAGAGACCATGGAACAGGCCAGCCCCACTGTTCCTGACCCAGTCTCACATCCTGTCCAAACAGATCCTCTCTCCTCTCCACAATCGCCCACTCCATCCCTCCTCTATCACAGAAAATCCATCTCCAAAAAGAAATCAGCTAAACCAACCACCTCCTCTGTTCCCTCTCAACAGGGTTCAGTTGAAAAAGAAGCAACCCCTGCTGCCTCTCCTATTTTGGGAGAAGGTTCAGCTCATTTGGAGCCTGCTTCACTCCAATCTGAGTCTACCCAGAGTCAGCCTAGACCCTCTGGTTCATCCCAACAGGAGCCAGTTGTACAAATGGAGATACCCACATCAACTATCCCAGCCTCCCAACAGGCTGAGGATATTGAAAGACAGGAGTCCTCTCCACTCCACACTGTGTCCACACTGTCCCCCACTAAAATCTCCTCACACCCTGAGTCTGCACGAGGTGCCCACGCTGCTGGTATAGACCAATCAGCAGCTCAGTCTCAAACTTCTGCTCCCCATGATACAGCTGTTCTACACAAAACAGCTGCTGAGGGACCAACACCCACAGCTGATGAACCTCAGGGATCACACCATCCCTCTGGTGAGGCTGCTCCCTCCATGCAAATTCCATCAGCAGGTTTCACCACTGCTGATGTTGAAATGGATATCCCATCTCCCCATGATGAGGTGCCTTTAGACCAAGGCACTGCAGAGGGAACCACCACTGGTCTTCATGAGGGTGTTGCAACACAAGCAGCATCTGAAAGGCCCCAAACATCATCCCCTTCTCCTGGTGATGCAGCTACAGCTGCTGCTGAAGGACCCTTTGATCCCTCCAAACTGGGCCATCTTACTTTTGCCCAGGCTATGGAGCTTCTGCCCAAAGTCTCTCTTCCCTCTCCATCACATCCTCAAACACCAGCCTCATCATCTTCCTCTCCATCTACCCACTCACAACAATCGACTCATACACCTCCATCTCCCAAAGACCTGCCTTTGAAGGATCAGCTTTCTTTGCTGACCAACAAAGTTGGTTCTTTGGAAAACACCATGAACTCTCTACCCTCCATCATATCAGACTCTGTGTCTGCACAGCTTCAGGGGTTCTTTGATTCGTTCAAGGCCTCTTTCCCTACCACTCCACAGCCTGATCACTCTCCACAGCTGCTAGCACTCACTGCTCAGCTGCAAACTGTGTCCACCTCCCTCTCCTCTATTCTTTCCATTCAGCATGACTCTGTGTCCTCAATGGCAGCTATTTCCCAACAACTGTCATCACTTCTTACTTCTTGCAACTCTACCCTTCCAGCCATTCTGGCTAGCTTGCAAACTCTGATTAGCTCCCTATCAAACTCTGTGTCATCAGATCTTGCTGATGTGCAAGATTCTCTAGAACTTCATCTTGCACAGCTGCAAACTCTGCTGTTCACAGCGTCTGACAGGGAAAATATTGTTAAGCTTACATCCCTTGCTGATTCCCACTCCTCTTCTCTTCAGACCTGTCTTTCCCAGCTTACAGAGGTGAAGGATAACTTGGCTTTCTTAGTGACTAGCCTTGTTGGTCCTAGACCTTCTACTAAACCTGCTGGCAAGCCTGCTGACTTTGTGTCTTCAGGCAGACCAGGTGTTGAAGTCGCTGCTTCATCTCCTTCAAAGGGGGAGAAGTCATCTGCCTCGAAGACTAAGTCTAAGGGGGAGAAAACTTCTTCTCCTAAGGAGATACCAGTGTCTGCAACTCACAGTGATCAGCCAGCAGATGTTTTTACAGGTACAGCTGAAGGTGCTTCTCAAGCTGCTCTGCCTACTTAGGCTGTCTCTCCAAACCCTGCTCAGTCTAAGGGGGAGGAAGTCATTCCTGAGGACAGGCCTAGCAGTAAAAGGAGGCACTTAATTCTAACTGAAGAAGAAGAAGAAGAAGAGGAAATTCCTGAGGCTGCTACCACTACAACAGCTAAAGGAAAAGGAATAGCAGAAGATGATCCCATACAGCAGAAACAAGCAGAAGATCAATTTCACAAAGCCAGGGCTAAAGTAATGGGTCTTCCTATGGACAAGTATTTTGAGTTCAGAGAAGAACAGCTTCAAGCCCTGGAAGTGCTTAGAAAAGTAGAAGAATCTGCCAAAGCTGCCAAAGCTTTTGCACTTCAAGAAGCAAAGAAAATTAAAATATCCACTCTGGAAGTGCAAAAGAAAATATTGGAAGCTGCTAAGGGATCAGCAGGGGAGAAAGAGAAGGAAGTAGAGAAAGGTACTCAGGTCTCTGTGACCAAATCAACAGTACCCCATGCAAGAGCTCAATACCACTTTGACAACTTGGCTAGGAAAAAGTTTCATGATGTTGCTGAAAGAAGGCTAGCCAAGGAAGCAATTGTCGAAGCTGTCCCTGTATCAAGGAAAGGAAGTCAGTGAAAGCTTAAAATAACAAGGATGGGTGCAACAGACCCATAATTGGAAACTTATGACCACACTGATGTAGCACAGATGGGATACAGGGAGTGGATTGAGCTGGCAGTTGCCCTGAGTGAATCAAAGTCTGAAACTGCTAAAGAAATCTGGGCATATGTCAAGAAGTTGATGGAAAGAGTAAAGGATCTTGGCCTGATATCTAAGGAAGTTAGTGAAGGTGTCTTTGTGACACATCCAAAAATAAAGGCCAGGAGGACAAGGAAGGACACAGAGATGGAGCTACTCCTTACACTGATTGAACAGGGCGACTATGCCATTGAAATAAAAGGAGTTGATCATAGCCTGCCTAAAGGAATAGAGTTTGAGGATGGCAAGATTATTGAAGAACCTGAGCTGGGGGAATTTTTTGTAGATCCCCTAACTCAGAAGAAGTGCTTCCAAAGAGTCTCAGAGCTGTACAAAGTTGATCTGAGACAACTTGCCGCCTTCAGACTTGTAGTTTCATTTAGGCAGTCTATCAAATGGAGAGCAGCCGTCTGGGATCAGCTCAAAGGCTTCTATGAAAGAGGTGAGCTCAATGATCCCAAGTTCATGGTCATCAGAAGTGAAGTTGAGGAACTTGAGGATACAAGAGATGAGCTGGAAAAGATGTTCCAAGGTCCCCCTCCAATGGAGTGAAGTCCATCTACCGTCTGGGTAGGTGAAGAATGGAAGCTGTCCATCAGTTGGACAGATTTACCGTTTTCTGCTCCCAACAAAAACACTCCAATGTACATTAGTTGTACTCTATGTTACATTTGTTGTAATTTCCTTTACATTAGTTGTAATATACTTCAGTACATCAGTTGTACTTTTGTAAGAACATGTGTTGTTCTAATGTAATCAAAAATCAGTGTATATATAAACTGATCTTTTACTTTACTGTGATGTTGTAATTTCAATTCAGCAAAATGTACTGTAAAAATATATAGTGATTTTTGATAAGGCCAGCCTAAACTGGTTATTGCAAATAGGGGGAGATTGTTAGGCACAAAAAGGCCTCAGTCAAACCTGTTCTACATCTGAGGGGGAGATTTCTGATCAAACCTGTTGATGCATTTGAAGGTTGAAATTAAGGCCTGTTATATGCTTTATTGAAACCTGAAAATGATTTGCAATATCAGTCTAAAGCTGTTCTATATGTTGCATGTATTGCAACTAAGACAGTTTGTCCAAGCTGCTCTTTCTGCTGAACAGGCTGGACATAAACTGTCTACGCTGCTTTACACTGGTGAGCAGCTTGGGCACTTTTCAAGTGTTCTGTTCTTTGTGAACAGGCTAAACACTTTATGGAATACGTTTCCAAGTCATCATGTATTGTTTTTGACTACAAGATCAGTTTACAAAGTCGAAGACAAAGTGGAAAACAGAACTTCTCAACCTGCCCACGCTGTTCTGTAACATGAAGACAAAAGGTTATTTGAAAAAGGGTGACAGACGTTTTTCTTATATCAAAATAGGTCTTTACAAGGAAGAAAGACGCAAAGTTGACATTCCTAAATTAGTTAAAGGCAATGCAACAGTAGACAAAGTAAAAAGACAAAAGTTCTGCACATATGAAGACAAGTCTGCTTTTCAGAAAAGTGCAGAAAAGGTTATGTTGTCTTTTCAACAAGACTTTTCCTTTTCATTCCGTCCAATGAAGATGTTTCTCCTAGATCCTCTGAGTGAGTATAAAAGGAAGCTTCTAAGGACAGAAAGAGGTGTGGAAAAAGCTAAGTGCTGAAACCAAGAGTGAACGTGCAAGTGTGTTTTTCATGCATGCAAGCCTGCTGTGTAATTCAGTATCTGTGTGTCTAAACTGCTTTACATAAGCTGTTCCCTTAAGTCTTGTAAATACAGTGAGTGCTTCTTAGTGAGTGTATTCACTGTATACTAGTTTGAGTTTGTCTTAGACTAGTGAACATACTGTTGTATCTGTCATCTCAGCTTGAACTATTCCGCATTCAAGCTTGTTTGTAATTAACAAATTGTTGATAATACATACAAACATTGAGAAAATAGTGTGTAGTTTTTAAATTGCTGTATTCACCCCCCCCCCCTCTACAGCTTAAAGCTATATACTTTGGGAACCTCTCGGGACCTACAAAAGGCTCAGGGGGAGATTAGCTGCCGTGATCAAGTGGAGCTGCCGAGGGATGATAATGATGAAGATGACCACGACAATGATCCCAGCACTCAAAGACAGAATGAGCCAGTAGATTTTTCTGCTGTTCAGGATGCTCAGACTCAGGCGGAGCCGAGTCAATCAAGAGCTGAAGTAGGAGAGGCTAGTTCGTCAAAGGTCTCAGAAAGTGAAGTGCGTGAGATAATAGAAGCATTGATGGACATCGATGAACCTCCTCTGGACCTTGAATTCGATTTTGAAGATGATATAGAAGATCTAGAAGAAGGAGAGTTCGTTCCAAATGATATTGCAGACTGGATTTCTGATGATGAGGTTGTGATAGATGAAGACGACAATGTTAATGAAGTAATTATTCAATCACAGCCTGTCACAGAACTTTATGAGCATACTGAACAACATGTAATAGATATTGATGACATCAAAGTGGCCTCGTTAGATGATTCAGTAATGGAAGAGGCTGAAAGAGAGCCGAGCAGAGCTGAATTGCTAAATCTTTGGTTCCGCAAGGAAGAAAAGAAGACTGAGCCGAAGATAAAGAAGACGATGAGGATTCCTGGTGCAGAAAACTTCTCTGGAGGTATTATTAGCTGGTTCTTCGACAGAGAACTGCAGCTTTTTATTCTAAAGAGAAGAGATGGTCTCCAATACCTAAGGCGCAAGCTTAAAGTGTTCAATACATTGCCGAAGGTAGAGGTGAAAGAGCTTGCATGGAAAGAGTTAATCAATATCGGAAATGATCCCTATGCTGAAGTGATCGCTAAGATAGTCAGACGAGAAGGGAGATCTGGTAGGTTTGAGAGACTCAAACCAAGCTCAGGAAAAAGAGTCGAGGATACTTCAAGGATAGATCCTCATACAGGACGACCATGGGCAAAAATGGTTTACAAGCCTGTCAAATGCTTAAGAAGGGTGCCAATGAAGAAGATGCCTCAAGATATTTTGTGCAACATGAAATGGTGGTACCTTGATAATGAAACTGCTGAAGCCATCATGGAGGATCAAGACGACAAAGTTCTTTTGAGAGTGTATGATCCTCTGCATCTTATGAATTAGTCAAAGGAAGATCTGAAGAAGCTTCATGGCCAACATATCTTCTTTCATGAAGGATGGAGGTCTGAAGCCAGAAAGTTCCAAAAGGTTGTCAGAGTATGTATAGATGCTGGAATATTCACAGGTAGTAGTATATATAGATCTAGTACTTAAACTTGATGTAAATAGTTAGAAGCTATCGTCAAGGGGGAGTGTGTTGGTACACCCTGTGTGACGATAGCAGTCTAAGCGATCTAACATTTTGGTTTAAGTAATATTCAAAGTATTGAGAATTAACGAGTGTTTGATATATATGTTTATGTGTGTTTGACAGTTATTGATTGTATGTTTGAACTTGATGTAACATATTACAAGAAGTTCAAACATAAAGATCAAAGTTAAAAACATAAGTTTCATATACAAGTTAGTCAGATTCGAAGTCTATAAGGATTGGCATTCGAATCTATGTCAGATTCGAATGTGATCCTAGGTAGATTCAAATATTCATTAGTAGGCAGATTCGAGAATGTCAGTAAGGACAAACTCGAATGGGCCTTGGGCCGGATTCGAGTTTGGCCTATGACAGACTCGAATTAGCCTCTATAACTAGGGATAGACTCGAAATATTATCAGACTTTTTGCAGTATTCGAGAGTGATTAAGCATTAAGCGATTTCGAGTTTATCATCAGTGTTAGCATTGTTTCGGAGAGAATCTTCTAGTAGGTGCGTTCTTGTGTAGTTCGTGCAGCTCGTTGATAGTCTCCGTGTTTCAGGTGAGAGTTGTTTCCGTCTACCCGTTTAAGAGGATTCCGCACTCTTTGACAGTTCCGCGTCTAGATAGATCTGTGTTAGGTAGACCTTCTTCTCAATTTCAGTGGTTTAAAACTTAGGGAAGTGATGAAGATGAAAAATGCATGAAAGTTAAAAAGGTGCAAGAGTGATTGTTGTGTAAATATTAAAGAAAAGAAAAGAAGTGAAGTGAAGAGTTAGAACCACTCAAAGCATGTGTTACTCATGAAAGTGTTTAGCAAAAGTAATGGTGTGGTGTCATTCGATGACGTAAATAAGATTCGAGGTTTGAAGGGTCATTCAAGGTCTTAGCTAGAGTTGGATTGCAAATATGCATATTAGAATTACCATTCGAGTTGTCATATGTTGAGGAGCCCAAAAAGATTATAAAAAGAAGATAATCAACATAAAGAATCAAGATGTGAAATGTTTTTGATGAAATCGAAGCACATGAATGGTCCAACAAAGACATAGGAGACCAAGAAGGAAATGGAGAGATGCCAAAGCTTGTACATGCCCTAGTGATGGAAAAATATCCAAAATTGTTTGAATCCATATGATTTGATTTCACAAACGTAATATATTCTAAGGCTGTAGTGATGGGGGAGATTTGTAACACCCCGTTCTTGAATTTTAATTTAGTAGCTTTAATTTGATGAAATTATGTATTCCAATTTATCATGTGAAATTATGTTATTGGTTAAGTAAGTGAAAGGACATTGCATAATTAAGTTGAATATTAGTTTGTGCATACAAATATTATGGTGGCCAATGTAAGAAGTTATAAACTTTGTTTTAAAAAGAAAAGAAATGTGCAGGGGTTAACTTTGACAAACCCTCAAACTATGGGAAGACTTGTATAAGGAGTGTGTGTATTAAAGTTTCTTGTCATTTGAGGTTGTAATCACATATACGGTTCTTCATATTGGTTGCTTCTATTCCATAAATCCTACAAGTTAAAGCTAAAAGTGACTTGATTTGAAGTAGTAATTTATGTTAGTGCACCATGTGTGACGATAGCAGTCTAAGTATAGATAGTCTTTTGAAATAGATCAGGCTTTGCAAATACAAGTTATATATGTTTGATCTTCTTTGTGTTTGATGTTTACTTAAGTTCAAAGTTAAGTTCAAACATAAGTTCAAAGTTAAGTTCAAACATAAGTTCAAAGATAAGTTCAAACATAAGTTCGAGAACAAGTTCAAAGATAAGTTCAAGAATAAGTTCAAGTCTAGGGTTTGAGCTTAGTGAAGCTAAGTTCGAATAAGTAGTGGACAAGTTCGTGGGATTGGGCCTAAACGAACTTGTTTAAGCTAAGTTCGACCTTAACCTCTATAATTAAGAGTTAATCCGTTTGATTAAGGGACTTTTGCAGGAATTAGCATTCAGAGCTCGTATAGTGCACGTACGAACTTGGGAGATTTCAGAGAGTCTTTTCGGAGAAATACACGTGTCGGGTCGTTCGTCGTATCAGCAATCATTGTGTTCGTCTCCGGGTTTCCCGTGTGTGATCGATCCGTTAAACCCCTAACAAGGATTCCGCACTCGTTGGAAGGTGTCGCGTCAAGATCAGATCCGTGCTATAGGTGACCTTACAAGTGGTATCAGAGCCATTCGAGTGTTCTACGTGTTCTTCGTGTTCATACGAACATTCTTGGTTTCTTGACGTTTTTACCAGAAAAATCACTATTTTTCTAAGTTTTTCTGAGTTCTACAAGCAAGGTAACGGGGAAAAATTCACATCAGTTCAATTTTTCAATCGAGATCCATGTTTTTAATCTTAAAAACATTGGTTTAATCTGAAATCTTGAAAAAATAAAATTTTTGGCCGTTTCTTGAACTTGCAGCGCTGGAACTTAAGGGGGTATTAGGGTTCTTCGAACTTGTCAGAATACGCTCCTCTTGAAGTTATTTTAGGGCTTCATTCGAATTTAACTGGGTTTAGAAGTTGTAAGAATTGAACTTGTCAGTTTCGAACTTGTCAGATTCGAAGTTGTCAGAATCGAACTTGTGAGATTGGAAGTTGTCTGCAAATTAGGGTTTCTTCAAACTTACCTGAAGTTCGAACTTGTTAGAATTTCAAGGGTTTTCTCAAACTTACACACATCCGAACTTGTTGAGTTCGAACGTAAGCCAATTCGAATTTAATTTACAAACGAATTTAAATATAAATTATTCGAACTTACATAAGTTCGAAGGATTTATTTTAAATTAATTTTTAAATTCAATTGTTTAAGTCCGTAAAGAAAAAGTTTAGAAAGAATGTCGAGTTTGCAAAAATTCCTGGAAATGAACCATGTGGTCGGCAAAGCAAATTCTCCGCAAAAGCTGATGAATCTGGAAGATTATTATTGGTGGAAGGATAGGTTTGCTTACTTTGCACGATTCAACGACATGCGTATATGGATATGCATCGATGAGGGATATGTTCCTCCTACGCAGGAACTTGAAGGCCGTCAAAGAGTCTTGATGTATCAGAATATGAAGGATGATGACAAGAAAATCTATGAGGCAGAGAACCGAGCATTCTCAATTATCAGAATGGTGTTACCTCAGAGAATCCTACACACATTAAGGAATCATAGGACTTGTAAAGAGCTATGGGATGCTCTGGAGAAGAGATGTGAGGGAAATCCCAGGGTACACAAGGGAAGAACTGAGATGTTGAAGCAGCAATTTTCCATCTTCAAATCTCTGAAGAATGAGACACTAGATGCGACTATCACCAGATTCTATCATCTGCTCACTGAACTTGACAATCACAGTGTCGAGTATCAAGAGACTGAGAAGATAGAAAAACTTCTTGATGCTTTACCGGCAAAGTGGGAGATGTACACGGTGCTAATAAAGCATGATGAAGAGAAGTTTGAGACTCTTACTCTTGAAGGAGTGATTGGAACGCTGAGGGCATATAACTTCAAATTACAGAAGAAGGAATGGGAATTTGATCAGCTTCAAGATCCAGAGATGTATTTTGGAAAATCAAAACCGTAAATCGCGAGTGAATTTAAGTCAGGGGCTACAACATTCTTCTCGGGAGAAGAATCCATCCCAGTGGAGACAGAGGAGTCGAGTAGCAGGGTGTTCTTAGGGTTTTCCAAACCAGAAGAAAAACTAAATCATTCAGCGTCTACATCTCAAGGATATACGAAGATGCTAATGAGCGCAAAATCAGCTGAAGATCATCTAAATCTTCTAGCTTCATTTGTCGCATGTAAGGTCTACCACTACGAGATCTATCTAGACGCGGAGCCGTCAACAAGTGCGGAATCCTCGTTAACGGGTAGACGGAAACAACTCTCAACTACGAAACACGGAGACTATCAGAGGCTGAACGAACGACACACGAACGATCCTACGAACTGATTCTCTCCGAAAGAACACTCACCAAGCTGATAAACTCGAGATCGCTTATTGCTTAATCCCTCACGAATTCTGCAAAAAGTTTGATAATATCTCGAGTCTATCCCTAATTATAGACCCTGATTCGAGTCTGTTATGGGCCAAACTCGAATCTGGCCCAAGGCCCATTCGAGTTTGTCCACAATGACACTCTCGAATCTGGGCTCATTCGAATCTATGGCTACATTCAAGTCTATCACAGATTCGAATGCCAAGCCTTAATTAATTCGAATCTAGCATTTCACATAAAGAACTAAGTGTTGAAACTTGTGTTATTAACTTATGATTGAATTTATCTTTGTACTTTATGTTTGAACTTCTTGTAATACGTTACATCAAGTTCAAACGTACAAACACTAATAAATATCAACCATATATAAACACATATAACAAACACTTGCTAAAACCACAATGTAGGATCACTTAGACTGCAATCGTCACACAGGATGTACCAACAGACTTCCCCTTGACGATAGCTTCTAATAATTCACACATTTGACTTACGAACTTTGTTTATTAATTGATTCAAACTACTACCAGCATTCACATCTTCCATGACCGCTTCCCCAGTCTTAGTGTCAGCGTACCACCAATGCAGATTCTTCAAAACATTCTGTGGCATCGGCTTGAGAGGCACCTTCCTAAGACATCTAGCTGGTTTATAGTGAATCCTCATCCAAGGTCGTCCAGTTAGAGGATCGATACGTGAAGGATCTTCTACTCTTCTCCCGACCCTTGGATTCAATCGCTCGAACTTCCTTGATCTCCCCTCTTTTCTTATGATTCTTTCAATTACGTTCGCGTAGGGATCATTGCCAATGTTTATCAGATCTTTCCATGCTAGCGCTGTGATTTCGATCTTTGGCAGGGAGTTGAAAGCTTTTAAAGTTCGCCTCATGTACTGAAGCCCGTCTTTCCTCTTAATTACAAATAGCTGCAGTTCTCGATCAAAGAACCAGCTTAATATGCGTTCAGACAACTTCCCAGTACCCGACACTCTCATTGTCTTCTTAAGCTCTAACTCCTTCTGTTCAGCCCTGAACCATAACTTTCGTTTCTCTTCATTTGATAGCTCTCTAGCTGGTTCTTCTGTTGAAGGCTGAGCATTCAACGCAACATTCACTACATCTATGTTGACAATATTATTCCCATCTATCATGTATGTATCCGTGATAGGGTTCTGCTGTACAACTATCTCATCGGCTTCATCATCCTCATCAGCAGCTACTTCGTCATCTGATTGCCAGTCAACTATCTCTTCTGGCACAAACTCACCTTCTTCCAGCTCTTCATCGTCATAATCAAAACCTACATCCATCGGATCATCATCAAGATCCATAAGAGCGTCGATCATCTCACTAATTTCAAAATCTGTAGGTTGCTTCGATGAGCTTGCTTCTCCTACTTCTCCTTCAGCTAGACTAGGCTCCCCCTGAGATTGAGCAGTCTGAGCAGTAGAAAAATCTACTGGCTCATTCTGGCTTTTAGGGCTGGGATCATTGCCTTGATTGTCCTCATCATCATCTTCTCTCGGCCTCTCAATCTCCTGATCACGGCACGATGTCTCCCCCTGAGCCTTTAGATTTTTCATTAACTGCTCAATGAGGGAGCGCATTGACCTTAACTCAGCTGCCTGATCGCAGACAAAAGTCTTCAGCTCAACATTCTCTTCCTGAATTTGTTCTACAGTCTTCTTCAATTCAGCATTCTCATTATCAAGATTTGCATTATGCGCCTGAATTTCACCCATTGCCTTTGTTAGGCCTAGGATTTGAACATGTTGGAAGTCAACGCGAGCTTTGAGCTGCATAAACCTCTGGTTGTCAGCGTAGGCGGTCAAGGTAGATGGAATGGACTGAACAGGAGTAGGGATGAATGGTGATGGAATATATGGTTCATCTTGAGGTGGTGGTGGTGGTGGAGCGGTGGCCTGAGGTTCTTGAGTTTGAGGTTGGGGGATTTCCGGTTGTGCATCGGATGCTGAGGATGACCCTTGCATAAACCTGTGACGCTTGGCCCTTTGCCGAGTCACTAAGGGAGCAACTTCCTCCTCTTCAAAATCCGAATCATCAGATTCTCGTGCTACTCTCCTCCTCGAGGCCTCTTCATTGACTACTAACCTAGATCCATACGTTCCAATCTGAACATTCTGTTCTGTAGACACTGATTCAGGAGCTTCAACCTCTAACTCCTCCATCTCTTCCGACTCGGTTTCCGATTATGACAAAACTTTATCAGCCTGCTCTGGCATATATTCATCCACATCTCTTAACACATCTTCCTCTCCCTCAGGTGGCTCAAGTAATTCACCTACTAGCGCTGCAGCCATATCTTCATTTGCATGAGGCCCTACCTCCCAAATTTCATTAAGCGTTTGGCATAATTGTTCAGCTTCGCTTGGAATATTCGAAGGCCCGGATTCCTGTACTTCCGGCTGCTGAGTCGTAGAACGCCTAGACGCCTGAGTTTGACTCGCGGATGGTCTCTGTCTTCGCCTTTGAGCACGTGGTGGCTGTGGTTGTTGTTGTTGTTGTGGAGGCTGCCCGGCTCGAACTTCAACTTCCCCTGCCCAGTTGGCAACTTCTAGGGCTACGAAATTCCTATCCAGGATGGCTCCAAACAATGGACGCTCAACTGGAACTGCTAACCTTCCTCTGTGCGAGGAACAGTCAGCGAAGATCCTCTTATCCAAAACAGCAACGCTTTGAATGTCATTTGACGGAGGCAGACTTGGCAAGAAGTGCCTTATAAGCATCATGATGAACCGCAGATGTAACAAGAACTGTTGATTTTCCGGAGCGGTGATCTAGTGAACAAATTCTGAGAAAAACATCTCCGAGAAACTATATGGACGATTATACACCATTGCGACTATCCCAGACTGCATCTTCGCAACCATATAATCAAACCCTGCTTTCTTTGGAGCAAAGCATACCATAAAAACATGAGCAAGAAACCTCCATTGTCCTATTAACCCGCTCTTCATATATGACACCTTTGTCACATCGAGACTGTAACCCATTCTCTGAAAGGCCGCTTGCCTTATGTTCAGAGGAAATTCTATCGGTCCAGATTCTTCTTCTAGAGTACCAAGCTGCAACATTTGACGCAGCATATCCGCCGAAAATACCAGCGGTTGTCCAGCTATCCGAGTTCGTAGCACTGTCGGGGTGACCGAGCAGTCTAACTGGAGATGGTCATAAAATTGACGAATATAAGGTAACACTAGCTGAACATTATGAGACAATGCAAAACCTATCCTAGATTCTACTAGGAAATCAAGCACTTGTCTGAATCCCTGCGCCTCAGGGAGATTATGATCATGATGAAGCACCATATTGTGCTTTGGCACAAAAGCTCGAACAGCCATTTCTGCACAATAAACAAACTATTAGAGTCATTAAAAATCAATAAACTTGTTTAAATTCAAAACTGTTTTATTTTGAACTTGTTTAAGTACAAAATTCAACACAATTAAATTTCTACAAGTTTAATAAAATTTAAATTAAATAATGCAAATAAAAGATAGATTCGAATGTAACAGATTCGAATTGTCCCTTTTCGAGTTTGATGACAGATTCGAAAGTTCTGGTCGTCTCGAGTCTAATGACAGATTCGAGAAACCCCATGAACAGATTCGAACCGCCGACTATATTCAAAGACCAAATCTCTTGATTTTAACCCTTTTGGACTTAGAAAATTACATTCATTAGTCCTACTAGTTACTACTAATCACAGATATATGCCTTTAATTTGACTGTTTATCGGTCCAAACTTGGTAATTTTGTAAAAACCCTATTTCGACCCTTAAACCTTCAAAACTCGATGATTTTGCCTAAAATTGTCTATAAAACTACATGAAGCTTGTACAATCAAGTTGATTATACCTAGATACAGTATTAGAATCGAACACACTAGCTTTAAACTCGACGGATTGTCGTTTATGAGAGAAACGATAGACTCGAGAACAGATTCGAAATCGCTGGAATAAATTCGAGAAGGTAGATTCGAAAACAGTAAGTATTAAATGACTTCATTGTTGACCTATATATACTACCAACCTTCGAATCTAAGGCCAGACTCGAATCTACTGACAGATTCGAATCCTTCCTTATTCGAGTCTGTCCTAAACTCGAAAACACCAAGCACTTAGAAAAATTCCGAAAATTTTTGAAATAACTTCAACTTTTTCAACCTTTTTCTACGGTATTGTGTAACAAGATAAACTATGCCCAATCTTTTACCCTAAGCACAAGATATATCATGCAATGTTTATTTTATCCAACTTTGAATGCACCCTCAGTAATTTTTGACCTTTTACCTAAGTAAAAATTAAACTAAAATAAAATAAAATAAAATAAACTAAGGTAAAATAAAATAAAATAAAAATAAAATTTTGACCAAAAATTTAATCTAGACTTAAGCTATACTTATAAAATTTACATCCTAAGCTAAATACTAAACAAAATCTTTTTGATGAGTATAGTCTAAGAAAAGTTCAATCAGATAGCGATGTCTGATACTTACTTTCAGTACTTAAACTTTCACACTTTGGAATTTTTGATTCCTTTGATTATTTGTCGTGACATACCTATTTAGCCGATTGTTGGTATTTCACCCCTTTAAACACTCTACATTTCGGAATATCCCTTGGCATTTTTATTTATCATGAAATTATCTTACGTGACTCAGACATAGACATACTTTTATGATCAAGGCACACAAACAAAGATTCTAACTTGTTGGTATTTGCAAACTTTCTTTAAAAGACAAACATCGGACACAGGTCTGTATTTTCATACAACAGAGTGTCTTAGTTTGACTTAAGGTTTAATTTTTAAAGTTAGCAAGACAGCGGTGACAGGTCTGTACTGACGTACAACAGAGCGACATATCTGCTAACCCGAATATAAACAGAGACAACAGGTCTGTACTTACGTACAACAGAGTTGCATGTTTTCGACTCTCAGTTTTGTATGATATTTCTATTCTTTCCATTTTAAGATGTATTTGATGTTGCCATACATCCCCAGAAAGTTTGCATACCTCATTTAGACTCAAAGTTTGTATGTCTTGTACATAAAAATTAAGACCGATTGGTCGTACATCTAAGCTAGTGACACGCTTGACTTTTTCTAGAGTATTTTATTAGCCTTGAGATTCCCTATATGTATTATGCCTACCAACACATCAAACTAAATAAAGTATAACACTTAGAATTTAGTTGCATTATGTGTGAAAGCCTAAACACTTAGAGTTTGTAACGACTGTGCTAATTTTCGTCACTTTGAACCTATGCATCTAAGACTTAACTCATTTTCTGATATTCTCTTTTTTTGTATTTTTATGATTTTCTCTCATTTTTCTTTTGTTTTTCATAAGAAATAAAATAACCTACTAACTTACTAAAAATAGAAACTTACTAAAAATAGAAACCTACTAAAAATAGAAACTTTCCTAAATTAGCAGACTACTGTAAAGAAAGAAATACTACGACTAGAAAAGAAAATAAACTACTACAACTAAGGTCAATTTACTCTGGGTTGCGCATTCCATTCAGTTGAATTAAATACTCAAACCGTGACTTATCAAATGCTTTGGTAAATAAATCTGCATTATTATCTTCTGTTGCCACTTTTACCAATTTGATTAAGTTCTTTTCAGCACAATCACGAATAAAATGATGCCTAATGTCTATGTGCTTTGTTTTGTTGTGTTTAACTGGATTATTCGTTATAGCAATTGTAGATTGATTGTCTATCCTAATTGGAGTTTGAGTGTAAGCCAAAGCGTAATCCCGCAATTGTTGTTGTATCCACAGAACCTGTGAGCAGCAACTACCAGCAGCAACATACTCGGCCTCGCACGTTGACACGGCTACCGACGTTTGTTTCTTGCATTGCCAAGATACCAATCTCCCTCCTAGGAACTGACAACCTCCAGTTGTTGATTTGCGCGTCAAGCTGCATCCTCCGTAGTCAGAATCCGTGAACGCCTCCAACTCTAGATCTCCCTCCGCGTGATACCAAAGTCCCAGCTTCGGTTTCGACTTGAGGTATCGTAGAATCCGCTTCACAGCTTTCATATGCATCTCCTTCGGATTCGCTTGAAACCTAGCACAAATTCAAACCGCAAACATAATATCAGGTCTTGAAGCAGTTAAATACATAAGTGATCCAATCATGGCCCGATATAAAGTCGGATCCACATTGGTATCACTTTCAGTACCCGGTCCGAGATTTTGATTCACTTGAATCGGCGTGCTGAAATGGGCAGTTAACTTTGTTCCTTCCATCCCGAAACGTTCCAATATGTCATAGACATACTTAGTCTGATGGATAAACATCCCTTCCTTCTTTTGGTCAACTTGTAACCCTAAAAAGAAATTTAACTCCCCCATAGCACTCATCTCGAACTTAGACTTCATCACCTTCTCGAAATCTTTGAACATCTGTTCGTCTGATGATCCAAAGATGATATCATCGACGTACACTTGTACCAAGATAAAGTGCTCTCCCTTCCTCTTAACAAAGAGAGTACTATCTATCCTACCCCTTTCAAAACCGTTCTCTAACAGATGGTTGGATAGAGTCTCATACCACGCCCTAGGTGCCTGATGCAATCCATATAGAGCCTTATCTAAACGGTATACTCTATCAGGATACTTTGGATCTGTAAATCCGGGCGGTTGTTCTACATACACCAACTCCTTCACTTTCCCATATAGGAAAGCACTCTTAACATCAAATTGATATACCTTAAAGCCCTTGAAGGAGGCAAAAGCTAGAAACAACCTAATGGCTTCCAGCCTTGCTACTGGTGCAAATACCTCGTTGTAATCGATTCCCTCCTCTTGGTTGAAACCCTTTACAACTAACCTAGCCTTGTTGCGAGTGACTATACCCCGATCGTCTCTTATGCACATAAAAACCCATTTGGTTCCTATGGCAACTTCCCCTCGAGGTAATGGAACTAACTCCCACACTTCTAGTTTCCTAAATTGCGAAAGTTCTTCCTGCATTGCTTCAACCCAGGAGTTATCCTTAAGTGCCATCTGCACATTCTTAGGCTCTACTTGCGATATGAAACATGAATAGAGACATGTGTGATATGCCTCGAAGTCGTTTATCATCGACAACAACACAGTGTTGTTATTTACACTACTCCGACTCCTCACACCCTCGTTAGGATTTCCTATGATGCTTTCTAATGGATGGTTCTTGTTAATCCTAGAGGTCTCTATCTCATCAACCCTTAGATTATCTCCTAAGTTGGATCCTATTTCACCTAAAGGGGGAACAGGCTCAGCTTCTACATTTTCCTCCTCACGGACGTTTTCCTCAGAGTTAGAACTTGAAGCTTGAGTCTGATTCTCAGTGGTAGGTGCTTCTTGATCAGCAACTTCTGGAGATCCATCAACTGTCGCAGTAGGCTCGGATGTGGATTCAAACGTAGTCCTCGGAAAGATATGGCCATCGTCATTCAGGTGCAACGTCGCCATGTCTTTTTCGATTGTACCTGCATTATCATCCAAAGGAATGTTAAATGACTCAAATAACTTATCATAGTCAAATATCCATTCCGGACCAGTTTGGGGTTCATGTGTATAACTTGTGACTTCAATATTATACACAATCTCCACAGTACCATTTGTTTTGTTAAACACCCGTTTGTTTGGTGAGTTCGGCACATAACCTAGGAAGTATCCTTCGTCAGCCTTTTCACCAAACTTCGGTTGATGTTTTGTTCTTAAAAGAGTGCATGGTACCCCAAACGGTTCGAATCCAGTTAAATTAGGTGGCCGATTATTCAAAATTTCATAACATGTTTTGTTGAAAGATTTGACTGTAAGGACTCGGTTTATAATATGGCACGCGGTATTCACTGCCTCCCCCGAAAACATGGTAGGAAGCTTTGAATCCGAAAGCATAGTCCTTGCAGCCTCAATCAATGTTCTATTTTTACGTTCGGCCACCCCATTTTGTTGAGGTTCATATGGTGCAGTGAATTGATGCACTATGCCCTTTGATAGGTATTATACACCAATTACAGTGTTTTTGAATTCAGTTCCATTATCACTACGAATATTTTTAACCCTTGTTCCGTAGGAGTTCTCCACTTGGTCTAAGAACCCGATGAGCTTGGAAGTCGTCTCGTCCTTTGTACCTAAAAAGAAAACCCAAGAAAAACGTGAGTAATCGTCAGTGATAACCAAACAAAACCAACTACCTCCGATACTCCTTTTGTTGATTTGGCCGAAAAGGTCCATATGCAACAAATCGAATGTTGAGGTTATGGAGTTCTGCTTCTTGGACTTGTGTGTCTTCTTATGTTGCTTGCCCTTCATGCACGGTAGAAACTTGTCCTCGAACTGAAAGCTCTTCATTGGCACACCCTGCACCAGTCCATTCTTCGTTATGTAGTTCATCTTTCTTAGGTGCAGGTGAGCCATGCGTCTGTGCCACAGTACGGATTCCGTCTCTGAAGCTTTGGATAATAGACAGATTGGCCCCATCGAAGTCTCCGGCTTGTTCATATCCAGCATGTACAAGTCATTTTTCCTTGGCGCCCGCATCAATACCCATTCTGCAGGAATCTTGAATCCCGGCTTTAGCACTAACGCCTCAGTGTCAGTGAACAACACTGAGTTCTTCTTATAACAGATTTGAGATACACTAATGAGATTGTGAACCAGTTTATCAACGTGATAAACTTGGTCCAACTTGATTGTCCCATTAGTGACCACTCCGGTACCCGTGATATTTCCACCCTTGTTACCCGCGAATGATACGAATCCCGGATTCCCACCCTTGAAGTCTGTAAGTAAACCTGTTTCCCCTGTCATGTGCCTGGAGCATCCACTGTCGACGAACCACTTGTTGTTTGGACCTGTGGTAATCTCCTGCACATGAAAGAAAATAGGTTAGTTATCACGGGGAACCCAAGCCATAACTGACTTGGTTATACCATTCTCGTCCACATACTTGAACTCTTTCAAATACCCATCTCGTCTTTCAGGTGACTTGGGCCTTTGAACTGGAGTATGTTGTGGTGCCGAGTGATTTAAGTTCACTCTTTGCCTTGGAGTAGGCATTTGTTGTGGAGCTCTAGAATAATTCCTATTATATGGCATTTCGGACTGTGATCCCTGAGCTCTTACCGGTGCGTACTGTCTAACTGGAGTATGAGACCTAACTGGAGTGTGTGACCAGCTAGGTGTTGTGCTCCTATAGACTTGTTGTGGTGCTGACCTAGATTGATTAATGACACGATTCGGTGAATTTGTCCTAATCACTTCCTTTGGTCCAACCTTAACCGGTGTGTTTTTCACAACTTTTTTGGGTGCGGCCTGCACAGCTTTCTCGGTACTTTGGGAACTACTGGTGCTCGCCACACTGGTTGAGGGCTTAACAGGTGTTGGAGTCACTGTCTTAGGTGTAACATCGGCTTTCCTAAGTGGACAGTGAGAAGCAGCATGCCCCTTCTCGTGACATCTGAAGAAAGACATTTTATCTATAGACTTTTTGTGTGTTCCCTTAGATCTAGGTGTCTCTCTAGTGTCTATTTCCTTTGGTACATCTATGGCGACTGGCTCATCCTCCTGATCAGCCCAAGCAATTTTCTGTTTTCCTGCAGGTGTTTCACTGGAGGAAGACACAAATTTGACTTTCTTAACCTTGACGGTTGAGTCAGCCACCTTAGGTGTGTTTTCTACTGTAGGCTCTGGTGTCGGTGTAGGTAGGTCCTCTAAGTCTACTGATTTGTCAGTTTTCTCTTGAGGCTGAGGCACATAATTTGCATTGAAAGGTGGAGGAATTTCATGAAATCCTAGACCTACGGGCTTCTTAGACTGTCTTTGGGCATCTAAACTTTCCCTAGGTTTAGGCTCGAATTCCTAAACTTCTCCAACTTGCTATTTGCCTCTGCTACCTTTACCTTTGTTTCAGCTAGCTCTATGTCCTTGTCCTTACGACTTTTGGTCAAGGCCTCTACGTGCTCATACATAAGTTCTATCCTAACACACTGCTCACTCAGTTTGTCTTTTATAACTATTACGTCTTGAGCATCAGCCTTAAGCTTTTCTTTAAGGTCTTGCTTGATATCATTTAGGCTAGCGTTTTCAATTTTTAAATTCTCATTTTGAGCAGTTACGGTTTTATGTGATTCTAAGACTAGATTTAACCTATCTTTACAATTAACACACAATGCACACAATTCACGAAAAAGAGAGTAAGTCAGACTAACCTTTGAGTTATCAGATTCCACGTTGGCCATCTGAGCAGCAAACTCCAGTACTGTCTGATCATTCGCCTTTTCTACCCACATCGGACTGCTGTCCCGTGTGGTCTGCTCGTCCCCATTACACCCAGTTTCTGTGACTTCAGCCATGAAGGCTCTAGCATTCGACTCAGGATGTGAACTCCAGTCATATGTACCATCTAGCTGTCTGTCTGAAGTGACATTGGATAGTAGACCCGCTAGGTTGGCTTGACCAGATGATGAACTCGGAAGGTATCGTTGTTGGGACTGATTTTGGAACTGTCCCTGATGCTGACTCTGACCTTGGTATGTCTCCACCTTCGGTCTCTGACACTCCCTGGCGAAGTGTCCTAGTCCTTGACAGTTGTAGCATTTTACTTTGGACTTATCAAATCCTATTCCCTTGTTATTCATCTGCAGATTCCTCCCAGTTCGTTTAATGAATCTCTTAACCCTTTGGGTTACCATGGCGAGTTGCCATTTAAGATCCATTTCGTCAAGATCATCAGGGTCGACCTGATCGTCGTCTTCGTCCCAGAGATCAGGATCGTTAATCTTCCCTTGAACACAATTCCCGTATGCGGCTACAAAAAAAGCAAGCAGATTCAAATGCTCTTCCGCTGATTTTGCGCTCATGGGCATCTTTGAGTAGCTCTGAGATGTCGACGCCTGTTGTACTTGAGGCTGCAGTTCTTCCGATCTTCCTAATCCTAAGAACGCGCGATTCAATGTGTCATTAGTCTCTGCTGGTGACGACGTTTCCCCAGTGAAAAACGCTGTAGCAGTCTTCGGTTCGGCTGCCGCTGAAGGTTTTGTTGTCTTTCCAAAATACATTGCTGGATTCTGGACTTATTCGTAATCGGTTTCGGCCTTCAGTAGCTCGAAGTGATATGCCCGCAACGTTCCCACAATGTCATCCAGAGATTGAGAATAATACTTGTCCTCGTTCAGCTTGATCATTGCCACGTACATAGCCCATTTGGCTGGTAAGGCATCAAGAAGCTTGTTGTTCTTGTCAGTATCAGTAAACTCAATCCCATGACTTTCAAGTTCCGTCAATAGATGATAGAACCGGGTGATGATATCATCCAGTTGTTCATCCTTTAACGCCTTGAAGATTGCAAACTGTTGTTTTAACAGTTCTGTACGCTTTCTCCGAACTCTAGGATTACCCTCACACCTCTTCTCTAGAGACTCCAAAAGTTCTTTTGACGTCTTTTGAGTCCTGAATGTGTGCAGTATATCCTGAGGCAAAGCCATGCGGATTAGTGAGAAAGCTTTCTTTTCGGCTTCATACAATTTCTTGTCATCCTCCTTCATCATTTGGTATGACAAGACTTTCTGACGGCCTTCAACTTCGGACACTGGTGGAATATACCCTTCGTCGATACACACCCACATGCGCATGTCATTAAAACGCACGAAATCGGTAAACCGATCTTTCCACCAGTAGTAATCTTCGACTTTCATCAGCTTAGGCGGAGCATTTGCCTTTCCAACCTCGTGGTCCATTTCTAGGAATTTTTGAAGATTAGACATCTTTTCAAAAGGAATTGAATTTGAACTTAATTAATTTAATTCGAAACTGATTTAGGCTAACTCTTTCGAATCTAGGTAGATTTGAATCTAATTTAGATTAAATCTTTTGGGATTAAATTCGATTAAGTGGTGAAATTCAATTAAATTCGAAATTAAGTCAGATTCGAAAAGTCACTAGACTCGAAGGTCAGACAAACTCGAGATTCCAGCAGATTCGAAACCTAATCGAAACTAAACTAAACTCGAACTAAACTCGAAACTAGGTAGACTCGAGATCCTATTAGAATGTAGCACAGACTCGAAATAGACTCGAAACTCTCTGAATTAGACTCGAAAGGAGCGGATTTTGGTTAGACTCGAGACTAAGTGTAACCCTAATTACCCCTATTAGATTCGAGCGCCGCAAACTTGAAAAACGGCTAACACTTTGATTTTTTGACATTTTACAGATTAAATCAGTATTTTTCTAACGAAAAATAATGATTTCGATCAAAAACGTGAAAAACCACAAAGTATTTCCCGAATAAGAATTTGCTAAGCTTGAAAACACGATTTTGAGAGAAAAACCGTCCCACTAGCGTCAAGAAACCTAGAATGTATCTAGATGAACACGAAGAACACCAAGAACACTCCCCTGGCTCTGATACCACTTGTAAGGTCTACCACTACGAGATCTATCTAGACGCGGAGACGTCAACGAGTGCGGAATCCTCGTTAACGGGTAGACGGAAACAACTCTCAACTACGAAACACGGAGACTATCAGAGGCTGAACGAACGACACACGAACGATCCTACGAACTGATTCTCTCCGAAAGAACACTCACCAAGCTGATAAACTCGAGATCGCTTATTGCTTAATCCCTCACAAATTCTGCAAAAAGTCTGATAATATCTCGAGTCTATCCCTAATAATAGACCCAGATTCGAGTCTGTTATGGGCCAAACTCGAATCTGGCCCAAGGCCCATTCGAGTTTGTCCACAATGACACTCTCGAATCTGGGCTCATCCGAATCTATGGCTACATTCGTATCTATCACAGATTCGAATGCCAAGCCTTAATTAATTCGAATCTAGCATTTCACATAAACAACTAAGTGTTGAAACTTATGTTATTAACTTATGATTGAATTTATCTTTGTACTTTATGTTTGAACTTCTTGTAATACGTTACATCAAGTTCAAACATACAAACACTAATAAATATCAACCATATATAAACACATATAACAAACACTTGCTAAAACCACAATGTAGGATCACTTAGACTGCTATCGTCACACAGGATGTACCAACATCGCAGTGTACGACAATTGCGTTCAAGGGAAATTAAACTATCCAACGTTGTGGTAAAAAGACTACGATCAAGTAGATCCTGATGACTTGGAAGAAATGGACCTACAATGGCAACTGGCCATGGTGACTCAGAGGGTCAAGCGGTTCATGAAGAGGACATGAAGAAATCTGAACGTTAGCAACAATAAGGTTGGGTTTGACAAATCTAAGGTAAAGTGTTACAATTGCCAAGGATTGGGACACTTTGCAAAAGAGTGTCAAAGACCAAAAGTGGAAAACTATCAGAATCAGAACCAATGGAGATATGAATCTAGTGGTTCTGGGAATCAAGCAGCCATCATTGGACTGTTAACCAATGTGTCATCTAATAGACAGCTTGATGGAACGTATGATTGGAGTACTCATCCGGAGTCGAATGCTAGAGCCTTTATGGCAGAAGTATGTTGGGAAATATTCTAAGTAGTTCAAGCTGTTAGTTAGTCTTCTCAAAC
The DNA here is from genome assembly GCA_020465985.1 of Centrapalus pauciflorus. Taxonomy (NCBI): domain Eukaryota; kingdom Viridiplantae; phylum Streptophyta; class Magnoliopsida; order Asterales; family Asteraceae; genus Centrapalus; species Centrapalus pauciflorus. Next base: position 181,609 of record JAANYP010000515.1, read on the forward strand.
TGTTAGTAGAATTTCTATGTAAATACAAAGTTCATGCTGTTAGTTGAAGAATCTCGAGCTGTTAGTGTAAAAGTTCAAGCTGCCAGAGTAGATCTACTCAAGCTGCTCTGTTCAAGCTGTCAAGTGATTCAAGCTGCTCAACAGTCTAACAAACAGAAAGTGCTGATATTCAGGAAAAGATATCTACACGAAGATTCCAGCATATCTACTATCAGAGAAGTCATAGTCCTTCAAGGAAATAAATCAAGAAGCAATATAAATACATAGAATAGGTCTTTCTATTATATAGGAGTTTTTCTGCATATTCAAGATTGTAATTGTTTTTTTGAGTTTTCATAAGCCTCTAAGGTTGTAAAACCCTAAGAACAGTTTGTGTTCTTCGTCTAATCAAACATATTAGAGGTGATTGTAATCATTGAAGTCAGCAATACAAGCAATTTTGATTTACTTATTTATGTCTATCTGTCATGAGTTCTAAAAGCTTTTGTTAAAATAATTAAGTGTTATTCCGCAAACTTCTTAATTAAACTTTGATTCAAAGCAATATTGTTGATTTATACTCTGATAAATTCAAATCAGTTAGTCTTGGTTATTTAATTTTAGATCCTGACAAAGTAACTCAGACCGGGGATGATAGAGCTGAAGAAGAAGCAAAGAACACCCAGCAGAGTGATTCAAGTCCTTTGTTGGTGGAAAAGTCATAGGAGCAAACCATTCTACAGTTTGCAGCTCAAATGGCGAATGTGTAGTCGGACCGCAAAAAGGTAACTCTAAACTTTTCTACATTCCACGATTTATGTGTTTCATGTGCTACTTTAAATGATAGATTAAATCTAGTTCTAGAGACACATAACACATTAATAGCTCAAGTTCAATCTCTAAAATCATATAACGCTAGTCTTTTAGATATTAAGGAAGATTTAAGGAATAAGCTGAAACCAGATGCTCAAGACGTGATAGTTCTAAAAGACAAGTTAAGTGAACAATGTCTCAAGATAGAACTCATGTATGAGCATGTAGAGGCTTTAACCAAAGAACTCTCTCTTAAAGATGTAGAGCTAGCCGAATCTAGATTTAAAGTTGCTGAGGCAAATAGCAAGTTTGAAAAGTTTAGGAACTCGTCTCTAAACCTAGGAAAGATCTTAGAAGCTCAAAGGCAGTTTAAGAAGCCAGTAGGCCAAGGTTATCAAGAGAGTCCTCCACCATTCAACAATAACTATGTGCCTCAACCTCAGGATAAAACCACTTAACCGGTTGAATCAGAGGTAACAATAGTAACTGAATCTGGAAAGGATAATTCAACTAAGGTTTCTGAAAGCTTGATTTCCCAGATATTACACAACCATGGCATATAGAGTAACACTCAAACAGATTTATCAATGAAAAATACTCTATTGGGTGAAGAAGAAGAAATGCTCTAGAGAATATATCACTGCAATATTTCTTTCTTCAACAACTACAAAAACCTCCATCTCGTTTGGTTTTTATAACCAAAGAGACTATGGGAAAATTACATAACAGGTCCTTGAACTTTAAACATAACAAAAACAAATACATAACTAGAAATTAAATTATTACAAACAAAAGATATTAACTAGAAATTGAAATAAATATGTCTAACAATTCTCCCCCTATTTCAATTCTAGCTAACACTTCAAAAACTTCACATGTCTTGCCTCAGCTGAAGATAGACCTCAAATCGTCTAATGTATTCTCGGAGGGTTAAACGATCGTCAATCAGCTCAATACCTCTCCTTATCTCATTGTTTTCTTCAAGAGGAAGACGAAGTGAAGAAGGCAAGCTAATGTTGTTGGTACATCCCGTGTGACGATAGCAGTCTAAGTTGTCTTACATTGTGATTTTGCATATGTTTGGTATATATATATTATATATGATTGATGTTTATCAGTGTTTGTATGTTTGAACTTGATGTAACGTATTACAAGAAGTTCAAACATAAAACTCAAAGATAAAATCAATCATAAGGTAATATTATAAGTTTCATCACTTAAGTGTTTAAGTGTATTGGTTAGATTCGAATATGTAAAGGAAGACATTCGAATCTGTGATAGATTCGAATGTATCCTTAGATTCGAATAGGTTAGATTCGAATCTGTCAGATGGACAGATTCGAATGAGGCCTTAGGCCAGATTCGAGGTTGGCCCACAACAGACTCGAATCAGGGTCTATAATTAGGGATAGACTCGAATGATTAGTGGACCTTTGGCAGAATTCGTGAGGAATTAAGCAATAGGCGATCTCGAGTTTATCAGCTAGGTGAGTCCCGTTTCGGAGAGAATTAGTACGTAGGATCGTTCGTGTGTCGTTCGTTCAGCGTCTAATAGTCTCCGTGTTTCCGTTGGTTGAGAGTTGTCCGTCTAACCGTCAACGAGGATTCCGCACTCGTTAACGGGTCCGCGTCTAGATAGATCTGTCAGTGGTAGACCTTACAAGTGGTATCAGAGCCTACGGAGTGTTCGTGGTGTTCTTCGTGTTCATCAGATACATTCTAGGTTTCTTGACGCTAGTTGGACGGTTTTTCTCTCAAAAACGTGTTTTTGAGCTTAGCAAAGTCATATTCGGGAAACATTTTGTCGTTTTTCACGTTTTTGGTCGAAATCATTGTTTTTCATTTGAAAATTAGTGATTTAATCCATAAAACGTCAAAAAATCAAAGTGTTAGCCGTTTTTCGAGTTTGCGGCGCTCGATTCTATAGGAGTAATTAGGGTTTTACTTTATTTTCGAGTCTAACCAAAATACGCTCCTTTCGAGTCAATTTCAGTCAGTTTCGAGTCTGTGTTGTTTCGAATCTGTTATTACATTCGAATTGGCTCTCGAGTCTATACTGTTTCGAGTTTGTTTCGAGTGTGTTACTGTTTCGAGTCTCTGCTTCGATTCTGCTGAATTTCGATTCTGTTGTGCCTTCGATTCTAAGGGTCCTCGAGTCTAAGGGGTCCTTCGAATCTGTCTTGTCTTCGAATCTAAGGAATTGCTCGAATCTGACATAATTTCGAATCTAATTGAATTAAATTACTTAATCGAATTTAATCCCAAATAAATTGGAATCTAATTACATTCGAATCTATCTAGATTCGAAAGAGTTAATTCACATTAGTTTCGAATTAAATTAATTAAGTCTAAATTCAATTTGTTTCAGAAAAGATGTCAAACCTTCAGAAATTCCTTGAGATGGATCACGAAGTTGGGAAGGCCAATGCACCACCTAAGCTGATGAAAGTTGAGGATTACTACTGGTGGAAGGACAGATTTACGGATTTTGTACGATTCAACGATATGCGCATGTGGGTGTGCATTGATGAAGGGTACATTCCACCAGTTTCTGAGGTTGAAGGCCGTCAAAAGGTCTTGTCATATCAAATGATGAAAGAAGATGACAAGAAATTATTTGAAGCCGAAAACAAAGCTTTCTCCATTATCCGAATGGCGTTACCTCAAGATATCTTGCACACATTTCGGACTCAGAGGACGTCGAAAGAGCTTTGGGAGTCTCTTCAGAAACGGTGTGAGGGTAATCCACGGGTACGTAGAAAGCGTACAGAGCTGTTGACCCAACAGTTTGCAATTTTCAAGGCTCTTAAGGATGAACAGTTGGATGATATTATCACACGATTCTATCATCTGATAACAGAGCTTGAAAGTCATGGTATTGAGTATTCTGACACAGACAAGAACAATAAGCTTCTTGATGCCCTACCGGCCAAATGGGCTATGTACGTGGCTATGATTAAGCTGAATGAAGATAAATACTATGCTCAATCGCTGGATGACATCGTGGGAACGTTGAGGGCATATCACTTCGAAATGATAAAGGCTGAGACTGATTACGAGCAAGTCCAAAATCCGGCTATGTATTTTGGAAAGACATCAAAATCATCAGTGACAGCTGATCAGAAGAGTGCTACAGCGTTTTTCACCGGAGAAACGTCATCACCACCAGAGTCCGAAGACTCTCTAAATCGCGCGTTCTTAGGGTTAGGAAGATCGGAAGAACCACAACCTCAAGTACAACAGGCATCGACCAGTCAGAACTATTCGAAGATGCCAATGAGCGCAAAGTCGGCGGAAGAACATCTGAATCTGCTTGCTTCGTTTGTGGCCGCATACGGAAATTGCGTTCAAGGGAAGATTAATGATCCGGCTCTTTGGGATGAAGACTACGATCAGGTCGACCCTGATGATCTTGAGGAGATGGATCTTAAATGGCAACTGGCCATGGTAACCCAGAGGGTTAAGAGATTCATAAAGAGAACTGGAAGGAATCTCCAGATGAATAACAAGGGGATAGGATTTGATAAGTCCAAGGTAAAATGCTACAACTGTCAGGGATTGGGACATTTCGCGAGGGAGTGTCAAAGACCGAAGGTAGAAACCTACCAGGGGCAGAGTCAGCATCAAGGACAGTACCAAAGTCAGTCCCAACAGAGATATCTTCCGAGTTCTTCGTCTGGTCAAGCCAATCTAGCGGGTCTGATATCCAATGTCACTTCTGACAGACAGCTAGATGGTTCCTATGACTGGAGTTCACATCCGGAGTCCAATGCTAGAGCTTTTATGGCTGAAGTTACGGAGAATGGTTGTGAAGAGGATGAGCAGACCACAAGGGAAAACAGTCCGATGTGGGTAGAGAAAGCGAATGATCAAACCGTGCTGGAGTTTGCTGCTCAGATGGCCAACGTGGAATCTGATAACTCTAAGGTTAGTCTTTCTAATTCTCTATTTCGTGAATTATGTGCTTTATGTGTTAATTCTAATGATAGGTTAAATCTAGTTTTAGACTCACATAAGACCATAGCTGCTCAAAATGAAAACTTAAAAATAGAAAATGCTAGCCTTAATGATATAAAACAAGATTTAAAAGAAAAGCTTAAGGCTGATGCTCAAGACGTAATCGTTCTAAAAGACAAACTGAGTGAGCAGTGTGTTAGGATAGAACTTATGTATGAGCACGTAGAGGCCTTGACAAAAGTCTGAAAGACAAGGACATAGAGCTAGCCGAAACCAAGGTTAAGGTAGCCGAGGCAAATAGCAAGCTGGAAAAGTTTAGGAATTCGAGCCTAAACCTAGGGAAAGTCTTAGATGCCCAAAGACAGTCTAAGAAGCCTGTAGGTCTAGGTTTTCACGAAATTCCTCCACCTTTCAATGATAACTATGTGCCTCAGCCTCAGGAGAAAACTGACAAGACAGTAGTTTTAGAGGACCTACCTGAACCTACACCTGAGACTACAGTTGAAAATACACCTAAGGTGACTGACTCAACCGTCAAGGTCAAGAAAGTGAAATTTGTGTCTTCCTCCAGTGAAACACCTGCAGGAAAACAGAAGATTTCATGGGCTGACCAGGTCGAAGAGTCAGACACAATAGATGTACCAAAGGAAGTAGACACCAGTGAGACACCTAGATCTAAGGGACCAACCAAAAAGTCCATGGATAAGATGTCTTGCTTTAGATGTCACGAGAAAGGGCATGTTGCTTCTCACTGTCCAAATAGGAAAGCAGATGTTACCCCTAAGACAGTGAACCCAACACCTGTTAAGCCCTCGACAAGTGTGGTGAGCACGAGTAGTTCTCAGAGTACCGAGAAAACTGTGCAGGGCGCACCAAAACCTGTTGTGAAACAAACACCGGTTAAGGTTGGACCAAAAGAAGTGGTTAGGACAAATTCACCGAATCGTGTCATTAATCAATCTAGGTCAGCACCTCAACAAGTCTATAGGAGCACAACACCTAGCAGGTCACACACTCCAGTTAGGTCACATACTCCTGTTAGACAATATGTTCCGGTAAAAGCTCAGGGATCACAGTCTGAAATGCATTATAATAAGACTTATTCTAGAGCATCACAACAAATGCCTACTCAAAGGCAAAGAGTGAATCTAAATCACTCGGCACCACAACAGAATTCAGTTCAAAGGCCCAAGTCACCTGAAAGGCGAAATGGGTACTTGAAAGAGTTCAAGTATGTGGACGAGAATGGTATTACCAAGTCAGTCATGGCTTGGGTTCCCCGTGATAACTAACCTATTTTTCTTTCATGTGCAGGAGATAACTACCGGTCCAAACAACAAGTGGTTCGTCGACAGTGGTTGCTCCAGGCACATGACGGGGGAAAGAAGTCTTCTCACAGACTTCAAGGGGGGTAATAGGGGATTTGTATCATTCGCGGGCAACAAAGGAGGAAATATCACTGGAACTGGAGAAGTCACTAATGGGACGATTACATTGGATCAAGTTTATCACGTTGATAAACTGGTTCATAATCTCATTAGTGTATCTCAAATCTGTGATAAGAAAAACTCGGTGTTATTTACTGACACTGAGGCGTTAGTGCTAAAGCCAGGATTCAAGATACCTGAAGATTGGATATTGATGCGGGCTCCAAGGAAGAATGACTTGTACATGCTCGATATGAACAAGCCAGATAATTCGATGGGTCCGATCTGCTTACTATCAAAAGCTTCGGAGACGGAATCGGGTTTGTGGCACAGACGCATGGCTCACTTGCACCTAAGGAAAATGAATTACATAACGAAGAATGGTCTGGTGCAAGGTGTGCCTCTGAAGAGCTTTCAGTTTGAAGACAAGTGTCTACCGTGCATGAAGGGCAAGCAACATAAAAAGACACACAAGTCCAAGAAGCTGAATTCCATAACCTCGACATTCGATTTGTTGCATATGGACCTTTTCGGCCCAATCAACAAAAGGAGTATTGGAGGTAGTTGGTTTTGCTTAGTTATCACCGACGATTACTCACGTTTTTCTTGGGTTTTCTTTTTAGGTACAAAGGACGAGACGGCTACAAAGCTCATCGGGTTCTTAGACCAAGTGGAGAATTCCTACGGAACAAGGGTTAAAAGAATCCGTAGTGATAATGGGACTGAATTCAAAAACACTGTAATTGGTGTATATTGCCTATCAAAGGGCATAGTGCATCAATTCAGTGCACCATATGAACCTCAACAAAATGGGGTGGCCGAACGTAAAAATAGAACATTGATTGAGGCTGCAAGGAATATGCTTTCGGATTCAAAGCTTCCTACCATGTTTTGGGGGGAGGCAGTGAATACCGCGTGCCACATTTTAAATAGAGTCCTTACAGTCAAATCATTGAACAAAACATGTTATGAAATTTTGAATAAAAGGCCACCTAACTTAACTGGATTCGAACCGTTTGGAGTACCATGCACACTTTTAAGGACAAAACATCAACCGAAGTTTGGTGAAAAGGCTGACGAAGGATACTTTCTAGGTTATGTGCCAAACTCACCAAACAAACGGGTTTTTAACAAAAAGAGTGGTACTGTGGAGATTGTGTATAATATTGAAGTCACAAGTTATACACATGAACCCCAAACTGGTCCGGAAT